>CM046547.1:3610000-4104347 GCA_024713555.1 Spirodela polyrhiza
TCACTAGTAACTCACCAACCTTGACATAGATTTCTCTTGAATGCTCACTCCCAAACTCTCTTTAATATATGTCACTCCTTCTTGTTATCAAATACGAGTGACCTCTCATTTATAGGCACTTAGAGTCACCTCGATAAATGTGCATAAAAAACTCAATAAACATGCTAATTATTTCCTCCCTCTTCTAGTTGAATGAGTACAATTGAATTGTTGCTTCTATTTGACTCAATCCATCCATAAATAAGTTGATTGGTCTATGAGAACTAGTCCATGGTTAGCCCACTTGTCACATAAACTTGTCCTCCTCTCTCTCTCTCTCCACATTAAATGTGGTTCGTCTTCTGAATAAATTGGCCCACATGCTCACTTAGTGAGTCATGTGCCCAATGTAGGTACCTCTAGAAAGACAGATTATGATAAGTATCATTACTTTTTCATTGCTTTCCTCAATTTATATTTACATTCCATAAATCAACATTCCTATGGTTCCATTATGTTGATATTGGATTAAAAACCTAGGGCATCCTACTTGAACTAGTAGTGTTAGATATAATACTTTATAAGGATCAACAAGAAACCTTAGATATATAATCTGATAAACATAGTTCTTCTCTTGCAAAAGTTCTCAAGATAGTTTGTCATTTTCTTAGCATGAGGCTCTTCCAACTGATATACAAGTCATCTATTGTTGTCTCCTACCTAGTTTCTTCACCTCCCTTAATGCTTAACTGATTTATGCAATTTTGATTTGATTAAACTAACGTGAAATTGAAAATAAGAAATAATATAATGTAACATAATATAAAATTAGGAAAATTTTGGGGCTCCCATATAGTATGCCAGCTCATCAATTAATTCCTACAATGAAGAACTGAGTGATTTCATGGTTTATCTTTTAATGATTGATAAGTTGTTAATGCTTCATCTTGTTTAATTTTCTTCATTTATTTCATTAGATCATTGGATAAATGTGTATGAATCTCCAATTTTCTCATTTTGATAATTCATTTTATTTCTTTTTAAAAGTCTAACTGCATTGGTTATATGAATAATAATATCTTACTATGTTTGCAAGACTACTGGTTAGTGTCTCACAAAGAACTTGGGTTGTAACTTTCTTAAAGGTGATGATTTTCATCCATAGGTACTTAATCTCTCTCTCTCTCTCTCTCTCTCTCTCTCTCTCATCTCCCTCCTTTATTAGTATCTTTTGATGTAGCCTAATAAATCATACCAAAAGAAGAACAAAAAGTTTTTGACATAGGTGGTTCATGTAGCCCATTTAAAGTTAATGCAATGGAGCAAAAGTACAAAAAGACTAAAGATCCATTTTGAATTCGAGATAAGCTTGATTACAAAATTGGGCTCATAATCAAACACATTTTAGGATGTGATCAAATTTAAAGTTCCATCTTTTATATATGTCTTTACTCCCTTTTTATTTTCATCTCCCCCTTCTATTCTTGTATCCTCTTCTATTTTTATTCTTTTTTATTTTCCAATTTCAATTGAAATTCAAATTTAGGTACTTTAACTTATTTAACAGCATCCTCATATAGCCAAGGGGTAGACTAGTTTTCATCAATCTATTTTTGAATTTAGCTCATGTCTAGATGTTTTATATCTCTACTAATGGATTCAAATTCCCTACGTGGATTCAAGATCAAACCATTGTGAACTCAAGGGTAAAGATTTCTATATTCTATAGACTCATAGTAAATTATTTTTGTAGATATCAATTCTTGTATGGATTCAAGGATAAGATTTTAATTCTCTACAACTCTTGTGCTAAAGTGTTCAAGTCATCATACATTCAACAACTCTCTCTCTCTCTCTCTCTCTCTCTCTCTCTCTCTCTCTCTCTCTCTCTCTCTATTGTGTGGTAAACTCATTGACGAGATGAATCCAAGGTTGGAAGAAACTCCCTCTTCTCTAACCACTGCCTCTTACTTCATCCATTGTAGACAAAATGTGGGAGAAGATTCCTCTCTATTACAACAACTGGGAACCCTAGCTGGTCACCCTCCAAGAAGCCTCCTTGGAGCAGGTGTCTGCCAGAAAGATTGCCATTGTTGTCACCTACTTTGCCCTCTAGAAGGGCTGTCAAGAGGTCATCAATGCCACCACCAGCCCCATGCCACCAATGCACCACAGCCAAGTTAGCTTCCTTTGCTTAGAGGCCATGATGAGTGTGCTCACTGCCTGACTACAGCTCCTATCAGATAATGAAGTATCATAGTTATATCATAACTATAATTCTATTTTTTCATATATCTCTATTTATTTTTCTAGTTAGACTTGTTTGTTCACAAGTGATTCATATTTAGTTTCAACAAAAGTAAAACTGATTAATTAGATCTCACTTTCTCATATTGGGTCTATAAATATGTATCCAAACCATTTTAACTCTAATTTTCATTTTACCAACCCTTTTGTTCTCTCTCTCTCTCTCTCTCTCTCTCTCTCTCTCTCTCTCTCTCTCTCTCTCTCTCTATCTATCTATCTATTTATCTATCTATCTATCCTCTTTTACGAATCAATAGATCTCTTATCATTATTAATGTCTTCTTCGGTGAACTTCAATCAATGCAGTTTTCACATGATATCAGAGCAGCCTAATTCATTATATCATTGGCTCATTTAATGAAAAGGGGAAATTTTTAATTTGTCCTGATTTTTTTAGTTTTTTCTTGCCTATTATTTTTTCATTTTTATCGAAGACCTAATACTTCTTGACCTTTCCTCCCTTATTTGGAGGTGAGAGAACAAATAGATATTTGTCTAGAGAAAGAGAACACTATTATCACATGACCCTTATTTTTCCCTATTTTGCACATCACTAGCTGACTAAGGACAAGGTGGTTCTCTTATGTCTAAGGTGACATATATGGCTCCTTAGTCCCCAAATTACTAATATACCTAAATATGCCTAAGAGGGAAAAATATTCTAAGTGAGTTTCAATTGAATGAAAAGAACTTACTCTAATGGAGTGAGTTCATTGAGGTGATTCTTATAAGAAAAGAAAAACTAGACCACATCCAAGATCAAACACTTGAATCAAGTGATCCAAGATTCAAGTTATGGAAGAAAGATGATGTTATAATCAGTTCATGGCTTTGGAGTATCATGGCCACAAAAATCAATGCAAAATTTTTTTTTTCCAACTACAAGAGATATTTGGGAAAAGCTAACAAATTTTTTTCAAAAGAACTTGATGGAATCTAGATTTCTCATCTTGAACAAGTGCTATGAGTCTAAAACAAGTCACAAAATCAGTTAGAGAATTTGTGAACATGTTTGAGTCTCTATGATTGCAAATAACTGATATAGAATAATTATCATAAGAGATCCACAAGATGCAACTTTTTTAAAGAAATACATTGATATTGATCAACTTTACAAATTCGGCAATGACCTTAACATTGATATGATCAAATTCGAGCAGAAATTCTAGGAAGGGGAAAATTTTCAGACCTGGAAAAAGTCATTGCATTAGTGAAAAATGAAGAAAGTAGATGGAGTCTTATGGTAGAATCACAATCTATGAATAACTCCACATTTATGGCCCAACACACCTCATAAATGAGTTCCTAGCAAGTGTCTTAGACTTAAAAGAGTTCATTAGATCTTCTTTCCTATTACCCACATGTTAAACTAAATATGACTTTGATTCCTAGGATCTTTGGATGTGTGACATAAGTCAACAATCAAGATCAAACTAAAAGAAACCTTGGCCTTGAGCATTAAAATATATTTTTATTAGATATTTGAACACTAAGAAAGGATATAAATGTCATCATCTTCATCAAAGAAGTATTTTCTTTAAATTGATTTGATTGTTAGTGACTATGAATCATTCTTTAATACTAAAAATATTTCTTTTGAAAATAAAAATATATTTAAAGGCAATAGTGGGGAACAAAAAGATTGAAACTTCATGTTACCAATATCATCTCTTGATGAAACTTCACCTCTTCCATTATTGGAGGAGACTACACCTACACTACCTCTTAAAAATTAAAATATCCAAGATGAAATTTGTGAACCTTCATAATTGGAGGAAAACCAAGAAGACCTACTCATAGCACTTAGAAAAGGGATCAAAAAATGTTTGAGTAATCAAAGTATCACATTTCTCAACTCATGTCATTTAGTCATCTATCTTCCTCATAGAGCATTTCACACATCTCTTAATTTAGTAACTATTCCATCAAATGCAATTAAGGCATTATCTCATGAAGAATGGAAGAATGCTATGAATAAAACATAAGTTAAGTTACCAGAAGGAAAAAAATCAATTAGGTTTAATAGGGATACACTATCAAATATAAGGTTTGATAGAAACATATAAAGATATAAGGCTAGATTTATTGCCAAGGGATACACCTAGACTTACGGTATAAACTATTTAGAGACATTTTCCCTAATTGGAAACATGGATACATTTAAAATCTTACTCTCCTTAGTAGCTAATTATGATTGGGACATACAACAATTTGATATAAATGTCTTTCTAAGGGAACTTGATGAAGAGATATATATATGGATGTTCACCAAGGATATAATATTAACTTAACAAGGATGTGTTGATGCCTTTGGGCATGTATTTTGATATTAAAATTAATGAGAAAATATATTATTAAGATTTGATTTTGTCCACGAGATTTTTATAAATATTTAATAAATTTTATGTATTATTGTCATTATTTATCTCATGATATTATGGATAACTTATTAATCCAAGAGACTAAACTTTGAGATTAATTGATTTGATGAATATGTGAAGCATCACATTTATGAGAATCAATATTTTTTAAAAATAAATATTTAAATTAATTTTAATTTATTTATCTATGATTATTTGACTACTTAAGTGCATCCATTTAATTATTAGTTATGTATTATAAAAAGAGAATGAAAATAATTTGAAATATTTAATAGGCTCTCATGAGTTTTGAACTAAAAATATGAATTATCATAAGTTAGCTACTTATGTGGAGAAAATGGCCAACTCAACTATTGAATTTCAATATGATGTCAACAAGAAAGTTGTTCTCTATAAGAGACGAATATTTAGTTCAAATTTCAAATCAAATGGCAAGTAATAAAAAATTATCAAATTCACAATGGTTAGAGGTTGTTATCAACATTCCAAAAAATGAAAAATATTTAAACTAACCTTTCGCATGTATCTCTTGAGCAAAACATGAAAATATATTGGAAAATAATGCCCAATTAGTAAGAGAAGTTAGGGCGATTAGAAATAAACACACTTAGATCTACCACAAAATAGATCTCTTACAATCAAACAACATTATTATGGAACTTCAAATGCACACAAACTACTTCATCCCTTTTCATTAGTTGTTGGTCATCAATAAAATATTTAAATCCTTCAAGGAGACTCTCCATTAGGCCCTAAAATTACTAAGTTGTGAGGGGAGAATATTTTTGGGTAAACGCATGATGTGTTAGTTATAAGCCCAAGTTACTATAGAAAGAACTAGATCTCTACAAAGATTGAACTTGAGTTACTAGGCCATTGATCCTATGAAGTTCAATGTATATTTCTGAGGAAAATAGTAAAATTTATAGGAAGGATTTTTTGAGATTGAAAGTAGTAAAGTAAGGGGTGAATTAGTATAAAAAGATCAAGTCTCATCTATGAGGGGGAGACAATAATAAGAGAACTTGTTGTAGGAGAGAGAAAGAAAGCTCACAAGTAAATAATCATGAAGAACAATATGAGTATATGTGTTAACACATTTGTGATTTAGAAAGAAAATTTGAGATTGTAGAAATACCAATTCACCCCCCACCTTAGTATTTCACCTAGCCCCTTAAATTTTTTAGGATGTTTTATGTAGACTAATGAAGGCTCTATATGAACTCAAATAATTACCAAGGACAGTTTAGGAAATTTTCAAAGGTGATGAGAGAGATTGGATATAAGCCTAGTAATAGAGATCATACATAAGCATTCATCTCTAGGGGAAATTATAATCCTCTTAGTTTATATAGATGACATCATAGTGACAAAAATTATGAAAAAGAAATCCAACACTTAAATGTATATTAAACGAGTTTGGTATTAATATACTAGAAAACTAAAACATTTTTTAGGCATTGAAGTTGGTCACTTGAAATACGATAGATTCAAATCTCAATAGAAATATATTATCAACCTTTTTAAGGAAGTTGGGAAGCTAGTATGTAAACTAGTAAGAACCCTTATAGATAACATAAGATTTGAAGAAGCGGAAGAGTAAACACACACACACATAAACACACACACACACACATATATATATATATATGCTAAAATTCTAATATCTTGTAAGAAAATTGATCTACCTTTCTCATACTAGACTAGATAGTGCATACTCAATAAGAGTTCTTGGTCAATTTATACATAAAAATAAGGAGGCTCATCTACCAGTCATAAATAATTTTAAAATATTTATGAGATTTTTTTTGTAATTTTATTTGAGAAGAATAATCACATTAACTTAGAAATTTGTGTTGATGATGATTACACAAGTCTTATTATTGATTGATGATCAACATCAAACTATTGCACATTCCTCAAAGACAATCTTATCATATGGAGGAACAAGAAGCAACAAGTTGTGACACAATAAAATGTAGAATCTGAATTTTGATTTGTCACATGTCATATGTGAAGTTTTGTAGGTAAAAATCCTTTTAGAAGATCTCAAAATTAATAGACAAGGCCCAATTAAGCTTTATTGTGACAATAAATCAATAATAAGTATTGGATATGATCTGACGTAACATTCAACTAAGTATATCAATATTGATTGAAACTTCATCAAAGAAAAATTAGATAATGATAACATTTGCACACCATATGTCTCTATACGATCAACTCATAGACATTCTCACTGAGATATTAATTGGACCAATCTTTCAAATATTCATATCCAAGTTGAGATTATATGACATCCATTCACCAACTTGGGAGAGAATATCGGAGAATGAAGTATTGCAATTATACTATAATAGTAATTCTCTTTGTGCATATATTTTTATACATTTGTGTAGTTAGACCATACTATTCACGAGTGAACCAGATCAGGTCCTCTTGTATCGAATTGGTATAAATATATTTATCTGAACTATTTTAGCCCTAGTTTTCATTTTTCACCCTCGTGTTCTCTCTCTTTCCTCTCCCATAAGCCAACGGCTCTCTTGTCACCGTTAGCGTCCTCTTCGGCAAACCTCAATCGGAGCAGCTTCCACACTGGTCGTCGGCGTGGAGCCAGTTCACGAGTGCCTCCCTGCTGCTATCGCACCTGGCCCTGCTCAAGGTATATAAGGAGGGTATTTTTAGGGTAAATGTCACCTAGCTGGTCAACGACATTCTTGGCTTCTCAGATCGAATATCCATTTTGTTTCTCTCACTCTCTCTAGAGTACCTAGTACGTCGTTGCGAATGGGGCAAAAATGGAAATTTTACATAGGTACAAGGACACATACAAACAGGAGCCGTGGGCGATCTCCACCGAGAACAAGGGGGTTAGACTGAGAGACAGATTCAGAGCGAGAGAGAGAGAGAGTACCCAGTATGTTCCTGCGAATGTAGCAGACAAGGGGATGAGGGCCGGAGGACCTCCAGGTATAAACAGGAGACGTATGTAGTCTCCACCAAAAAGAGAAGGCAGACAGACAGATTGATAGATAGAGAGAGAGAGAGAGAGAGAGAGGAACTGTGTGTGTGTGTGTGTGTGTGAGAGAGAGAGAGAGAGAGAGAGAGAGAGAGAGAGAATCAGGGGATCTGCCGCCGGTTGTAGGTATCTTCATGGACGAAAACCGGGGGAGGTGGGTAGGTGGGCTGGGGGGGGAACTGGGGCTGGCCCATGGCGATCCCCTGGCCTTGCTGCGGGGCCCAGGGCTCCACAGGCTGCCTCATGGACTCCACCGAACTGTAGTAGACGATTCCGAGGAAGACGCTGACCAGCGCCAAGGCGGCACCGCCGGCGCTGACCCCGGGCTTGACCACGTAGCAGTACCTACTCCAGAGATGCCCATCGCTGGTGTGATCACGCCGCATGTTAAGAGCAGCCGCCGAGATTAGCATCAGAAGGCCGATGACGAAGGCGAACCTGCGCGTCCAGAGGAACATAGGGGTGGGTAGTTTCAGTAGATGGGTAGGTCAACAGAACGATCCACCAACCAAGCTCTCAGGGTATTTATCTACCAGAGATGGAAACGGATTTGAACAGAGAAAATCCTCCGAAAGTCAAATCATCCGAGTAATTCTCGCCATCATCGTACGGAATGCAGCTATCTTCCTGATTTTGCCGGTGCACGAATGGAACAGTAGATATTGATAGAACAACGAAGAGCATTGTTCAGAATCTACGGTTTCTGGGGCGATAGAACTGGGAGATACGGGTGGATTCAGCGGATGGGTAGGTCAACTGATTGATCGACCATCCAAGCTCTCTGGGTATTTTATCTATCAGAGCTGGAGACGGATCGGAGTTCTTCTCGCCATCATCGTATCTAGGACTCAGAGTGAACCTGTGAAGAGTGTAGCAAGCTTCCCGATTTTCCCGATGAATCGATGGAGGAGGAGAGACGGGGAGAGAGAGAGAGAGAGAGAGAGAGAGAGAGAGAGAGAGAGAGAGAGAGAATTGTTCAGAATCCCGATTTCCTGGACGATGGAATCTGTCAGGAGAAGATGATAGCTTCCCTATTTGGCCGATGAACGGATGGAGGAGAGAGTGACAAATGGATGGAGAGAGAGAGAGTGACAAATGGATGGAGAGAGAGAGAGTGAGAGAGAATCGTTCAGAATCTCATGTTTTATTTCCATGGGGAAGGAATATACCATGAGAAGATGAAGGCGAGCCAGGCCGCCGTCCAGTATCTGCCGGAGGATGAAGCTCGATTCTTGCAGCAGAGGCATCCGGCGAAGACGTGGATGATTATCTGCGCCAGCACGAGCAGCCCAGCGGCCGCCAGCCCAAGCCCCGGCGCCGGCGTGCTCGGATAGTCGCAGAACTCAGGATTGGTCTGGTTCACTTGCGAAGCCTGCAAAAACGAGGTGGATCAACCTTCGATCAGAGTTTACAGCCCCAATTAGGGCTTATACGTCGGGAAAAAACAGCAAATTTGGGCAGAAGCTCGGAGAAACGGCCGGAGGAGACGGAGATGGCCATCGCAGACGGTTGGCCAGCGACATCAATCCCTTGCGAGTATACTTTTAGACAGCGAGAGAAAGAGAGAGATGAGGGAGATCCTCCTCTTTCGTGGTGAAAATTCGCTCACCTTGACCCTCTTCCCCTCTGCCGCGAAGCCGAGAATGGCGGAGAGGATCCCGAGAAAGCCGACCACCACGCTCACCACCAGGACCTTCCCCTCCATCGATCTCTCTTCCCTTTCTCTCCCTCTCCTTTTGAGCGCAGAGGAGGGGATTCCGTGGCACCCCTGAGGCCTCTGAAAGCGTTGGAGGAACTGCTTAGAGGGGGCGCCGTAGATGGAGGGAGAAGACGATGGGCGTAACCGGGGGGGGGGGGGGGAAGGCGGGGGAGATGAATTACGTAAATACCCAAATGTATTTACCAGAAGTTTCAAACAGAGTGGTACCTCAAGCAAAATGTACCTAAATGCTCCAGAATCAACCACCTGGTGGTACTCAATAGATAGGTTAAGATCCAAGGTAATTGTAAAATAAATACTTGTAGAATGAGACGAGGAAGAAGCCTCATCCTTGTTGAAAATAGTAATAGAATTGGTAAAATTGGTAGATAGAACAGACATCAACTGATTTTGAGTGTTGGTTAAGTTTTTCAATAAGTTGCCAATATCCTCAATATCTTGTTGTTGTATAGAGTCTGAAACCTAAGAGATTTGATTAATATTGACCTCACCATATTTAGTTTTTAGTTTATAACTTGGTGGATAACCATGTAATTTGTAGTATTTATCCACAATGTGTGCAAAATAGATCATTTTGTGTCCCTGGTGTCATTTGAAATTCACTACTAGCTTGGAGTTTATTCAAGCAACAAATGCCATGGTGTTCTTCTTGAGACATTAGATAGAAAACCTTAGATGTAGATGGTAATTGATCCATGAGGAAGATTTAGGCTATGATTTGAGAGAATGAATTATTCAGGCCCATCAAGAAAATCAAAACATGCTCTTGTTCTTTTGCTCCACAAGTACATGCATATGAAAAATTATTCAACTCTTCCTTAATCATTTTTAATTTAGTGAAATAGACTTCAATTGAATCTTGATTTTTTCACCAAATTTATTAGATCATATCATAATTGAAAAATCCCACATCCATTGCTCTATAGGTACATATCTTAGAGATCTTTCCATATATTATATGTTGAATCTACATAAATGATACTTGTTGTTATTTCCCGAAGAACAGAATTTAATATCCAAGAAGTAACTATGTTATTATTTTGATCCCAAGCTAAGTAATGTAGGGTCAACATTTGTTGGTTTGGAAATTGATTCATCAATAAAACCTATCTTATTTTTTATGGAAAGTTCAATTATCATAACTTGAGATCATTATGCATAATTGTCCTCAATTAGGTGCTACGAGACTAATAGTAATTCAGGGTTGTTTGAGTGGTGTAGAAAATAAGGGTTTTATGAATCAATCAGGATGATATTTAGGTATTTGTAGATTGCATTGGCATTGTGTGATGGAAGATCACAATGATGTATCTTGTTGGAGTAAAAGTGATGTAGATCAAGGTATGAAAGAGTCATGACGATTCAATAAAATAAAAGGAAAGGAACCTTAGCCCATGTATGAATCACATGTAGGTGAAGAGATATATCGCATCACATATAAATGAAAACAAGGCAAGAGAACACCTGCTCCTATATGATGTTTGTTAGTCTCAAATAGAGGCTGATCCCAACGGGAGGTCATCTCTCAATCTGCTGCTCCTGTCTATAGATAGTAAAGAAGAGGGCAGAGTAGAAAAAAAGAGAAAGAGAAACTCTCAATTCATTTCAGTCAAAAAAGTATATTTATACATGACAATACATGTGACCTCACTCACATGAGATAGCTGAATAATTTGTCCATTGCTTTTTCCAAGTGATGTAGAAGGTGTATGGGGTGGTCTTCTACCCAGTTTCTTCATCTTTCTTGATGCTTGAGTGATACATGTGGTTTTATCTGCTTAAATTAACATGAATTTTACAAGAAAAAATAGAATATAAAATTGGGGAAATTTTGGGGCTCCCATAAAGTCCATCAGCCCACCAATTGATTCCAATTATGAAATGAGTGATTTCATGATTAGAAATTTTTTTAATATTTTTGCGTGTTTTTTAACTTAGTTTATCATTTTTAAATGCGTGTAATAATTCATCAGGGCATTTAGGTAATTGTTCTTGCATGTATAAGAGTCAGAATCATATACCTTTGAAGATTTATCCATTAGACAAATATCGTTATTTTCGTTTGTTCCCATTAGAATCATATATTAATTCATGTTACTAGCATTACATTATTTTGTATTTTGAATTTCTCTTTTTCAATAATAGACAATCAGCTTTAAAGTACCTTGGTTTCTAACACTCAAAGCATAGATTGTTAGATTTTTCAGAAAATTTATTCATACCTCTCTTGGCTACTGATTTCTTCCTTTTTTTCATCAACCTATTTAACTATCTAGATAACAAAGTAATTTCATCATCATTATCAAAGGTTTCAACATATTTAAAGTAGTATTTATATGTTTTCTGAAAAACATTTATTTCTAGACATGAATTTCATTAGTTAATAATGAGCGAATGATTTCATCAAGATGAACAAATTTTAGATCTTTTGATACTATTATTATTATTTTATTGATAACATATAACTACTAATTTAAATTTTAATTAATTAATATTTAAAAAAATTACTAGATTTATCATGCCATTAGGTATTTCATCAAACTTTTAGGCAAGCTCTAGAATAAAGTCATTTTCTTTTTTAATAGCTCATACATTTTTACCAAAATGTCCTTTACCTAAGATATTCTTTTTTAAGTCACCTCCAACTTATCTCATATTTCCTTCATTGTCTTGCAATTTGAAACACAACTAAACTCAAATATATTTATAACATTAATTAAGATATTGATTGCTCTCGCATTCAAGGTCGAAGTTTGTTCATCTATAGACTACTCTGATCCTTAACACATTGTATAAATTCTAACTATGATTTAAGGTAAAACTTTACTCATTTTTATTTTTTGATCCTTAACTCATTGTGTAAATTCTAGCTACAACTTAAGGTAAAACTTTACTCATTTTTATTTTTTGACCCTTAAATCATTGTATAAATTCTAACTACAATCTTCAAAATGCATAACTAGTTATATCAAACATGTGGTATAAGGTTAGAGAATTTGATTGTTTCACTAGTCATAATTTTTAGTCTATTCGATACATTAATATCTATCTATCAAGCTTTTATTTGACAAGAATTGTTGAAATTATAGAGCAAGGTAAAATTCCAATATGGGAGTGAATTAGATTTCTAAGGATTTTTTTGAATTTTCACTATCAACTTATTGCCTTTTTATGTCTTTGCTAAATGTGTTAACATATACTTTCACACAACTCTCTCTCTCTCTCTCTCTCTCTAAAAATATAAATATTTTTATATTAGTTCAGCTCTCACCTAGGTACTTTCTATCCTAGATAACCCTTCTATTGATATTTCCTTATTTTTCTCAAGAAATGTATGTTGATGTTTATGGGATCAACCACCTATTCACTCAAGTTTGTCTCCTCAGGGACTCCACCCTACCAAGATCAAAACCAACTATTAACATTTCGAACCTTCGCTAGAAAAGCCTCTTCTCTCATCATCTAGTTACCTTAAGGCTTAATGAAGAGATTTAATTTTGATTTGGATGTCGTTTAATTCACTAAAAGTCACATGTAGATGAATGCAACATTTTTTATTTACTATTAAAGCTTGTCACATGAAGAACTTAAGTTTTTTGTTCGAGTAATCATTTAGAAAGAATACTTTTCTATTTCCCAAGTATTTTCTTATATCTTGGCTATCATTCTCAATTTATTTTTTCTTTTGAATTGGTCTATTTAAGAAACTTATTAAAAAAAATCATTTTTTAGAATGTTGATAATAACCTCTGACCTTTTAAATCATTTTCTCATTTGTTTGAATTTAAATTTGAACTAGACTTTCCTTGTTTGACAATAAATAACATTTTTGTGGAGATCGAATCTAGATAGCCATGTTAGAGCTGCCTTTTTATCCATGTTACACAAAAATTTTGTGTTCAAGACTCATTTGTGACTTATATATTTCAAGCTTTTTCATGAATTTCACCACATGGATAATAGAAATTGGTCAATATTCATTTAGGAAGTCTAGGAAATTACATTTCAGGATTATATCAAATACATAAAATAATATACAATAATAATCACATGTTACCTCTACCTATTTACCATGTTGATATACTTAAATGAATATTATTTAATATTAAATATTAAATTATTTGTGTCATAAAATCTCTTGATCTTAAGGATGATTACCTTGGATTTTATTTTTATTTATAAAATCAAAAAATCAATAAATATAATCCATATTAATTCATCTTTAGCACATTAATAGTTAATATAAATTCAAATTAATGTAACTAAAATTTCACTAGTCACAATGAAACTATTTTTACTCAATGTGAAAAATATTTACTTGAAAAAGGAAAGACGAGATCCCAAAATTGCTTAGACTTGAGTTCAAACTTTTAGGAAAACAAGGTCATGTGAGTTGATGTTTCTTCAACCCCACCAATTAAATGATTTGACACAACATTCAAAAAAATCAAGTAAAGTAATTCCTACTAGATAAACCCTTACGATGAGGAACTTGCATACCCCTAATGTTATCCTATAATAATGTAGGTGTGGAGAAAATATTCATAAATCAATTGTTTACTCAAAATAGAGTTTAATTATTTTTTAAAATTCTATTGATGTTGAAGAGGAAAATGAAGAACGTGTAGATCAAGCTGAACTAAAGGAGATCATTATTGAATTTGTCATTGGGGATATCTTATCATATTCATTGGTCATGAGACACTTATGTATGCACCATGAAAAGAGTAAAATCCACAACATCACAATATTTTCAGAACAAGGAATATAATAAATAAAAAGATATGTAACATTATTATGCACAATGGTAGTAATGAAAATATTAACTTTTTTTTATGCTTTGAAATCAGGGTTAAAAAAAAACCACATCCACATACTACATTAGTTAGATGAAGAAATATATGACAATTAAAGTTTTAGAAATATCTATAATTAGATTTTTTATTAGAAAAAGTTATTTTGAAGTCCAATATTATGTTTTTGAGATAGATACTTGTCACATCAGTTGCATAGATGCCAAACATCATGGTAAAGATAATGTTTATGCCTTCTATAGACATGAGAATAAACTTATTTTACAACGTATGAAGGAAAAAGAAGCTAACACTCATTGATAAAAGAGAATATTTTGAAAATATAAAATAAATAATTAAATTATTACTATTATTAGAAAATTTTATTTGATCTATAAAATAGATATAATATACTGAATGTGTTAAGTTAATTGTATCTAAATTCTCATCTATTCAAATTATGCTAGATGATCTTCCACTTATGTGTGATGTATAGTACCATGTCAATCTGATTCCTAAAGTTAATTTACCTAACCTCTCTCATTATATAATGTCTAGAAAAAATAAAATTCTATAAGAACAAGTTGAGTTGTTGGCAAAAGATTAATTAGAGAAAAAATGAGCCCCCATTATGTTCGTTCTTTTTGGGACTTAAGAGGATGTGAGTTAGTGAATAGTGTGAATAGCTGTGCTATTAACAAAATTACAATTAAGTATGGATTTTATATTCCACGTCTCAATGAAAGATTGGCTCAAAAGTGTTCTTATAGGTAGATTCTAAAAGTTGTTACCATCAAACCAAAATTCAACTAAGCGATGAATACAAAACAACTTTAAAGATAAAGAGAATTCTGCATAAATGGCTGGCCATGCAGTTTGACTTGTCAAATTCACTCGATACTATTATGAGAATAATGAATCAGATTTTAAAACCTTTTATGGAAAAGTTTTTTTTCTATTTTGATAATATTTTGATCTACATGAAAGAATAAAATGTTTGTCATTTGAGAGTAGTATTACAAGTGATATAGTAGAATCAACTATACATAAAATTTGAAAATAATGTAGCTTCACAAGTGACATTTGGTGTTTATAGATTTTGTCTTCAGTGCAAAGAGAATAAAGGTCACCAATGAAAATGGCTACACAATTAAAGAATGACCATCACCACATAATACACATTAGGTATGTAGTTTCCATACTTTAGCATTATTTTATGGAAAATCTATAAAAAATCAGTAAAATTATGTCTCCAATATAAAATGTATGAAATGAAACCTTCAAATGAACTAATGAAGCAAGTAATAGTTGAACCAAATTAGAGAGAAAATGTACTCTACTCTAGTTTCAGTACTCTAAATTTTAATAAGTTATTTGAAGTTAAATGTAATGCTCTCATACTTGGATTAGGAACAACATAACCTATGGGTTAAAATTTTATGATGTTATTCGAGCAAAAAACACTAAAATCTATTAACAACTTAAAATGTATGCTACATGGATATCCTTCATTCAATATTATATTTATTAGTCAACAAAAGGTCAAAAAGTTCAATTGTGTAGTAGATGGCTTAAACATAAAATAGTGTATTTAGTTAACTTATATGTTGATATCATTATATTTGATTGTGTTAAAGAACTGTATAAAGATTTTTCCTAATTTGGCTCTTATAGGTTTGGTTGCCTAATTAAGGGATTTCACTTACATGTTAGGTTCCTATTTTGAGGAATGTAACTATGTGTCATCAAAAGTTCATTAAGAGAAAAACTTCTGTGAAATTACATGCGGAGGATTGAGAATCCAGTTGGTAGAAAAAAATATTATTGACCACAAATTTAAAAAGATGTGGCAAAAATTCTATGCAAAATGTCAAGTTTGTGAAAAATAAAAAGGGACATCATTGAAATGTTTGTTTTTACACTCTTCTTCTAATCCTAGAACGACCATGTATGACATCTCTATTGACTTTTACTTTAGGTTTTCTGTAGACACAAAGAGGTGCTGACTATATTTTTGTTGTTGTTGATAGATTTTTCAAAATGACTAATTTATTTATCTATAAAATTACTAATAATGCAGTGTAAGTAGCATATCTTTGCATTAAAGAGATAATTCAATTACAAGTGTACCTAAGTCAATTATTTCTGACCAAGATTTTAAATTTATCTCATTTTTGGTGAATGTTTTGGATGAGATTTGATATATTTTTAAAATTCAATAGTACAAGTCACCCTTAGACAAATAGATAATGCTGGTCAATATAACACTTCAAAAGTTAATTCGGTATATTTCTGGAGAAAAATCAAGATAACATATTTAGCCTTAGTAGAATTTGTATATGATTTTATGGTTAATCTTTAAGCTAGTTAATCCCCCTTTTCAATAATTTACTATTTTACTCCAAATACTCTAGATCTACTACAACTATTATGAGTACTTGGAATAAATATTATGACCAACAATATGATTGATCACATCAAAGCCATCCACAAAGACATCCGAAAAAGTATTTTTAGTCAACTACGTAAAAAGTGATTCCTAATAACTACTTACACTAAATTGAAACTAAAGAAATATGATCCGTTTAGAATTTTACAACAGATTGTTGATAATGTCTATCTCATTGAGCTTCTAGATGAATTTGATATGTCTATTACGTTTATTGATAGTGATATTTTAAAATATTCTGGCAATTGTAACAAATACTCAAGGATGAATTATTTGCACAGAGGGGACACTGACGCAGCCTAAAATGCCCCAAAGATGCCAGTTGAGCCCAAAATGGCTCAAAGACGTAAGGTACTCTACAAAGCCCGGATTTCTAGAATCAAGGTTGATTCTTTTCTTCTTTCTCGACAACGTTACGTCGCTCCTCTCTCTCTTCTCATTGATGAAATGAATCAGACACTGGAAGTTCTCTCTTCTCTGACCACCTCCTCCGTCCATTGTAGATAAAATGCGGGAGGGGATTCCCTTTTCTGGCGACTAACGGGAGCCCTGGCTGGTCGCCCCCCGGGACGCCTCCTTGGAGCGGCTGTACGCTGGCAAGACCGCCGTTGTCGTCACCTGCTCCGCCCTCCAGAAGAGCTACCAGGAGGTCCTTACGCCTGCCGCCGGCCCCCGCCACCAGCGAGCTGCCGGCGAAGTCAGTTTTATCTGCCTGGAGGCCACGGCAAGAATGCGCGCCGCCCGACTGGCCCTCCGGTCATCGGCGGGGAGCCTCTTCATGCCCACCTCCCTGCTGCCGCAGCTGGCCCTGTTGCAGGTGGAGAACGAGGAAGGTCTCCTCAAGGTCGAGTCCACCCAGGTAGTCAACAACATTCACGGCTTCATCAGGTCAAGTATCCATTCTGTTTATCTCTGTCTGTCTGTCTGTCTCTCTCGCTCTCTCTCTCTTGCCCTCGCGTTCTCTTTCTCACTCTTGCTCTCACTCTCTAGAGTACCCAGTAGGTCCTTGTGGATGGGGCAAAAAAAATGGAAATTTTACGCAGAGGCAAGGACACACTAAGATACAAACAGGAGGCGTGTGCGGATTACACCAAGAACGAGGTAGATTTACAGACAGATTCAGAGAGAGAGAGGGAGAGAATCAGGGGATCTGCCGCCGGTTGTAGGTGTCTTCGTGGACGAAAGCCGGGGGTGGGGGGTAGGCGGGCTGAGGGGGGAACTGGGGCTGGCCCATGGCGATCCCCTGGCCTTGCTGCGGGGCCCAGGGCTCCACAGGCTGCTTCATGGACTCCACCGAACGGTAGTAGGCGATCCCGAGGAAGACGCTGATCAACGCCAAGATGGCGCCGCCTGCGCTGATCCCCGGCTTTACCACGTAGCAGTACCTCATCCAGAGATACCCATCGCTGGGATGATCACGCCGCATATTAAGAACAGCCGCCGAGATTAGCATCCACAGCCCGATGACGAATGCGATCCTGCGCGTCCGGAGTAACATATGGGTGGGCATGTATTATTTTCTACATATATTGGTCAACCGATGGATCCATCAACCAAGTTCATAGGTTTTTTAATCAATCGGAAATGGAGACGGAATCGGACATAGAAAATCCTCCGAAAGTCAACACACCGGAGTTCTTCCCCCCATCATCGTATGGGCTGTAGCGTTCTTCTCGATTTGGCGGATGAACGGATGGGGGAGGAGAGACTGATAGAACAAGGAGGATTGTTCGGAGTCCCGGGTTTCCAGGGCGATAGAACCAGAGAGACACGGATTGATTCGGCAGATGGGTAGGTCAACCGAATGATCGAACATAGATGGAGACGTATTGGAGTTCTTCTCGCCATCATCGTATCTACGACTCACAATAAACCTATGAAGAATGCGGCTCTATCTTCCCGATTTGCCAATGAACGAATGGAGGAGAGAGAGAGAGAGAGAGAATTGTTCAGAATCTCGGTTTTCCAGGGCGATGGAATCTACCAGGAGAAGACGATGGCTTTCCGATTTGGCAGATAAACGGATAGAGGAGAGAATGTGTGTGTGTGTGTATGTAAGAGAGAGAGAGAGAGAGTTGTTCAGAATCTCGGGTTTCTAGGGGAAGGAATCTACCAGGAGAAGATGAAGGTGAGCCAGGGCCCCGTCCAAGATCTGCCGGAGGATGAAGCTCGATTCTTGCAGCAGATGCAGCCGGCGAAGACGTGGATGATTATCTGCGCCAGCACGAGCAGCCCAGCCGCCGCCAGCCCGAGCCCCGGCGCCGGCGTGCTGGGATAGTCACAGAACTCAGGATTGGTCTGGTTCACTTGCGAAGCCTGCAAAAACGAGGTGGATCCACCTTCGATCAGAGTTTACAGCCCCAATTAGGGCTTCTACGTCGGGAAAAAACAGCAAATTTGGGTAAAAGCTCGAGAAACGCCCGGGAAAACGGAGATGGTCCTAGCAGCCGATTGGCCAGCGCATCAATCCCTTGCGACTATACTTTTAGCGAGAGAGAGAGAGAGAGAGAGAGAGAGAGAGATAACGGGGATTCCCCATCTAGTGTGGTGAAAATTCGCCCACCTTGACCCTCGTCCTTTCCGCCGCGAAGCCGAGGATGGCGGAGGAGATTCCGAGAATGCTGACCACCGAGCTCACCACCGCCACGTTCCCCCCCATCGCCCTCTCTTCTCTCCGTCTCTCTCAAGCCTCTCTCTAGTCTCTCTCTCTCTCTCTCCTGTTGTGCGCAGATGAAGGGCTTCCGGAGCGCATCGGAGGCGTCTTAAAACCGCGGAGATGGGGCCGCTCCAGATGGAAGGGGAAAATGACGTAAAAACCCAAAGGTAACCATATTCTTGTCGAATACCACTAGAGTATTAAAGAGAATAAGTGTTATCAATAATACGTGCACCTACCACTACTCTCTTTAATCTCTGAGCGGACGACGCCCAGCGACGTTGACGGAGGTAGGGCTGTTGTGCAGAGAGAGAGAGAGAGAGAGAGAGAGAGAGAGGTCACCTTGGAGTTGACGGCGACTGGGGCAAGGGGAAAATTATTTAAAGCCCCCATAACGCGTCAAGTAAGAGTAAAAGGCGACCAGGCCAATTGATCCTGCCCCTCCGTGCGGTTCTATTTCCGCACTCCCAAAGGGTATGCCAGAAATATAAAATTAATGGGGGGCAATATAAAACAATCTCAGGTTTTTTCACGCATGCCGTGTGTGCGCGCCCCTCCCCGATATTACGTGGGAATATTTCCCAAAAACTCGGTCAAAATCGACTCCTTCCCGCGTGAACGCCCCGGGCGGATTGTGGGGCCCACACCCTCGTTGACCGAAACGAATAACAAAAAACGCTGGATTTTATCCCAAAATAATAAAATAAATATTTATCCCCAGAATATTCTTGGATATTATTCCCTTCTAAAAGTAGAAAAACTGGGGCCCAGGATGCTGAAGAGATCTCGACTACTGGGAAGGGGGTGAGCGTGTTCGTTGGGCCAAACTCTCTTTCAGTAGGGCCCGTTAAAGGGGGCGTGTGGGTCCACCATAGGCGTGTGGCTGTGCCGCGGGGGCAGCAGACCAGTGGTGCGCGTTCTTCCAGGGCGGCCCTATCCGGCATAGCCTCGTCTCGTCCACAGGTTCTCTCTCGCAGCCCCCAGCCCGCCCTTTTTCCTCATCGCCTTCCTCCGAGCCGATGCCACGAGCTGGAGAGGAGCTCCGAGGATGTCCGCCGCCGCTGCTGCTGTCGCCGCCGGCGCATCGGCTGCCGGCGCCTCCGCGACTCGTCCCTCCCTGAAGCCCGCCGGCGTCCCCATCAACCAGGTGAACCGATGAGGAAGGAAGAGAAATGGGGAAACTGCTGGTTAGTTGGGGCGCATTGCTGATCTCGTCTGTGATTTGCGTTTTTTTTCGGAGCAGAAATCGGCGTTCTATGGGGCGTCCTTGGTGGACGGGAGGAGGGTGTCGCCCTTGGTGGCGGAGGTAAGGAAGACCGGGGAGAGGAACCGGACTGACAAGAGGGGCCTGGAGATCAATGCGAGGACGGCCGGGGCATCTAAGAACATAGAGGTCGAGGTCGACAAACCGCTGGGCCTGACGTTGGGGCAGAAGCCAGGTGGGGGAGTCATTATCACGGTGAGTTCTACCTCTCGTGATGGAGCTCCTTTTTTTCTTCTTGTTCTGTTGTGCTTAGCCCTCAGAACCATGGATAGGAGAGTAAACGAACAATCCAGTAGTTTCCATTGGGAGTAGAGATTTTACAGACAAAGTAGGCTGCAGACGATGATAAATCTGTGTTATGGGTGTTGCAACCAACTTTTTTTTTCTAATTTTATGCCTGAGTGAATTAGTACATCAAATTTTCTCAGAAATTCTTCCTTCCGCATATTTTTTTTTTGGGTAAATAATCTTTATGTTCTTCTGAAATGAGGCTGTATTTACTGCGGACATCATGTTTATCCTGGTTTTATATTTCATTCAAACTATTTCTGTCCTCTATGGTCGAAGCTTATTGTCTCAGCATTTTGTTGGGGTTTCGTTGCCCTTACATGCTCTCTGCGTTGTTGCTGCTTGATTTATTTCCTTACATTTAACTCCCTTCTTCCTGTTATGTTGTCAACAGAGGTCCCGTCTTTCTTCTTAGCTCCGTGGTTTTCTTTCCTCTCTCCTTTAATCTGGAGCTTTTCTGCTTCCCCAAGGGGAAACCTTGCTTTTGTATTTTTTCTTTATATGCACATCTATATATACCCATATATGTGTCAATAAATGTTGATAGAATGATATATGATTTCGTGTGGATTAATGGCTTGCCCGGGCATATTTTCTTTCAGGCGGTAGACTCTGGTGGAAACGCAGCAAAGGCTGGGCTAAAATCAGGAGACCAAGTAATTTACACGAGCAGCTTCTTTGGTGATGAACTTTGGCCTGCAGATAAGCTAGGCTTCACCAAGACAGCGATCCAAGCGAAGCCTGATTCAGTTTACTTCGTTGTGAGCAGGTAGGTGTTATCCTCACCACTTCCCTCAGTGATCGATTGGCGTTAACTAGAAGGCTTAATTTTGAGTTAGCGATACGTACATTTTAATTTTAAGCAGCAGTATCTCCCTTATAATTATAAAAAAAAGGAAAACTTTAATTAATGAGAAAAAATGGCGATAATAGATTATGCCCTATTCTATCAGTATGGACTGGAACCCATTTCTTTTTGACAGCAAATTGGTATAGCTTCAGTATAAATTGATTTGACCTAATCCCTCGAAATCAGAAATACGGTTCGTTCTGTTTCCCTTGGATTCGATGGCGGCAAAATTTTTTAGGGCCTAGCAGAAAATTTGTTTATGCGGTCAGTTAATGATCTCGACCATGGTTCAATAAAACACATCCTAGTATCTTACAGGTCAAGTATGAGTATAATGTGATGGAGCCCTTCTATCTGAAATCTTCTAAGGTAAACGACCTTTCTGGACTTCACTTCTTTCTTCACTGAGATGTAATAGATCACAAGGAGATAAATAAGGTAAGAATATAAGCATTTGCTCCTATTCTTATTATGTGGTCTCGTCCAATGGCGTTCTCAAGTCACTAACCATGTCACTTGGCCATCTCTAATTATCAATCGATCTATAGTTTAGACTGACAGTTTGCCTGCATCAACATGAAAGTCGTGGATGCCAGAGGGACTAAGAACATTGGAAGATTAGTGCTGATTATCCTACATAAATGTACAACGTCTAGGAGATTTTTTTTTTTTTTTTTGAAGCAAGGCTATCCTCTGTCTTTTGTTTACTGCTCTTCCCTTCACCAATTCAGAGGTGCCGAGGTTGATGTGAAGAGATTGCCCAAGAGGCCTGCCCCACCTCGATTTGGACGATCCTTGACGGAATCTCAGAAGGTAAAACACCAGAGCCCCTCCGTGTCTGTTTCCTCCTCTTTTCTTGTTAATTTTGACTGCCCTTGGCATCCTCATCTTTCAGGCTAGAGCAACACATATATGCTTGGACTGTGGGTTCATATACTTCCTTCCTAAGCCGTTTGAAGAACAGGTTAGCCCACTTTACTTTCTATTTCTGGTTCTGTTCCTCGGATTCCCAGTTCAGGAGGGAGAGAGAGGGAGGGGGGCTGATGTTTCTTCTGGTTCTTGGCATCGACGTTTGGCTTGCAGAGTTGAGGTTCTTTGAGTCACAGGGTCTCGGATCTGACCCTCTTTTTTCAGTTTTTGATGGCATCGCCGTGTTTTTCTTCCAGCCTGATTCGTATGCTTGCCCTCAATGCGCGGCACCGAAGAAGCGGTTTGCCCGCTACGATGTGAGCTCGGGGAAGCCGATCGGCGGCAGCCTGCCGCCAATTGGGGTGATTGTCGGCCTGGTTGCTGGCCTAGCGGCGGTTGGGGCGTTGCTCGTTTACGGCCTACAGTAATAGACCCATTGAGATCCTGTGTACCATCGTTGCCTCAGCCTTCTGCTTGGTAGGGAGTGAGCGTGAGGCTCCCCTTGCTGTCAGCTGTCCCGTTGTCTCTCTCTCTGTCTCTCTCTCTGTCTCTCTCTCTCACTCTTGCTCCCATAATGGTAAGAGAACTTGGTTGAAGTGGAAGGCTCATGAGGATTTCTTACTAGTGGCGTCTTTAAGGGAGCTCGAACTGATTCATTCATAGATAAACTCCAGCTGAAAAGCTCACAGTTCACCCCTGACGTAAAAGACCATGGGCTCTCTCTCTCTCTCTCTCTCAAACAAACGGAGATTCCCTTTGATTCTTGCCCTCCGCTCCTCCCTTCCGGCCCACCTCCTTTCACTTGCGCAAAGCCCTAATCTCTCCATTCCTGTTCCGATCTACCTCCATTCTGTCCCATCCCCTTCCTTTGCCTCCCCAAACGTGAGAATTCAAGTTGGTTGCACATTGGATCACGGCAGGACTACAAGGAAAAACGTCAAATTGTGGTCTTTTCAATCCGATGGCTGAAAAATAATTCGGGCTATAAAAACGTCACATTGCCTATGGACTTGATTAAAGCTGCTTGCCGCTAATGGGCTATGGGTTCCCTGGAGACACGGTGTTGGTACTAGGTAAGACTATTGTAACCATTATGTGTGCTCTCTTAGATGGGAAGAGTGTGGGTGAGAGATCAACTATGCTAGGCTATTCAGTTCGCTCCCTCACCAGCAGTACTTTTCATCGCACTTATACTTAATTAACCTATTGGCATCAAAAACCCAAACTAGCTTGGCATTAGTTAGTATAGTGATTAAGCTAGGAACTCTTCCTGGTCTTTCATATAGTCCAATCTTAACTTTAAAAAGTAGATCCTTCGATGAGAAAAATATTTTGGATTCACCAAGATGGCATCATATAGAACTTGAATTCAAATATTTATTTTATAATAAATAAACATTGATTGCGCGGTGACATCCAGCCAGAAAGTTGCCACACCTCCACCTTATTAGCATTATAGTGGCCCATTAAACTGATAAAAAAGGACAGGTAGCCATCATTTGGGAACTTGGAGGAGTTCCATGAATCCAAGGTTTAAAGATCAAGTGGAAAATAGTCTCCAAAGCTCACACTTCACTAAATATCTCCCCAAATTTTATGTATCCTCATCTGCTTTTCTCAATCTGAAGAATCTCCAAGTTTATCTTTTTGTGTTGTGTTTTTCCTTGTGTATTTGAGCATGCATACCATTGACAAGGGCTCAATGAGACCAAAGTCTGGTTTGTGCCTCTTTGGAAGTGAACTTGTGAAGCCCAAAACGGAAGATTCAAGAATAAGTTAGGTTTCAAAACTTGATTGCACTAGTATATTTCCTTGTAGCATTTCATGATTATATCAGCATGCATTGTTTTTCATTACACACAAGGATCATATTAGGAAAGAACTTACCTCACTGTGGCAATCCATTTAATCTGTTTGGCATTCAAAAAATGAAATGATTATCCGCCCACCATTATTCTCTTGAAGAGACATAAGACCTTAACGGGCTCGTACATTTAGCCATTAGAATATAATCAAAACCACAGTTGATCTAATTAAGAAAACGACATTGATCTTAATTCCTCAAGGTCCAAACTAGGTATTGGGTTCTACATAAAAAAGGATAGGGGCCGTTGAGTTCCCCCCCCCCTCTTTTAGTAAATGTGTTAAAGTATAATTTTTCCGAAAAGAAACGGTCATTGGAGATGTATAGATTTTAATGTGATTCGGTTTAATTGAAGGTTGCTCCACTCTCCGAGCCTACCATTTGAATGTCTTACTCAACGGCGTGTTTGTATGGCATGATGAGGAATGAAATAAACCAACTGAAAGAACATCCAATAGAGTCGAAGACAAAGTCCAACTTTTACGGCTACAAAATCCCAACACCTTGTAATAAGAAGTTTTCCCTCTCCCTCAGATGGCTAGTTTATTTCATTTTTTTACTCCTGTCTTATGCAAAATAGTTGAAAAGCCAAGCCTCAGATTATGGGTGTCGATACCCGAGTCTTGTGACCCTTGGCATATCATGTGCCAAGATTTGAAAGCGTTGACTTGAAAACATTAACAACTGGGCCGTAGGATTTGATCCCCGATCTGGTGCAGCGGTTCGCTTTATTAAATGTTAGCTCTTAATTGGTTCATAGATGTCAACACTGGCTTGTATTGAGGGTTACCTTTATGCATCAGACTATCTTATTTTCAAAACAGTTATACCCTGTAACTTTCATGGATAAATCTAGCCTTATTTCCTTGATTTTTTACACAATGACGCATGTACAAGATCTCCACAAGTTTTCATATTAGTTGGCATTTCATAATCACCAATGTAAATTTATTGAATACTATATTGGCCCCAAAATTAACTTAAAAACTAAACCCAATAAAGTAGGATTTTAGTCAGCTTGCATGTTGAATTACCCTTAAAAAATCAGGATCTTGACCCGGGATTATTCTAAAAATAAAGTACAATAGACGAAAATTTCAAGCGAATTATAATAAGTACTAGCGGCCTCCAAATCTTTGGAAGTTCTCTGTATATAATTCATTATTTGCCTTTTCAAATAATACATGTTCTGGTGCAACGCACACAAGCGAGCGGACCCAAACCCATCAAACTAGTGACGATCTCTATCGAACACATGAACAGCCCATTTCTGTGCAAGAGTAGATCAATTCAGAGGTGGCGCTGGGCGACCCCGATTTGCTGGTAAACCGACCGATCTCTAATGGTATCCCAAGGGTGCGGGGATCTCCCTCAGCTGCCGCCCGTGGGTGTGTATATCCTGCGCGGACAGGGCCCAACGAGGGTTTAGTGGACGAAAGATGGGCGAGCGAGCGAGCGAGCGAGCGAGAGAGAGAGAGAGAGCGAGAGAGAGAGAGAGAGAGAGAGAGAGAGAGAGAGGTGCTACCGATGCGAAGTGGTTGACGTCGCGGTGGTGGGCCTCGTCGGCGCGAACGGAGAGTACGACGTCGCGGAGGGTGGCGTCCTGGGGGAGGCGCCAGTAGTCGACGGCGATGGCGGGGGCGGGAACGTTCTCGATGCGACCCGCGTCGAGCTCTTTGAGGAACTCGGTGTACGAGTGTATGGCCTCCTCCTCGAGGTAGCCCACGAGGCGGTGGGCAAGGCGAGGGGAGAGGAGGTAGGCAAGAAGATAGGCGTTGAAGAAGACCCCCTGCACGGTAATGACGAGGGCCCGCTCATACCATCGCGGCTCTGAGACCTCCATAAAGGTCATGAGGTGCATCCGTTCATTCTCCGCCTCCTCCAGCAGGGCCCTGATCCACCCGCCGCTGTGCTCGAAGCGGCGGAGGGACCGCAGGTGCAGCAGCAGCCCCGCCACCATTCCCGGCACCGCCGCCACCGTCTCCAGCATCATCGCCCGGCACCCATACCTCTTCTGCTCGCACCAACATCGTCTCTGTTAGAGATCCATCTCACAGAACCACTGTGGTCTCCGACTGTTTCGATGAATCGAATCTAATCAAATCAAAAGTTTGAGTTAGAACCTGGAAGAAGATATCTGTGGGGACGCGAAGTGTCTTGATGGTCCGAAGAGCGATTTTGTCGATGGTGGTGATTGGAACGTGATGCTTCTTCAGGTCCACCGACAGGTCCGCCGAGTAGGAGTCGCCCGGCTGCGAGGAACACGCCGATCAAAACCCAGAGGACGGCACCGCTGCCATGGGCGGGGCGGAGAAGAGGGAACCAACTCACCCGGAAAGACGTCCACTTCCACTCCGCTCCATCTTCCCTCGTCACCTTGGGCGGGGTAATCCCCCAGTAGCTCGCAACCGCCTGCTCCTTGCCGGCCTCCGCTTCCGCCGCCGGCGTCGCCTTCCCCGGCGGTGGCGCCGTCGTCACCGTCCGCACGGCTGAGCACCACAGCGACAGCCGAGATGACGGCGGGGAGACAAACCGGCGTCCCAGCTGCCCCACGAGCGCTCCGGCGACCAACCGGGAACCCATTTTCAGGCGCAAACAGACAAGACTGTCGAAGAAGAAGGAGACCGTTGGCGTGGCGGCGGTTGAGAAAGAAAGCTTCAACGGCGGCGAGCTTTTATGGCAACATATGGGGGGCGCCTTCGGAATTTCCTCTCCAAGTAACGGTCGTCACTGGGGACGTCATCGATAGCGTTCTTCAACTCCTGGGATATTCCGCTAAACTCGACGACCATACGTCACAATCCCGCCCTCCCACAGTTTAACGCTCACCAACCCAATACCACTACTGTAACTCTTACACCTACCAGTAATGGTCAAAATGCCATTCACCTATCATTTAAACGTGAATATAATTCAATCCCAGAGAAAAGTCCCGCAAAAAATGTGTCGGGCACAGCTACTTACGATCTGGAGCGAGCGAGCGAGAGGGGGGAGAGAGAGAGAGAGAGAGAGGAGGAGAGGGAGGGAGAGGGCAACAACACAAGTTACTTACGACATGGGAAGAACGTAGAGAGAGGAAAACCGCCGTCAAAGGGAGACAAGCCCACAGATTAGCCATTCTCTTCCTTCTGATAGAGGAGGGGGGAGGTCGGGATATTCATCCCCCTTGGTACCCTCGGCGTCATGTCTCCGTTTTCTCCGAAGAGGGGGTAGCCCAGCTCCTCACGCGTTGTCGTCAGGCAAAAGAAGATGCCGGAAGGTTCGACGGCGCCGTACGGTCAGCGACGGAGAGGGCCGAGCCGAGAAGTTCAGGCCCGGCGAAATAACGAGCTTCTCCGTAAGCCAGGTCCAACTGACCAACCTGACAGTTGGCTTCCTTCATATTGTAATGGACCGTAAATGTTTTATAAACTGAGCTCAGGCCATTATAAAAATTGTTGGGGTCGCATTGGCATTTCTACACAGATCGCGGTTCTTACGATTGGCATGAGGCAGGCCAGTTCAGGCTTATTCGGTACAGAACTCCAGAGCCCATTTCCTGTATCACCTAGCGTTCTCTTTCTAGGGTTACCAAATCTCTCTCTCTCTCTCTCTCTATCTATCTATCTATCTATCTCTCTCTCCTCCCTTCCCTCTCTCTCTCTCTCTCCCCCTCTCTCTCTTACTCTCTCTCTCCCTCTCTCCCTCAAAGGCACGATCTTCTCAATGGACTGAGTAGAAGAGTTGGGGAAAGGCCATTTAGAAGAGGATTCCGAAGAGGGAGGGAGCCTCTTGGGGAGTATGCCACGTTTCAGTGTCCAATGTCTCTGTTCATTAGGTTTACGTCCAATCTCAGTTCCTTACATGCAAGTGTTTAGCGGCATCTATTGGGCAGGGGAAGAAGCCCATGGCCAACAGGCCCATGAGGGCACATAATCATCTCTCTCCATCACAGGGTACTTCAAGGTCAGACCAAATCATAAATGTACAAAAGACATAGTATTTTTTTAAATGTTTTATAAATGGAATGTATGGATTTAGACATTATTAAAATGGCCACATTCTGCTCTTACTAATTTTTTTTTAGAACACAGTGCTGGGCCCAAATGAACCTCAGAAGATATACCATAAGAATAAGCCTTTCTCATACATGGGTCATACTACCAGATTTTTATTAAGGTAAAAGAAAAAAAGCAAGCTAGTTGACTCCATTAAAATCAGGAAATATATTTTGAGATTTTATTATTACTTGTCTCCCTCATCCTCTCTACTATTATATATCATGAATAATCTTGATACAAATTCACTTGATCTAGCTCACCAAGAACATTCTCTTAAGCTGCCAATTATGAATGTTGACGCACTAGTTGACTTATTTGTTACAATTAGGGTCAATATGGTTACATGTTAACAAGAGAGGTGTAAATTGGTAGGTCTGTAATTTATCTCAAGATATTGATATTTTCTCCAATTTTGAACCCATATTTGGCTCTTATAATCTAGATGGTTGTAAAGCTATTTAACATACAAATTTTTTAGTGTTTTTATTAGAAAACATACTCCACTTACCAAATGCTTACATTATATGCCACCTCTTTAGATTCTACTAATATCATATTGAAAACAGCCCAAGTTATGGCTTCAGGTACCCTATACACTAGATTTAAAACTCCAACTAAGTCAAGAATTTACTTAGGAAATCTCATATAGATTCACAAAGTTAAGGGGCCAAAAAAGAGATGTCCACATGCCTCATTTAGATCACAACTCTAGGTGACCAATGGAAAATAGTTACTCATAATCTGCTATAAGATCAAGGCTTTGGACAGGTTCTGAGTATAAACAGTCTCTAAACATAAATTAGAATGAGTTACTATGCTTGGTTGGGCATCTAATATAAGGTTTATTGATGGTTTGCTCCTCTCGAGTGATTCTAGAAAATCTGGAGAAATATTTTAAAACTTGAACACATTTCAATATAAACTCTTTGAGGAAGATGGTCATTGAAGGTCACAAAGATTTAATGTGTAACACTTACTCTTTCTCTCTCTCCTCTTGTCTCAACTTGAATAGATGCCTTTATTTATTAAAAAGGTTACTATGCTGCTCTTGATTTTTAGTTTATTATATCACTTTAGTTGTTACCAAATGGTCTAAAAATGTCACATGCTATGGCTATATTTTAAACTTCAAAGATACGTAGTCAATATTATAAAGTTTATATCAATTCACAAACCTAGAAATTTACTATAATTTTATATTATACTCTTTTAGAAACTTGCCCAATGGTTACCCACATTCCTATGTCATTGGTTTCAATCAATATGGAATGTTAATTATTTAATGCTCATTAACAAATTATGACTATTTTACCCTTACACAAACTCCTTAATTTATTTAAACCAACTCAATGGCTTTTCTACCCTTGAGTGAGTTGTAATTGGAGTAGGAAAACCTTCCTAAAATTCATCAGTCAATATTATCAATTAAATAATTTTACTAAAATATCCTTATCAGCCATGAGTATACTCAAAGCTACCTACCCTCGCACTTATTTGCACTAACCTATGGGCTAGTTCATGACCTTCACACATACACGACATTGATAAAAGTTTAAAATGCACATCACTCAATTTGGCTACTTGTTGTGTGTATTTAATGTTAACTTTCTCTTGGAATTCTTATCTTTTTTTTAGACAAAACACTCCAAAAATCAAAAAATACATGTTAAAAACTTATTTATTGAAAATTTTTTAGACATTTTATTTTATCAATTTTTCTTGATTCAATTTTTTGATAAATCATAATGATATGTACTATTCCTTCCATGGGTAAACTTGATATTGCTTCTTCTTACGCTCACCAATATCACCAATCCTCTATAATTATTACTTAAAATGAGGTCATTATTAGACTCTTCTTGCTAGAATTTTGTTCTCAATTTAGCGACCAAAACTATTCCTCAACTATAATGACCACTTAGAACTTAAAAAAATTATAACATGAAATAAATTTAAATTGTATAATATTTGATGAACACAACATGAGTATGTTTTTGATGCTTTTTATTTTGATAATAATGTAAGAAAATTTATTGATAAGTCATTGTCTAATATTTATGATTTTTATTTACTTATATGTGTCAAATATGTAATACATTGAAAAAAATATCATATCTTTTATCTACATTAAATGATTATGGTCTCATTAATTTAATCCTTTAAATCAAGTGATTCTCTAACTTATGAATACTCAAGGATAAACATTGATTTTTTTAAGAAAGGTTGAAAAAGAATTAAACATATAATTGTATGGCGTGAGTCAACACATATGTTGACATATTTGAAAAAATAAAATATTTTTCATTTTGACTTTTCAAGATGATTTAACCATATAGTTGTAATGTTTTTCAAGATTATTTATGTTTGGAAAGAATATCTCAACTCAAACACATCAATGAATACATGGATAAAAAGTGAACCAAACTTGATGGCATGTTTATTGTGGATGCGTAACAGCTTTTTGTCAAGTTTATTTTCAGTTCAAATTTGAATTCAATAGGCCACAAATTCAGGGAGATTCAAAGTTTAGAAAGTCCAAATGTCATTATTGTGTGTTTCAGAACATAGTAAGTTTTTGAATGGATATTTAGAATGTTGAAAATATGATAAAATAAAGCAATCAACATAATATGAAGGGTTATCTGACAAGTATTATCGATTGAAAGAATAATTAAAACAAAAATATTCAACACTCATCATTAAACTTTTGACACCACGCACATCAATGATGAACTAGAAATCTTCATCTTCTTCATGAGCTCAATTTGGCAAAATATTAACTCATCTATTATGACTATTATATTCCATTAAATCGTAAGATACCTTGATAGTGAGGAGGAAGTATATTGAATGATGTCATGAGGTACTAGTAGACATAGTTAGCTTGAGTGGAACTTAGGAGTTGATCTCATAAAAATCATTATGCATTTATGAGAAGAATGGTTAATACTTTATGAACATTCCTTCTCGGACTAAAAACAGCCAAGTGAGGAATGTAGTAGTATAAAAAAAATTAATATTCATATTGAGAGGTCTTATCATAATATGTGTTAACATATCTAATGACATAAATGAAAACTTTTTATACCATTTAGTTCCAACAAATGTGAGTGTCTTGTTTCCAAATATGAATACTTTAGAAATCTTAACATGATATATATGTTTTCAGTGAACACTCCTAAGAAAGTACAAAAAACCATGTATATCATATCAAATAGAAAAGGGAATATATGAGTTCTATTTAAAACTTCAAATGATGGGGCAACAATAGTTCCTATCTTTTAGAATGTCAACCTAGAAGCACCCAACACCTTGCTTGTATTGGTCTCAATTGAACCATGATATTGAGGGAGGGTTGAATTGATAGTCTTTTCATTATTTTTATAAATAACCATCAAGGTTCACATGACAATATTAAAGTGCTTATTATGTCCCTAAGTTCAACAAATAATGAAAACACACTAATTCCCACAAGATTTCACAGCTGCAGCTAATTGAAGATTTTTGAAAATTCCAAAATCTCCACTTCTCATTTCTCAATTATGTAGTGTTAAGAGACCAGATAGAAGGAACTGCTTGATTTTCTCTTCTTAAATTCTAGATTATAACTAAACCTTATTCAAAAGGGGAATGGGACTTCCCATCCCTGCCATTGGCCCAACACAGACCCTAGGGATAGGAGGCCCTACACATGGCAAAACTAGAACCCACACAATTCACAGACACAAGAAACAAGCAATGAAAAACATAGGAAGGGAAAACAAAAAGGCACCTAAAGTAGTATAGCGGAACCCAGGGTCCTTCGTCTTCACTCATGCTCCTTAATCCAACTGAATACATGTGGGTGGGGTCTCCTTCATTGCCTCGAGCCTGTGTAGTGGTGGAGACAGATTCCATCTGCCACTAGAGATAACAAGTGTTAGTGGTTGTCTTCTTCAATTTTTTAGATAATGTTGCATTTTTCCTATCAAAATAAAAAAAATCATCATCAAAACTCTCATTTTTCATAAAAAAAATCTTATTTTTTATTATAAAAAATAAATCCAAAATTATTATAAATAGAAATATAATTATAACATTTGAAAATAAATGAATATCAATATAGAAATTCTTATCTCCAAATTATCTACTCATAAAATGATGATGAGAATGGACACTTTTATCTTATTTTTACTTTAAAACATCATGTTATCAATGTCTAATTCTGTGGGCACCATCGAAGAAATAAAGTATTACATTTTCGCACATCTTTTGGGTCAAGTTTCAGTTGAGAAATTATACAATTAATCTAGAAAAAATTATCAATATGTGTAACAATTTTATTGGATTTAATTTAACAAAAATTCAATCAGTCATTATAAGACAAAATACATAGTCATTACACATCATTTCATGTGCGATTATATGAATAATAATATAAAATTTAATTTTATTGATATTAAATTTTGATTAGTGGATATTTTCACAAAACATGTGAGTAAAGAAGATTTATTTGTCTTAGGATAGAAATTGTGATATGCATAAAAAAGATGTGATTTAAATTACTTCCTTTTATGAATTTGTTCGCAAACTTTAAATAAATTAGTTGAGATTATATTATTAAAATTTGAGTAAACATGTTACTTTTGATCTGAAAATTTCATGGTAAAAGTTAGTGTATGCTAATTGATTTATCATTAAGGTATTCTTGAATTGTATAATATGTGTTGATCTACAAAATTAATGAACCAGAAAATGAAAAAAAAGTATTTATATAAGAGTAGCAATGGGGAAAACATAATAGAAATCTGTAATATACTTTGGCTTATTTCTGTAACAATTCTGAGAAAGGATTAAATAAAATTTAGAATATGAAGATTATTTTTTATTAAATTTCGTTTCATTAAAGTCTGATTTTTTTTATACATTCTAACTTCACTACATATCTTTTAACTCATATGAGAGTAATCATAAAATATTTTAATCAAATCTTGAGACTATTGGGTTTTAGGCTAAGCTAAGGTAAAGAAGGGGGAATTGAATTAACCGAACCTCTTTTATTTTTTTGAAGTACTTACCAGATGTACTTTGCCCACTCTTGTTGGGTTAGACCTAATATGTTGTAGTTATGAATTCACTATTTTTATAGTGGTTTGGTAATAGTCTATGTCCACTCTCTAAGAAAACACATTATTCTTTAGTTCTACTAATCAAATTCACTAATCACACTTGCTGATTACAAGGGTTTAGCTCTCTCAAGATTTTGCCATAAATCTTCTTTTAGATTCACAACTCTAGATAGGTTAAACCATTTTTTAATGGGACAGTTCCAACATATGATTAATAAAAAAAACAATCACACTTTCATACCACAATAAATATAAACAATGTCATTGTGAGTTAATTTTAGAAAATAGACTTTGAATGATTCAAACTTTAGAAGAAGATGAGAATGTACAATATTTTGTCTTTTTATTGTTAGTTCACTAGTTGTGTGGTTGAAAGCTTTATTGTTTGAATAGCTCAAAGAAAGACTTTAATGTGTTATAAATTTTAATATGAGTTTATCACAAATTTTTTAAGATCTTCCAATGACTTTAGTCACTTAAAATATAATTCAATTCAAAGTTTACGTGAATCTAATATGACATCATTTCAATGTTTTGAATATCCTCTAAAGAAATCAACATGTAAATATTTCAATATATAACATTTGTATCTAAGACAAATCGGTTCACTTAAATTGATAAAGATCAAATAAGGTCCATAGTGCCTTTAATATGACATATATTGTAAAAGTAATGATTTCTTATTCAAATATCATCATAATTCAATGAAATAAAATATGAGATGTAAATTTACTTTGTAATTCATGATGTTAATGTTTTATATCATAATTTATATATCAAGAATCATATGTATGATTTTTAGCATATATTTAATAATATTAAGATAGTATTATTTGATGAAGTCAACACTCAATTGATTATTCGATTGATTCAAAGTGAAAAATATTCTAACATAACATAAATTTTGACTAATTTCATACCCATATTTTACTTCATCAATACTCATCAACTTACATATTTAAATTATTACTTCTCTAGTCATCAATATTTTTGTAAATAATGATAGTTCACAGAATATGTACTAAATGATGAATTCTCATGATATTATGATGAAACTATATTAATCCATATCATGAGGCCTTCATACATTAAGTTATCATTTGTATGCCTTAGATCTTGACTTATATGCTGCATCCATATGTTCTAAGTTGTTAGATAATGAAGTGTATTCAATATCTATACATGATGCATACATTTATATTCATGTAAGTATATATCTCATTGAGGCATAATTAATTTAATTAATTATATTCTTAATTGATCTTTTAAATATTTTTTTCATCATCAAAGTATGTTGCTTTCACGGTTTCAACAAAGACATTCTTTATATTTGATTTTCTATTTCACTCATCAACAAGTTTGATTTTTCAATTCCATATCAAATCTTTATTATATAATTTATATCCTTAACACTAACTTTTGCTTGTAATTTAACTCAAAACTTGAAATTTTAGCTTTAATCATCTTCCAACATTTCAGTCATGTCCTTAAGGTAATTCTTTAAAAATTTAAAATTATGGCTTTAGTTTGGAGTCAAATATTCATATGTCCACATATTTTTTTATTTTGGTTAACATAAAATGTTTTATTACAAATATTTCATTTATAAGTCATTTTCCTTTATAATTATGGCCAACTCCTCAAACTTGAACCCATATATTCATTGGTCCTATAGAGATTAAATAAATTCATTTCCATGTTCTATGTTCATGAGATGTGTTCATTTACATCTCTTGTATATTATCATTTGGATTTTGAAGGAGGAAATTACCCCAAAGAAGACATATCATATAGAACATTTGAGAATTACCTTCGCATTGATGCTATCTACCATCTGTTTTAAAACTTTCTACATATCTAGATCAGCCTTGAAGTACCAAAAAATATTGTTTACTTAAACTTAATTGTTAGATGCTTATACATTTATAATGGCACTTTCATCACCTATGTTAAGAGCAAAGACAACCTAGTCACTATGATATCATTGATGAAGCCTTAGTCTTAATGACAAACTATCCTATAATCCTCAAGGGATAGTTAAAGTCATGAATTATATTACTTCACATCAACATATCTAAAATAATCATATGTTTGGCCATATTTATAGAGATGTTTATTATATTCTATCAAAATTCTCCTCCCCACTTTGGCATCATAGACTTGGTTATCTCAAACTCTCCAAACTTCAACAAGCTCTTCCTTGAACATTAATTTTCCCTTCTCTTGTGAATCATGTCAACTGGGTAAACACTATCATACTATTTACAAATGTCGTGGTTTTATTAAGTCAAACCTTTTGATTTGGTTTACTATGATGTGTGGGTCCCTCTTGTACTTCTCTTCTTAGCTATCGATATTCTATTATCTTTATAGATGATTATTTTCTAGTCTCATGGGTCTATCTCCTCAAAGACCATATTAATGTCTATCATATTGTTCAAAAATTTATGTAAGAAATTGGTACTCAATATTCTTTGAATTTAAAAATTCATAAAACTAACAATGCTTTCGGGTTTGTTCAATATTCACTCTAAGAACATTATACCTCCCTTGGCATTCTTCATCATTGATAAATATTCGTTTACCACCAAGAATTAATTAATTATCTATTTGATTTTTGAATCAATGAATCGTAGTAAACACAAATTATTATATATCATCATATTAGAGCAAAAGTCGAAATATATGCATAAATGACTCTAAAATTAGCTACATCTACATCATGCATTTATGTATTTAATTAATAATACTTTATAACCTTTTTCCAAGGTTTATCATCTTGAGAATTCATCTTAATTTATCAATAATAGGAGTTCAAAATTTTGGAATTTTTTTCCAAGGAAATTAATTTCTACAGATTTGTCAAAGTGACAAGGATTAACATGAAATGATAGAGCTGAAAAATCATATATGTACCATGAGAAAGGATAGATTTGGACATAAAAAATTAAACACGATGCCTAAAAGATAGGGCTTTATCAGGGCCAGCAAATGATTGAAAAGGAAAGCAAAAGAAGGGCATGGGTATATAAGTTTTGAAAGGTAGATAAGAGGAGAGCTTTTTCATGCATAAATAAGAGGTGGTGGCTGGGTGATAAGCAATTGAGGCCTTAGGGTTGTAAACATGATTTCTTCTCCTATTTCTCTCATCTATTAGCTCCTTAGACTCTTTTTTATTCTGTAAAAGATGAGTATTAATTAATGGATACTTTTCATTGAGTTCCAAGAGAGTTGTTCATCTCTATCTCAGATTTCTCATGTCTGGGCAATGACACCAAGGCAAAAGAAATGACATTTGTATTAACTCATCCATTTTATTTCAATTTTATGACTTTTCATGAAAACCTCATCTTCTTACAAACCCATTGAATACTTTTTCTCTTCTAAAGATTGTATTTTGATGATTTGGTGATAGAATCATCAAGCATAGCTTCAGAAATTATTTTTTGGGTAAACAAAGGAGTTTTGTATCAAACCATATAATTTCTTTTAAGTTTATGATTTTTCTAAGACTCTAACTTCCTTACGAGTCCAATGAATGTTTTTTCTTTTCCAAAGACCATGTTTTGATGATTTGGTGCAGAATCATCAAACACATCATTAGAAATCATTTTCTGAGTTCCTTTGTTTGACATTTCTATAGACTGAATCTGATTTTGTGAGTTTCACTAGGATTTAGGTCATTATCTTTTGAAGAGTCTTATTATAATTATTTTTCTATCTTCTTTAATTTTTTCATGATTTTATAAATTGTTTAAGATAGGTTTTTATATTTTACAAGACTCACTTTCTATGTTTTTCTTTCTTCTTGACCTTCCCATGGTTCAAATCTGATTTCATAACACAATTTTTTCATAGTTTTATAATGTGTTTAATATATGATTTTAAATTTTACTATAATTTTTTTCTCTATTTGTTTTGTTCTAGATTTCTAATTTTCAAACCACTAGTAATTTCATTCCTCAATAAGTGACATCTTGAATTACGAGATAATTTTTAAAGGAATTAACTTATTGTTAGTTACTTTCTAATTTTTTTTTCATAGTTTTTAGAGTTAGAAACATTAAAATTTCATAATTTACAAAAATTGTATCCATCTACTTTTCACTTTTTTACAACTCTTTATATTTAGATGATGCTCTAACTTTCTGATTTCCCTAAGGATTGATCTGAAGCTCCTATAATTAAAGAAATTTTAAATTTGTGTCTAAATTAACAACAACTTTAGCCACATCAATCATACATCATGTCCTCACACCTTCAAATAAAATATGATTGTTGAGCGCAAACATCCTCATCTTCTTAATGTGATTTGTACGCTATACTAGAAATAAGAGTTTTCTCCACTACTTATGATCTAATGTCATTCTCACAATTACTTATCTTCTTAATTGACTTCCCTCTTCACCTTTTGAAGGAGAAGTCCCACTTCACCATATTCATCCTCATGTAGATCTTTTTTCATTACCATGATGTGCTTTTGAGTGTGTCAACTTCGTTTAGAATCATTCATCGAATATCTCCTAAACTTTCTTTCAAGACCTTTAATGTTGTCTTTGTTAGTTACTCTTGAACCCAAAAGGTTTATTGCATCTATCTTTTGGATTGCCAACAATACATAGTTTTAGTTGATGTCACCTTCTTTGAAAACACCCAATCATTTTCTACTAGTTATACTCCCTCCCAACTCATTTGCCTTCATCTTCACCTTCTTTACATGTATATATTTTGGAGTTACTATGCTCAATGCTTACTCCATCGTTAGACTCAGACTTGTCGCCTCCATCGGTCACCATGTCAAACCTCTCTTCAAATCCACTACCACCACCTTACTCTAATCTTCATCTTCCAATCACACTATGCAAAAGTACTTAGAGTTGTACTATAGATCTTATTTATCATTGTGTATCTTATGACCACTTTCATCCTATTTTTCGAACCTTCACCCTCTCAATTATTTCTACGCTAATTCCTAAGATGTATTTGGAGGTATTATAGGTGCTTGAGTAGAAAGTTATATTTGAAAGTGCTTGAGTACAATGTAGTACTAAACATGAAATAATTAGATGTTAGTTCATCATTTTAAGGATGTCAATTTTTTTACTTCTAAGTAGGTGTTCACATTCAAATACAACTCAAATGTGACTATCAACCAACACAAGATGTCTAGTAATTTGAAGCTTCTCTCTAGCATATAAGTTGACTACAAAGAGACATTCTCTCCAGTTACTTGCCTCAATTCTATTCGTGTATTACTTTTTTTGCTATCAACCGATGATGGGCACTCACTCAACTTGACATCTCTAACACCTTTCTCTATGGAGACTTAACTAAGCATGTCTTTATAGAGCAACCTCTAGAGTATATTTTCTTATGGAGAGTCAACTAAAGTATGTATTCTCAAAGGTATTATATATGATCTTAGATAGAGTCCTTGAGTGTGTTTTGTTAAGTTCAACAAAATCATAACTATATATGGTTTCAAGACATACATAGTAAACCTTACTATTTTTCACAAATAAACTATTACTAAGAGTGTCATTCTAACTATTTATATTGATGATATTTTTTTTACAAGTGATGTAGAGGATATTGAATAAGTCAGGGCTCATCTACATACATACCTTATCATTTATGACATGACAAGTCTTGTTATTTCTTGGGCATCGAGTTCACCTATCAATGTCGGAAGATGATTTTTTCTTAGAGAAAATGTGTTGAATCTACTAAAGGAATTTGGTCTTTTAGGATGTAAACCAAAGCGATCACCTATTGACTCATTGTCTAATTTTTGGGGTATTACATCTCATCTCCTTGAGGATGTTACAAAATTTACACCATGAGACTTTTTAGTCAATTCATACATGAGTCACGACAAGTACACTAGTTAGGAGCACTATGTGTATCTACCTATATAAAAATGAGCTCCAAGATGAAGCTTAGTATACAAACGGCATGGCATCTCTAGGTTGAGGCTTATTCAGGTTCTAGATATGTGGACAACAACAGTGATAAAAAATTTACATTTATACATTGCGCCTACCTTGAGGATTACTTGACGTAGTAAGAAATAAAATATGTTCTCTAACTTTAGTACTGAAGCCAAGTATAGAGCTATGATAGACAACATGCAAGATGATGTGAATACACTCACTTCTTCAAGAATTAGAGTTTACAGTATGCACATCTAGGCACATATATTGTGACAACCAAGTGGCCATCTTCATTGCAAGCAATCCAACATTTCGTGAGTGTACAAGATATATTGAGATAGATTGTCACTATGTATGAGATAAGATTCTTAAGGGGCTATGATAACTCACATACATTCATTTTTTTGGTGTAATTAAATTGTAAGATTTTACGCATATACTTGATAAAAATCATGTATATTATCATTGAAATCATTTATTTTTTATAATCCATATATAATTACTTAATTATAAATTTTACAAATTTTTTGTACATATATGGATTAATGTTGTTAGACTTTGTAAAAGTTCAATAACTCATTTCTATTAATTATTCTTTAAGCTTACATGTGCAGAGTATTATGTCTCTATTGAGAAGAAAAGAGATGAAGTTCTAAAACTTAATCATTGAAGAATTGGGCTAAAGGCAAACCCAAAAACCCACAAGAGCTAGATCAACAAGCGCTAGCTGAAGATTGGAGCTTGATGTACATCTCCATAAGCCTAATGATAATAACTCATTTTTTAGATGTAATGTGAGTTAAAATAATAAAATATTACATGAATTTCATGAAAATAAATTATAATTATTGAATAAAATGTTTTTAAGCATTTTTATATTTTTTTTGAATTTTAGTTAATTTTGATGATTTATTTCAGATTAAAATGAATTACTTACTAGTTTCTAAAATAAATAGCTAATATCTATTATCAAGCATAGTTATATAATTTCCACTTGATCTGATGCCCCTGAATATGCCACATCACCCTTTTTCCGGCAGTGAATCAATGGTTGATCGATACTTATATCACGATAATGTTTTGTAATTTTTTAAGATGTGCCATGTACCCCTAAGAGTAAACTAATCAGAAGGCAGAGAGCATAGTACATAACCAATGTACTTAAGTAATAGAGGGGCATATCAACAATTATCAATTATCATCGAGTAAAATCGAGATTATCGACTATCGCTGACAAAATAAAAAGGGCAGAGGTTTATCGGAGATAATCATTTTGTCTTCTCCCTCCTTTATGCGGTCAGAGCCTCTAACGACTAGCAAACCCTCCTTACTCCCTCAGCTACACCCAAAGCCTCCGGCGGGTGGTCAAAAGTCTTCTCATTTACCACAAATGATAGTAACAATAGTGTCGAACCCTTCTCTCCATGGAATCTTTTTGGCAAGCAACATAGAGCCGTTAGATGATATTCATGCACCTTTTAGTGTGGTGCGACACAACTAGACAATACAAAGCCGTTGCACTAGCATCTCTTGTTGTTCCAGTGGTGGACCATCAAAGGAAAGTGTTAGTTTTAGATTTATTTCTCATTTTTATTTAGTTTTTATCACAAATGATAATTTCCAAACATTCACTAGAAATAATCGAAAGAATATGTGATTCACTTGATCAAAAGGGCTTCTTTCTATCTCAAACCTTCCAAAACTCGTCTTGAATCATCTAGGGAGTAATTTCGAATCATTTTCCATCAATTTCAATTGAGAAATCCAGCTGAAATTCCTTGCCATTTTTTCATGAGGTGGAACAATTTTCTGGCAATTTTTCAGTGATTTCTCTCTAATTAACTAGTGGTTTGTTGATTTGATAGTTACATTTTAACTGTTTAATCCTTATTAATCGGTGTGAAACTGATTTAGGCATTTTCTGATGTAATTTCACATCCTTTTTGTGAATTCTCTCTCACGCATTCGTTTGGAAATCACAATCAATGTAGGCGTGAGACGTGTTGACTATGATTTTCTCTCTCCTAATTATTGTCTACTTTCTTTTCTCCCTCCTCTCCTCCACCTAAAAATTCGTATAAAATCACTTCTTAACCCTATTTCTATCTGCCAAAAATTTGTCCAAAAGTCCCTTTGAAATCTCGTGTCTATCCCCCAAAATTTCTTCCTCTAATCCTTTCTAAATCATATGGCTATCTCCCTTTTTCTCTTCACTATTTAGTAAATATTAGTTTCTATTATTTAATTCATAAAAATTATATAATCACTAAAATAATAAAATAAAAATTAATTCCATGACAGGTTATTCCTCCTCCCTATGTTCGACATGAGACTCATTGCTTTACTAATGTTTCATTAAGTTCTAGTTTTAAATATTATTAGATTATGGGTATTTAAATCCAATTACAAATGCTCATCATCTTTTTGGCACCGTTGCCAGGGAGTATGATTTTAATTGGTGTTTATTGATTTGATTTTATTATTTTCGTGATTCTTTAAAAAAATTATTGTTGCATGCATTTATTTTTATTTTAGTATTAGATAATGGCTTGTTTCTTTAGAAGCTTTATTTATTTAAATTATTTCATTTATTTAAATTCAGAATTTTATTTGAATATTTTATTTCAAGATTTTATTTAAGCATTTCAGTTCAATTTGAATATTTATATCAATTCTTTCTATATTTGAATTCTATATTATTACAAGAATCATTTTTATTCATATTTTGCTGAAATTTTTTGCATCATTTAGGATTGCATTTAAAATAAAAAAAACTCTTGTTGAAGAATAAATCAGAATCTTCTTGAAATTTTCAGAAAAGTTTTTATTACTCAATTTGGCTGAATTTTCAAAAGTGACATTTATTTTATGCATGGTAGAAGAAGTTTGTAGCCCATTCTAGAAAGCCCAAATTTAAATGAAGTTAGAGCTCAATCTAAACAAAATTTAGGGCCTAACCCTATGGTTTAAGGCGGTGAGAATCCTCAACCCTCTAAACCCATGTGTGATTATTATGCTCCTGATTTATATAGACCTACTTTGCAGGTTAGAGCTCCAATTCAACCTAATGTTTAATTTGATATTCGTCGTAGTACTTTACAAATGCTTCCTTAATTTAGGGGTTTAGCAAATGAAGAACCACATAAACACATTGCTAGGTTTTTAGCTGCATATGAACTCATTCATATTCCTAATATTGCTCAAGATGTATTAAGATTACGATTATTTTCTATATTCACTTCATGATAGAGCTAGAGATTGGATCACGTCTTTACCTCATGAGATTACCACATGGGCTGAAGTAGAGCAAACATTTCTTAGAAAATTTTATCATGTAGGTAAAATACATGCCATGAGAAAGTATATTCTCCAATTTACTCAAAAATCAGGAGAAACATTTCATGAATCTTGGGAAAGATTTACGAAACTTCAAAGGAGATGTCATCATCATGGAATTGCCAAGTGGCAATTAAATCATCTGTTTTATGATGGTATTTCTGACCAACATAAAAACATCATTGATGCAACGTGTGGAGAAATATTTATGAGTAAGGATGAAAATGAGATTCATACTCTTTATGAAAATTTAGTGAAAATTCAGTTGAAGATGAATCTTTTGCTCTTTATGATTGTAGTGCCAATGAGTCTAAGAGAGGAATTTATGAAGTGAGGAATCATGATACATCAAATCTTAGGAATGAAGTTAGTGAAGTTCATCATAAGTTTAACATTTTATATGATCATTTATTGTATAAAAATGAGCATACTCATCCTCAGCCACAGCCACTATGTACTTCACATTCTTCATATTCATCTTGTGGTAGAAATGATCATTATGAATCTCAGTGTCCCAATTTATTAGATCATACATGTATTTCAGACCAAGAGCATGCTAATGTCTTAAATGATTATAGTTGGAGGAATCATCCTAATTTTTTTAAAAAAATCAGAATAATATTTCTTATCCTCATGTTCAAAACCCTAATTCTCAATCATTTCTAGACCTTCTAATTCTTTTAGGCCTCCTTTCCAAAACTCATCTAATACTAAGTCTAATTTTCAGAAAAATTCTGGTTCTAATTTTCAGAAAAATTATATGCCCAATTTTCAGAAAAATTCAGCACCAAAATTTCAGCAAAACTCAGCACCCAATTTCAGCCAACAAAACCCTAATTCAAATCAAGTTCAATCTTATTTTTGTGATAATTCTATGCAGCAATTCGTGGGACAAGTGATGCAACAATTCCAAGAGTCTAATACAAATATGATAAAAATGGAGCAAATTAGGCAAGAAAATCAGCAAACGACTCTTAGACTTGAAAAGGAGATTATAAAATTAGCATTATCTCATTCCAAATGTGAATTAGGTCATCTTCCTAATCAGCCTATCATGAACCCTAGGAATCAATCTTCTAGTAGTCATGATGCATCTACATCTCAAGGTTTTCAAAATGTTGAAGTTTTCACTACTCTTAGGAGTGGAAAACAACGTCATGATCCATATCCACTTGAAGTAGTAGCTAAATATGTTCCTAATTATATTGATGATAATCATGATATTTTATTTTCAGATGATGAGAAGCTAGAACAAGAAAATCAGAAAACAAAAGAGGAGAAAAATTCTTTAGAGAAACAACAAGAAATTCTTAGAAAAATAGTCCTATTTCCTAAAGCTTTAGAGCCCAAAAGTAGGAAAAAAATGGAACCTAATGAAGAACTTATGAAAATATTTAATCAAGTTCAGATTTCTATTCCTTTAGTTGATGCAATTAAACATATACCTACATATGCTAAATTTTTGAAATATTTGTGCACACCTCGTAAGTCACTTAAAAAGATTGCATTATCTGAAGAGGCTAGTGCAATTATCTCTCATTCTATGCCTAGGAAATGTAAAGATCCAGGAGCTCCTTTAATTTCATGTCAAGTAGTAGATGTCACATTTCATAGTGTTCTTTTATATTTAGGAGCAAGTGTTAATTTATTACCAGCTGCTGTTTTTGATTATTTTGATTTAGGAGAGTTGAAACCAACTTTAGCGGAGCATCAATTAGCTGATAAATCAATTAAGACACCTATGAGACTCTTAGAAGATGTCATAATTAATGTGAAAGGGTGTAGATTTCCAATCGATTTTCTTATTTTAGACATGCCTATTTTAGTTGATCTTACTTATGCTCCTATCATTTTAGGAAGACCATTTCTTGCAACAGCCAAAGCAACTATTGATTGTGAAAATGGAATTGTCAAGATTAAAGCAAAAAACCATGATATTTCTTTGAATGTTTTTAAAAGGTCTAAATTTCCACTATAGCATATAGATATGATTGAATCATGTATTAAAGATCTAAATCACATTGATCAACTTGATGAATTTATTTTTCATTTTGACTTACATGATACAGACTATCAATCTTGTGAGAAAGAATCATTAAATCACAACATAGTATCTATTTCATCATCTTTAGATATTCTTCCCAAATTAGAGCTTAAATCTTTTCTAAATTAATTGAAATATATTTTTCATGTTCCTAATAAGACTTTTCTTGCAATCATTTCATTTTTGTTGAATTTGGAACATGAAATTAATTTAAAACCTTAGAAAAATTCCAAGATTATGAACAAGCACTAGAATGGATCATGAATCGTCTCAAGAAAATTAATTCATCTTCTTGCATGCATTGCATAAATGATGAAAAAAAGATAAAACAAATAATGGAAATATTATATGAGCCAAACTCAAAAGAAATTTTAAAGAAAAAAATAATTAAAGAGTTTGATGATGAAATTAATTAGCCTAAGTGTGAGAACTAATAGGTCCAGCTGAAGATGTTAAACTTAGCACTTATTGGGAGGCAACCCAATGTTTTTATTTTTTAATTCAATTCCTTGCTTATGATTTAGATATTTCTTGTTTCAATAAATAATGATATTTCTGAATAATCTTTGCCTCATCAGCAAGAATTTTCCCATTAATTGTTCTCAAATACTTACTATTTTATTTGCTGAATTTTATGAGTTATGTCATGTCATTGAAGACAATTCCGATTTTAAGTTGGGGGGTAAGGAAAATTCAAAATTTTCATGATTTAGTGGAAATTTTATTTCATTCTTTTATGCTTTTAAGTGTAGGAAATTTTTATTTCAATAAAGATGGGTTCGGAGTAGCAATAATGACCAGGTGCTATCTTTCTAAACTTTGCTCTCCAATGGTTTAATTTTATGAAATATTTTTTATATCATTTAGCAATTTCATTATTTTATGTTGGGGGCAAGGATGATAGAAATTTTAACATATTCTTCTTATTTTCATGCTATAGATTTGAATATATTTTATGGAATAAAAATGCAGCAAATTATGATCATGAAACATGCTAACTATGTTTTAAATGTCACATTTCATGCATGAGAAACAAATTAGTAAGAATGTGTGATATTAAATGACACTAGGATAATCATTTTTAGGTTAGGAAAATGATTCAAGAGTATGAAATGTTAGAATACTCCTTAGGTACAAGATAGATGACATAGATTTTATTTTACAGATTTATTTTTCTTAATCTTTATAGATTGTTTTTACTATGATGTGAGAATTTAATTGATCATTTGAGTTTAGTGGAGATTTTTTACAACCTGATTTATAAGAATTGTGTTACATATCACTCATCTTTCAAAAAAAAAAAAAAAGATATTGTGAAGGCCCAAAAAACAAAGAGTACAAAATTAGGGTGTGAGACATCATCCTACATTGTCGAAAAATGTTTATGGGAAAAGCTGCCTATCTATTATTATTATTCTTAAAAAAAGAGAAAAGAAAAAATGAAAGATGTAGTTCACATTTCAATGCATGAAACCTATAGAAAAGGGAAATGTATGATCAATAATATTCTCATTTGAAAGATTATTATTTGAACATCTAGTGAATTAAATCTACAAGAAAGAGAATAATAAATCTATAGGTAGAAGAAGTGAAGTCTAGATTGTTATTATAAGGAGTGTTTAAACATTAATATTGCTTAAGATTATTTTCTCTAATTTTATTTCTTTGCATGAAATTTTGATATTTGAAAAGATGTTAGTCTTTAATTTATGTACTCCATTCCTAGGGACTAGCAATATTCAAGTTGGGGGTTATGATAATTTCTCATTTTTTAGATGTAATGTGAGTTAAAATAATAAAATATTTCATGAATTTCATGAAAATAAATTATAATTATTGAATAAATTTTTTTTAAGAATTTTCATATTTTTTCATAAATTTTAGTTAATTTTTATGATTTATTTCATATTAAAATGAATTACTTATTATTTCATGAAATAAATAAATATTATCTATTATCAGGCATATCATATAATTTCTACTTGATCCGACGCCCCTGAACATGCCACATCACCCTTTTTCCAACGACAAATCGGTGGTTGATCGATACATATATCATGCTAATGCTTTGTATTTTTCAAGATGCACCATGTACCCCCAAGAGTAAACTGATTGTAAGGCGAAGAGCATGCCGCATAACTAGCATACTTAAGTCACAAAGGGGCATATCAATAATTATCAATTATCATTGAGTAAAATTGTGATATCAACTATTGTTGACGAAATAAAAAGGGCTAAGGTTCGTCGGAGATAATCATTTCATCTTCTCCCTCCTTCACGCGGTTAGAGCCTTCGGTGACCGACTAACCCTCCTCTTTACTCCCTCGACTGCACCTAGAGCCTTCGGCAAGTAGCCAAAAGTCTTCTCCTTTACCCCAGATGGCGGTGACAATAGTGTCAAACCCTTCTCTCCAAGGAATCCTTTTGGCGAGTAGTGCAGAGCCGCCAGATAATATTCATGCGCCTTTTGACATGGTGTAACATGACTAGACAATACAAAGCCGTTGCACTAACATCTCTTGTTGTTCCAGAGGTGGACCATCGAAGGACAGTGTTAGTTTTAGATTTATTCCCGTTTTATTTAGTTTTCATCACAAATAATAATTTCTTAACATTCGTTGGAAATAATTGAAAGAATAAACGATTCACTTGATCAAAAGGGCTTCTTTCTATCTCAAACCTTCCAAAACTCCTCTTGAATCATCTAGGGAATGATTTCGAATCATTTTCCATCAATTTCAATTAAGAAATCCAGCTGAAATTCCTTGCCATTTTTTCATTAGGTGGAATGATTTTCCGGCAATTTTTTAGTGATTTCTCTCTAATTAACTAATGGTTTGTTGATTTGATGGTTACATTTTAATTATTTAATCTTTATTAATCAGTGTGAAACTGATTTAGGCATTTTCCGATGTAATTTCACATCTTTTTTGTGAATTCTCTCTCACGTATTCGTTTGAAAATCATAATCAATGGAGGAGCGAGATGTGTTGACCACGATTTTCTCTCTCCTAATTATTGTCTACTTTCTTTTCTCCCTCCTCTCCTCCACCTAAAAATTCGTATAAAATCACTTCTTAACCCCATTTCTATCTCCCAAAAATTTGTCCAAAAGTCTCTTTGAAATCCCACATCTATCCCCCAAAATTTCTTCCTCTAATCCCTTCTAAATCACATGTCTATCTTCCTTTTTCTCTTCACTATTTAGTAAATATTAGTTTCTATTATTTAATTCATAAAAAATTATATAATCGCTAAAATAATAAAATCAAAATTAATTTTATGACAAGTTATTCCTCCTCTCTGTGTTCGACATGAGACTCATTGCTTTACTAATTTTTCATTAAGTTTCAGTTATAAATATTATTAGATTATGGGTATTTAAATCTAACGACAAATACTCATCACTTAATCATAGTCCAACTAGAGCCAAGGCCCAAGAAGTCAATTGTGGTCCAACTGAAATTGAAGGTCAATTATAGTTAGAGGCCAAACTACAACCTAAGGCCCAACTATAGCCAATAGCCCAACTACATGGAGCCCAGCTATAAGGAGCCCATCTAAAGTCATGCCCCATCATGTTGGCCAAAGAAGTTTCAGGTTACTAGCCAATAGAGGAAGATGAGTACAGCAGTGGTGGCACCCACTCTTAAAATATGTAGATCTTAAAATGTCATTGTAAACTATCTTAATGATGACACAAAAGAGAGGTCATTTGCTGAATTGTAGAGGGATAAAATAGGATTAAAAGATGACATTTAATATCTCATACCCCCACCTATGGAGACACTTTCGGTGGTTCCAAACTAAGGCTAGCCACATGAAAAGAACCCAAGAGTCCCTTTCCTATTATGCAAGTATGAATGAATTTATGTTGTCTATTTCTTGTGTGATGGAAGAGGTAAACCAAGAGGAAGGGAGAAGAGTGGCCTAGAGGAGACATACCTATTTGCCACAGAAGAGTAGTGATTAATACTATCTTTAGTTTAGTAGTCATGATGCACAACTCAACCATTGATCTCTTTCACATGTCTTACCCTAAGATACAAGTCACTGCTCCTCCTTTTATTCATCCACCTCTCACCTTAGTCTAATAGAAATTAAGTTCACTTTAAATCTAATCTCATTCCCTATGAATATGACCCTAGTTCACCATATCCTACCTAAAACAATCAAGAGCTAGGTTTATAAATATTATTAATTAAACTTATTATTACATCATATGTTATGTTATTGGACTAATTGGCAAACATCTTCAGGAAGAATTTGGTTGGGATATCTCTCAACATCCTCTACAACAAGTTAGAATGATCAATGTCTACTTTTCAGCTTAAGGGGGAGTGTGAAAGGGCCTTATGGGCTTTTCCTTATATATATCACAAAGGCACCCCCCTTCTCTCTCTTATGTTCTCTCTCTCTCTCCTATCCCTCTCTCTCTCATTATACAAAGCTGATAATAAAATGGGATAAAAAGTTTCATATGGATGAGGAGCTTTGAAAGTCAAAAGAGAGATATCACTATGTCAAAAGGAGATAAATGAGAAAACTTAAATTTAGATTTTATATTTGTTCTTTTTTTCTTTGAATTTAAGTTTTAAATTTGATCTTTGAAATTTGAGTATTGTGGTTCAAATATTTAACATAATTATGCTATATTATTATAATTTTAATTATTAATATATATATATGTATAATTTTTATTTTTACATTTGAAAAATCTAACAAGGGATTCATAACCTAGAAATCATAATTACTTACAAATTTTTCATCATCAAAATACTAGTCTTTGGGTTATAGAAAGATCAAGATAAAGAATTAAATTGATTCAATTTTAATTTTGATTTTGCTCAACTCTTTTAAAATCTATGATCAACTCTCTCCAATCCTAAATCCTATGAATTTTTAATATCTAAATATAAGGCATTTGAAGATTTTTCTAGTGTTTTGGCAACCTATTTGAAATATCTAAGGGCTAAGCAAAATACCAAGAAAGGGGGTGAATTGGTGTTTCAATAATATCAGATTTTCTTTTTGAATTATTAATGTGTTGACATATGTGCTAACACTATTCTTCATGATTTTCTACATGTGAGCTATCTTTCTCTCATCTAGCAAGTTATCTCACAATTTTCTCTCCCTCATTGAAAAGACAAAATCTTCTTATATTAGTTCGCCCCTCATTTGGCTACTTTCAATCTCAGAAGATCCTTTCAACCAGCAACTATTTCCCTTAGAAATACACATTGAAATTAACAGGATCAGTAGCCTAACACCTCAGGTTCAATCTCCCCAAAGATCTAACCTCTTTCAAGGCTTAGATCCCCTCATGCCTTTGCCCAAAACTACTCTCTCCTCATTACTTAGTTACCTTAGGGCCTGATGGAGAGCCTCCTTAAAAGATTCAAGTTTTTTATTGATCAACAATCATTGATGAAAAATGATGATGTAGTCTACTCACGATTGAAGTTCTACAATAATGTTTGTTGATTATAAGAGACATTCTTCATGATAGATTGAAGTAGAATCATTATTGTTGATTTTTTTAGCTTTCTTTAATTGTAGGTCATCATCCTTTAATGTGTTTCTGTGTTTTGCTCAAGATATGAAATCAGAAAGTCAATTTAAATGCTTATCATTTTCTTGAACATATAGTAATGACCTCTAACTGTTGCGAACTTAATAACTTTCTACTCCCTAGTTTATTTGATTTGAAATTTAAACCAAAGGTTCTTCTCTTAAAGTTGAACAACTTTTGTGTTTATATCATCTTCAAATTCAAACACTAAGATGGTTGTTTTCTCCACATAAATAACTAATGTGTCACCAATTCGAGACTCATGAGAGCTCAGTTAATATTTTGAATCATTTTTATTTTCTTTTAATAATTCATGTGACCAATAAATAAAGAGTTGTACTTAAACGGTCAAATAATTGTAGATAAATGAATTAAAAACATAACTATCATTAATGTATTATTTATCTATTAAATATTAGTTTTCTAACAAATATTTATTCTCATAAATGTGACACTTCACCTATTTATTAAATGAATTAATCTCAAATTTTAATTCATGGATTAATGGATTAAAACATAATATCACAAGATAAATAATAGAGTTAATGCATGAAATATATTAGACATGTATAATAATCTTGTGACAAATATCAAATATCAATTATATATTTTTTCATTAATAGTAATATCAAAATATATTAATATCATTAATAGTAATATGCCCAAGGGCATCAACACTACCTACATCAAATTTCCAAGAAAACCACATTCTTGGGTTCCACTAAATTAAATGTTTAACTCCCACAACTATTGATTATCATTCTCATCTCGCACAAGATTTCACATAAAAAGTGTCTTATATATTCATAGTTCTAAGAGGACTAAAGTTGACTACATGGTTTAACCTAATTGAGTGATTAAATCTGAATTTAATTATAATTATTTTCTACACAAATAAAGGTTTCATCTTAAATATTTTTCAGACAATAGCATGTCAATTTAGAAATTCAATAAAGAGGATGAAAAATGTAACTTGATTTCTTGAATTCTTTATGGTACTAAGTTGGGGGAATGTTGATGGTGTTATTATTTTAATTTGATCACGAAACATCACATATGACTTGATTTTTATTTCTCAATAGGTAACCATTAGACTTGGCTAGGAAGATTTCTCAAAATTACAAGTAATTCTCCACAGAAAATGTCACAAGAATATTGAGATGATAAAAGATTACAGGTGATTATTCAAGACTAATTAGTCACTAAAAAAATAATTTATCGAAAATCAGATTTAAAAACTTAGTATGTTTTCCTCCATCTCTTAACATTTAAATATTAAAATTATTTAGAAATTCAAATGGTTGGAAACTAGTATGCCATGATCTTTAAGGGTTCATATATGGTCCAAGAAAGACTAATGCATGTTATCATTAAGCACTAATATGTGTGTGTGTCCAAAACTTGTCAATACAATCATGTTTTGTAACGATCCAATATCATTGGAGTAGAATCAATAGTGCATCTAAAAATTAAGTAATTATTTATTATCCAAAAGCTATCAAAAATTTCTAAATAAATCGTGAATGTTAAATGAATTCACTAAATCATGATCTCAATTTTTCACCTATAACTCGGGTGACATGGGTAGTTCAAAATGTATGAAAATAATATTTACTAGCATTCATAAATCCTTGGGTAGTGGCATGATTGATTCAAACTCAATCAATTAATTTGATATCAATAACATTCGGGAGTAATGTTCTAAGTACCTTTAGAGTAATTAAGTTTCCATACTTATATTTTAAATTATGAACTCTCATTAATTTTGATATGTTAACCATTACTTTCCCACGATGACATTTTTTATAAATATTAATAATTTTTAAAAAAATATTCAAAAGAATAATTTTATGTACTAAAATCATTAAAATTTCAAATTTCAATATTATGGGTGAAAAATACATACCTTGAGTTACTATTTAGATATTTTAAATTATTCTATATTTTTTGAATTTACAATTGAACTCTTAATCATATATAAAGGTATATTCAATCATTTATGAAGCATAACAAGCAAAAAGTATACTTTAACCTATTTATTTATCTCACTTGTGTTTTTCATCATCAAATCACTATGCATTATATGCTCCAATAGTATTACCATTTTTCTCTCTGATATGAAATCACTAATTAAACATGAGCATATCTAATTACATGAGCTTGAACTTGTGTTCCAGATTTTTTTCGTACCAACTCCTCTTTTTAAATTGATCCAACCAGAAAATGTTTTTCACCTTTCAAAACTTGGTTCTTATTTTATCAACCTACCATTCACCCCTTGATAACATGCAAATTTCATGAAATAATACTTTCAATTATACATGATCCATGTGATGCTTTGATTCTACCCTATACATCCATATAGTCACCATATAAATTAGTAATATAAATTTTATCTTTGAACCTCTTAAATAACAAGATTTAGAACTATCACTCCTCAATGTTTTGTTGTGAATTAATAAGAATAATGTAGTAGATTTGACAATCTAAACTTTAGTAATTACTCATGATTGAATTCATGTAAACTACCTCATGATTAAGGGGTATAATTAATGGATGATAAACATGATGTTTAATTCAGAATTAACATTCCAACTAGTATGATGTGTAAAGTAATATAAAAGATCTTAAGTCTTATGATAAATATTCGTGAATTATATAGTGAATCAAACTTTGTAAAGTCATGTGATTCGTGGTCAAAAAATCATATTGATATTAATAATGAATTCAAGTAGGTTGAAATTTAACATTTCTGAAATAATTAAAATCAAGATTCTTGTAAATAGAAGCCCTTAGTTTTGATGGTTCAGTAGATCATATGGGTTATATTGGGAAGTTGTCATATATAACTACTTTTAGTGATAAACCTTATTCTTTTATGATGAGGACACCCAAAGGAAAATTGGTGAGATGAGCAAACCCACTAGATGAAAGCATAGCACATCCTTTCACTAGAAAGTAGAATCTAATAAGAGATTGGTTGAAATTGAAGGAAACCCATGTAAGAAATATCATATCACCCCATAACAACAACTTATTGACAATGACAAAGGTTGTCACAGGGCAGTTGACCTATAGCCTATTATATTAGTGAATTTGATGAGTATCTCCTTAGGCATTGCGTCAATGAAGACAAGATTGTCACTTTATGATAATTTGGAGCATGCTGGTGCATGGAGACTCGAATTTGATAATCTAAAATAAATTCCAAGTCATTTTGATACTAAAATCATTGTACATATATTTTTTAAAAGTTAAATAAGTTAATGATAAGCTTATGCATAACTTAGTCATGATCCTATGTATAATAGAATTTATTTAGCACATGTTGATCATTTCATAAAATGCATTTTAAGTGGCATAATATACTCACTTGTAATGATCTATTTTTCTAGTTGATTTTTTTCCAAATAAAGGAAAATGGAGATTTATTGTTTATGGCATGGTCTTTTTGAATGAATACTATATAAGTAATATTTTTACAAGCGATATTTTGTGCATTGGGATCATCCTTTATCATGATGGATGGAAAGATAACCTTAGATTTATTTCTTTGAAGGGCAAGCATTAGTTGACATTTTCACTAGCCACATTTTTTATACAACCGTATCAAAGGCAGCATGGAAAACATCATCAGTTTACAACATGATAGGGCTATCAATAAATAAAGTTTCCAAAATTGCATCCTAAAGTATGAGGTTATTTGTCCCAATTCACATTGTCCTCTAGCACGACCCCCAAGGAAGGAGTAAAATGGCCACAAGCCTTTTTGTCACTCATGAAATGCCTTGCTAATTCATAAGATAAAGTGGACCATAGAAAGGCCCACATGTATATTTGACGATTTCACCTTCTCCGCTTGTGTTCCTATCTGGGCTTTATATTTTTCATAATTAAATAAGCTAAAGCATCCAAAGTGCATCTTGGTAGAGCAGACAACAACTTTCCAAATCTGGGCTTTTCTTCGTACGAGAACTGGCTCCACCTTCTAATCTTTAGCCTTTTCAGTGGAATCATATATGCATATATATATATGTGGTATTATTTACAACAACACGGAATATTTTTTGGACAAAAAGTATTCAAGTACATGTCGTGTAATACGGAGCGCTTGTTCACATCTTAAATAATAATGAAATGCCCAGTGGCGGGGGTGGTTCGCCGGCTCTTACGGAAGCGCCGGGCGGACGAGGGGACGAGAGGCGTCGATGTCGCGGGCCCAAAAGCCCGCTTCCACCCAGACGAAATTCGGGCCCTAAGGGGGTCATTCGGGCTGGACCGGGCCCGGGCCCGTCTGGATGGGGGCTGGCGGGAAAAGGACGTGGAGATTTTTTTGTCGCGCATGTGCGGGATGACGGCACGCCGTCGTAATCCGGCAAAGGAGTTTTGTCAACTCTGTGGCGTGCGCGAAGACGGCGGAGGGGGCGTTTGTTTAGTCGGAAAATCGCTGCCTTTCTCTCCGACCCCGCGTCAGCCCCCCGCAAGTGGGCCTCTCTCTCTGTCGCCGGCGGAATATGAATCTTGCCCCAAATTCAGATCCCGAATTTAGAATTCCGGCTCCGCCGTCGCCGGGATTCCCTCCGGCGGGAATCGCATCCGCGGAGGAGCGGGGGAGGGGGAGAACCTCCGGAAGATCCCAAGGGCCACCCGTCGCCGTCGCCGGCCGTATTGGTCAACGCTCGGCGGTGGAGGAGGGATTTGTTAAAGGGCTCCCTGGCCGGGGCCAACGCAGGCGCCCACCTCCGGCGATGGAGACGTCTCTTTGCTGCCGCCGTGGCCAACTATCCGCCGGCCCCCCTGGCTCAAACCCCCAGTTGCAGATTCTTTACCCCTCGTTTGACTTCTGGCCGGGTAGCTTTCGCCGGCGACGCCGACCCGGCGAGGTTATAAATCCCCAAGGGATGGCGGGGGTCGCTCCAAGAAGAGAGAAGGAGGAGAAGGAGGAGAAGGCAGAAGGAGAAGGCCGTCGTAGAGTGGGTGGGAACGAACGCCGCCATGGCCGCCACCTGCCCTCCGTTCGGGCACTCCGACAAGTACTACTCGCTATCGCCGATGGGGGAGTGCGTGCGGGCCAGCAGCTTCTTCGGGGGCAAGCCGGTGCTCAACCAGGGCGTTGGGTACTCCGTCATCCTGGGCTTCGGCGCCTTCTTCGCCTTCTTCACTTCGTTCCTGGTGAGCGCCGCGCCCCACCTCCGTTCCTCACCTTCCAACCTCCTCCCCATTCAATTCTTTCCTGTCTTGTAAGAGAGTAGGGAACGCGGTTGTCCACATTGTGTTTGGGAGAGCTTCCCCTTCCCGCGGCTTTAGGGTTGGAAGGAAGAGCTTCCCTTCCGGCCTTCCTCGCGAGCCTGAGCCTCTGAGGAATTACGGTCATCCTCTGCCGGGGAACATCGGTGTGGGTTCTCCCTGGTTCGAGCATTACGTCGAACAGAACCTCGGCAAATAAGTCCAATTCATCTGCCCAAGATTACATTGAGCAAAAAAAGTAGCCCACAAAGGTCTGAGGTTGACCCTGAGAGGGGAGGGGGGTCCTATAAATAAATGAAAAATTGCAACTTGATGCAGAGTTTTAGATGTCGTGATACCTCTCCCAAAGAAGAGCGAATAGCTCTTCCGTACCCGTTGACCTTAACCCACCCAGGGCTGCTACGTAAGAACACGGGTAGGGGGTGGATCTTGACAGTGGACTTTGCATCTTCCAACGTCAGCGCATCTGTGGGTGGCTGTGCGGTCGACCCACTTGCTCGCTGTCACCTCCCCCTTTGTTAAACCGGCGCGGGCCATTCTTTAATGCCTGACCCGGCTGTTCGGGGGGAAGCAGAAAGAGGACGGGTCCCCAAAATATCCCGGGTATCCCTCTTTGATATTAAAAAAGGTTGCAGGCTATATTTAAATGTTCGTCACTTTTTTCTGGTCAACCATCTTGAGTTGGTAAGTGTTCTTCTTAGTTATCCATGAGAGTTGCCTAGGAATGTCAACGGACCCAAAATATCCATAATCAGATTATTGTTTAGGAGCTAATATTTTTTATGCGGATTATCTCATTATTTCTGCAATGGTTTGCCATTTTGTTTTAGGAAAGCTAATCATAATATTTTTTTCTAGTAATTGAAGTAGGATGAAAATTATGCCCCCGTTATTGTTAGTTTCATTGGTCCCTCACCCCCCTCTTGGGGTTTCCTTCACATCGATATCGTCATTATTGGCTGTCCAAATCATTTTTAGAATAGTAGTAATAATATTAATAAATGATTGTGACGGATAAAATAAATTTAGTGAATAAGATATATTATTGATAAATAACTCTATAGATGGGTTATTTATGTTTTATGCGGCTATTAAAGTAACAAAGAAGTTATAGTTTTAAAAAGTCAACCGAGTAACTTTCAAATCTCCTAAAACCGGTCCCAACGATCCATGGACAACAAGGGCCTTCAGAAAACCCTTATACCTACCTTCTTGGGCAGTAGTAAAGCTCGACATAAGATCTCTTTCCATGGGCGACTAGTGACTGCGGTAAATGGATACATCTGAATGGTTTTCTGCTGACTTTCTTCCCGCTGACTTTCCTACTGCTGTCTGCTCGCGTGCTCAGGTCTGGATAGAGAAGCGTTATGTTGGAGCTCGCCACACATCGGAGTGGTTCAACACAGCCGGTAGGAACGTTAAGACGGGGCTGATTGCCAGCGTTATCGTCTCCCAGGTAATGATGATAAGGATAATAATAATAATGAGTTTATTTTGTTTTCCATTTTTAGTGTAAGATCCGTGAATAATTTGGGTCTTTTTCTTTTCTCTATTTGGTGCTGAAGTGGACTTGGGCTGCGACCATCTTGCAAAGCTCGAACGTCGCCTGGCAGTATGGGATCAGCGGCCCTTTCTGGTACGCCAGTGGTGCCACCATTCAGGTCTGTGCCCTCTCTCTCTCTCTCTCTCTCTCTCTCTCTCTCTCTCTCTCTCTCTATCCTGCGAACCCTTCCTTGGTAGAGGAGGAGGGTGTGTAATCTTCCTAGTTTCTGTGGAGCAGGTGCTTCTGTTTGGAGTTATGGCGATAGAGATAAAGAGAAAGGCGCCGGGCGCTCACACCGTCTGCGAGATCGTGAAGGCGAGGTGAGAAGGAAAAAAGTTCCCGTCTTTCATGGCGGAATCGGGGAGAGTGGGAGAAGATTTCTTCATACAGTGCGAAACCGAACGGGGCCTTCTTCTTCCTTGGGCAGGTGGGGCACGGCGGCGCATATCGTCTTCCTCATCTTCTGCTTCATGACCAACATCATCGTCACCGCCATGCTCCTCCTCGGCGGCTCCGCCGTCGTGAACGCTCTCTCCGGCGTCGACATCTACGCCGCGAGTTTCCTCATCCCTCTCGGCGTGGTGGTCTACACGTTGGCCGGAGGCCTCAAGGCCACCTTCCTCGCGAGTTACATCCACTCCGTCATCGGTAACTCTTTATTCCCTCCTCCGTCTTAATCAGAGTTTTAGGGTTTTTAGATTGTCTCTGATCGTGGTCGTCTTCCTCCTTGCAGTTCACATCGCCCTGGTGATCTTCATCTTCCTCGTTTACACCTCGAGCAGCGATCTCGGGAGCCCGAAGGCGGTGTACACTCGCCTCCTGGAGGCCTCCAGCGGGAAGCGAGTATGCCAGGAGCCGATCACCCACTCCGGGCAGAGCTGCGGCCCGGTGAGCGGGAACTACCAGGGCACCTACGCCACCATGCTCAGCACCGGCGGCCTCGTCTTCGGCATCATCAACATCGTCGGCAACTTCGGAACCGTCTTCGTTGACAACGTAAACTCTCCCTCTCTCCAACTCTTCTGCAACTCCCCAAATCTTTTCGAGGAAGAGGAAGAGGAAACCCTAATCTTATTTCTGCTGCTGCTGCTGCTGCTACTGGTGGCGCAGGGATACTGGATCAGCGCCATTGCAGCGAGGCCATCGTCGACCCACAAGGGGTACCTGCTGGGGGGGCTGGTTTGGTTCGCGGTGCCCTTTTCCCTGGCGACGTCGTTAGGGCTGGGGGCGGTGGCGCTTGATCTCCCCCTGACCAAGTTCGAGGCCGACCAGGGCCTCGTCCCCCCCGCCACCGCCATTGCCCTCATGGGCAAGGGTGGCTCCGTCCTCCTCCTCACCATGCTCTTCATGTAAGGCCCTTCTCCACCTGCTTCTTAAGCCCCTTCTTCTTCTTCTTCTTCTTCTAGGGTCCCTTCGTTTTCTTCTTCTGGGGTCACCCTCTGAATAAGCCCTATCTTTATCATGAGTCCTGACGGTGGTGGTGTTGGTGGCGGCGCCGCCTGTGGTGGTGAGACAGGGCGGTGACCTCGGCGGGTTCGGCGGAGCTGATCGCGGTCTCGTCGTTGTGCACGTACGACATCTACCGGACGTACATCAACCCGAAGGCGGACGGGAAGCAGGTCCTTAAGGTCTCGAGGGCCATCGTCTTAGGGTTCGGCTGCTTCATGGGGGTCCTGGCGGTGTTGCTCAACAAGGCCGGCGTCTCCCTCGGCTGGATGTACCTCGCCATGGGCGTCTTCATCGGCTCCGCCGTGATGCCCATCGCCTTCCTACTCCTCTGGCGCAAGGCAAACGCCACCGGCGCCATCGCCGGCACCGTCTCCGGCTGCCTGCTCGGTCTCATCACCTGGCTCACCGTGACCAAGGTGCAGTACGGGCGCGTGAACCTCGACACCACCGGCCGCAACGCCCCCATGCTCGCCGGCAACCTCGTCTCCATCCTCTTCGGGGGACTGATCCACGCCATCTTCAGCTTCGTCCACCCCCAGAACTACGACTGGGAGTCCTCCAAGCAGATCACCACGGTGGAGGCGGATAAGACCGACCTCCCCGATGAGGAGTTCAAGGAGGAGAAGCTCGTCCACGCCAAGAGCTGGATCATCAAGTGGGGCCTCCTCTTCACCGTCATCATCGTCATCCTCTGGCCCCTCCTCTCCCTCCCCGCCCGTACGTGCACCAAAAACCCTTCTCCCCTCTCTACCAATCTCTCTTCTGCTCTTCCTTTCTCTCTCTAACCCAGAGCTCCCTCCTTCCTGGTCTGTGCAGGCAAGTACAGCTTGGGGTACTTCACGTTCTGGGCGATCATCGCGATCCTCTGGGGGACGATCGGGTCGGCGGTGATCATCTTGCTGCCGCTGATAGAGAGCTGGGAGACGATCACGGGCGTGATAGTGGGGATGACCAACAGCTTGTTGGGGAAATGAACACCCCCGCATGCACGCCATCCTCGTCTCCGCCCCCGGCGCGCAGCACATCTCCCTCCTCGAGAAGAAGGCCGAGCGCGACGAGGCCTTGGAGAGCAAGGCCGCCGCCGGCCACGCCTCCTCCCCCCTTCTTCCTCCCCTCTTCTTCCCCATCGAGAAAAGAAAAACCAGTGAAGCTTGTGGGTGTTTGCTTCCCGTCCGATCCCCTCTCGAGATTGCAGAGTACCTCCCCCCATCCCAAGTCGTGTCCTCTCCAGCTTTCCAAATTCTCCTCTGTATGCCCATCTACATCCATTTCAACGTGTAGCAGCATTTCATCTCTCCCAATTCTCCGGAAGGACGGACAGCGGGTGCACGAAACGTGTAGATGATAATGGAGAGATGGCAGCAGGATGAGCGCCAGAGAGAGAGCCACGATTTAAAGAAAGAAACCCATTATCAGCGGGGGCAAGTAGAACGAGGTACCTAGATAGAGCATAGTTTGATGGCCCTTTCGAAGGAAGCTAAGTGCAAGAGATGATGATGATGATGATGATGGGAGCAAGGTCGCATGGTTTCGGGGGAGGGAAGAAGATGAGAGGGACGGGGGAAAACCAGAGGGGGCAAAATCGTGTGCACCGTTCTACTTCTTCTCTTCCTTCTCCGCCTCGGCAGCCTTCTTCAACCTCGCGCCGACCTGGCGCTGGTTCATCCGTTCGACTCGGATCTTGGCGTAGGCCTTGAATGCCTTCATCTCGTCCGTCACCTTCACGAGCTCCACAGAGGGCTTCCCCCCCTCGATGGGCAGGAACTCGCCGTGGACCTGAGACACAGCCGCAAGCTCCTCGGGGGCAGAGTCACCCGCCTGGAATGCGCGGATTATCAGAAAACATCGCCCAATGCCGTTCAAGCGGATCACCAGAAAAGATCTGCATATAAGATCATCCTTTCTGCGTTACCTTGAATTTGCCCGCGCGCCTCGGGAAGATCACGAGCTTGGCCTTGTAGGTCTTCAGCCTCTGGACATTGGCTTGCAGGCCCTCCAGGGAGCGATTCTTGCGGCGGTGATCCACTGCAATGCCGATGGTTGGGGCGAGCTTCTTGGGGATCCCCGCGGCCTGTGGACAAAACACACCACAGATCATCAAGAAGCTGCTTGGCGGGCAGAGCGAGAACAAGCACGGCATGTCAACAATGGATCCCGCACGAACCATGAAGCAGAAAACTGAAAAAACTCGAAACATGAAGCTTCAGGGAGCTAATTACAGGTCATTCATGGCTGAGATTCAAATGGAAGGGAAAAAAACAAAGAAGCAATAGAGACCAGAAGATGTTACTCTCGTACCTTGAGCTCCTCGAGGGAGAAGCCTCTCCCTGCTCGGGGCTTCATGTTGTACTTGAGAGTTTGGCACTGGACGATGGGACGCAGCGGACCAGACGTCGGGCGCGGGAAGATCTTCACGGCCTTCTTCTGCCTTGCTGCGATGAGGATCATGTAAGCGTTATTGAAGGCGCCAATAACAGTAGAATACTACAGGGTGGAAGAAACAGCGGACACGACTGTTCAGGAGGGGAACCGAGAAGGAGCGGCCTACCATTGCGTCTTCTGGTCTTGCGGGCAGGCTGGTTGAACCAGGTCTTGACATAGTTCTGCCAGTGCTTCTTGAAGTGTGCATTCGGCACGACGTTGTTATGCTTCACCATGGCGCCTTACCTGCGGAGAACGAAGACCTGATCAGCATCCGAGAAAATACGAAGATCATTGCCTAAAATTAGCAACGCCGAAAAAAATCCGAGCTCCCAGCCTGCACTGTACATCCTGCAGGGCATCGTCACAGATGCCACGCCGAGATCTCATCTACGTCGTCTACCACGTCCCTACCGAAAAACCTGTCCGCGACGCAGTGCATCGGCTAATTAGAGAGGTTCCATCGGAGATTGGCCCCATCCCAACGACTCGATCCTGTACGAACAATACGCCCCAGGCTAGATCCAGAAACAGGCGCTGGAACTCGAAAAATCGCCTCAGGAAACGATTTGCTCGATCTGACCCCCCGGAAGCACACCAGAACATCGGCTCTGCCGTTCTAACGCTAGGTCATCACCACCGCGCACCCTCCGCGGGAGAAAACCGATGAAGAGATGGAAACCTCAACACGACGAACAGTTCCTCGGTGGATCTCCGGGGAAAGACGAAGAAGAGGACGGATCCCCGAGTAACAAAGAGGAAACCTCGGCGGCGGAGGACCGAGGAGCAGAGACCCTCACCTCGTAGCAGAGCAAAACAATCTTCCGCCGCCGCCGCGCCTGCTCCCGCTCAGCCGCCCCTCCTTCTGTGTCGTTTATAAAACCCTAGGGGTTGCCCAACAATGGTGAGATGCGTTTTAATATCTTCGATACGGACGGTCCAGATCGTGGGAAAAGACGCGCACCGATTAAACCGCCTATTTACTGTGCTTGCCCTCAGGAAAACCTACATGCCTAGTAAATATTGATATTTAATATTTCTATGCCACATTTTCGGATTCACCCTCGCAAAACATTATAAAAACCGTAAAGAATATTTTGGTCTTACTTAATAAATCTATAATTGTTATAAATATTAGCAAAAATACACCCATGTGGCCCAGACGGTACCAGACTTTAAGATATGCTCAATATTTCCCGATGATAAAAAATAATGAACCAAAATATTAAAATAGTACTGTTCTTAATTAGGATCTGATTAAAACTAACTTATACTGCCATGTTATGGATATTACATTAAATTTTATACATAATAAATAAATAAATAAATAATATAATGTATTACTAATATATAGAGATATATATAAATCTAAAATATATATATTTATCATAATTAATACTTAATTAAGATGGAAAAAATGATTGAGCGACACCTGGGTTGGGCCTATTGAGCCGTGTTTTAGGAATTAGGATTTGGGCCCAACTAAGCCCGAGAGATACTTCTGAATACGGCGATGCCCTTGGCACGTGGTAGTGTGTAGGGGTATTTACGTCATTTAAGTCATTTCCCGCCACTCGCGTAGTGTCGCGGCTGGCGAATTTTCGTTGCAGGCTTGAAAAGCCGCTTCTAGGGCTTCGCCGAAGTCCCTCGTCTTCAGTATCGTCTCGCTCTGGGCTCCTGGATCTGGGAGCTCGGGGAGGTCGATCGTCGGGGCCCTCGCGAGGTTGCCGGCTTAGGTATTGTGTTGATTCCCATTTCTGAGAGTTTTTCGGTGTTTTCCTCGCGTCCCGTCGGGTTCTGATCCATTTGGGAAGGGAGCGGAAGGCGCAGTGAGACGTGGAGGAGATGGAGGGGGTGAGCCTGACGCGTGGGGCGATTGCGGATATAACCAATGGTGGAGCGGAGGGGATGAAGCCGGTTCTACAGGTGGTGGACTTGAAGCTGGTGCAGACGGTGCAGAACACCACGGAGCGGTTTCGGATGGTGCTGTCGGATGGAGTGCACGCGCAACAGGCGATGCTGGCCACGCAGATGAATCCGATGGTCAAGTCGGGACAGCTGCAGAAAGGGTCGGTCGTCCAGTTGAACGAGTTCATCTGTAACCTAATTCAGAACCGCAAGTAAGTCTGCCCTCGACATTTTCTTCCTCTTACAGTTGCATATTATCTCTTAGATTCTTGAGAGTCGAAATAACAGTGGGAGACAGATAGATGTCAAAAATATAAGGTGATGGTATGGGTTATTGAATTGTCTTCAGTGAGCAGTAGTTTGATGGTTATCTTTCCAACCAATTGGGTATGTTGGATTCTTTTTCGTCGTCGGTAATCGCTTTTATTAATTTATTACCTTTTGTTAAGGGATGGTTGGGAGGGTAGTCGTGGTGCTGTGTGTATGTGTGTGTGGGGCGGGGGTATTCGGTATAAGCTCTATGCATTATTCTTCCGTGGGATGAGTGGAACCGGGTACTTTGTGTTTTTTTCTTTTTGCTTTTTTGGCCTCTTCGCCCTCGTTCAATTTGTAAATGTCGAAAACCAAATTGAAATAGTTACGCCAATCTCATTGTTGTAACATGTTATAGACTGTGCCATTCAGATCAATTATTAGGTGTAAATTTCGTGTTCTGCTGGCGTCTGCAGATGTTGTTTTCTTCATGCCCCACTTGTGGTTTAGTTAACATCACCCTTCTTGATCACGCATATGTTGTTTTTTTATTATCGCAGTTATCATTTTAATGGCTTATGATGATATTGCTTGTCCTCGAAATTATATTTTAACTCTTGCCCTTCCCATTCCAATGGATAGAGTCATGTTATTACTATTGTGACGCCAGTATGTTTCTGTTAATGGTTGTTCGTGTATCTTAGTAGTTGTTTTGTTCGCATCTGGTCAGAGAGATTTTGGAATCATTTTGGCAACCAAATTTTAGATTCTTAGCGGAATTCAGGTTATGCTTGCTGTTGTCTTTAGGGTACTTGTGCATGAGAATATGATGTTGGTGTTTACGCTTTGAGTACTACTTTATGAAAAAAATTAACCAGCTGGGATGCTGAATTTTTTCTACATATTTCTCTCTGGTCCCTTTAATAGACGAACTGGTCAGCAAAATCCGTATATCCTGCATGTTCCAAAAAGACACATCCGTTTGGCAATGCGTGCCATACCATCTGCGGCAGAAATACGTTGGTCTATCATATACACTGCTATCTGTGTGCATATTTAGTGTATGTTTGCCCCTTTGCTCGATTATTTGGGTTGGTCTTCAGTTTTTTCTTTGTGCAAATCTTCAACTGATGGGTAGGGAGCAAGCATGCATCAGGCCCAGGAGAAAACTGTCTGTCAAAATAGGAAACCAGAGAAGTGACAAAGAATGCATCCTTTCCTTTCTTCTGGATATGCCGGTTGATGTTACCCCAAAAATGAAAGTTTGTCTATCTTTTTTACAACCTGGGAATGCTTTTTATATAACCCGCGTTGCATTCTTTGGGGAAATCACATTACGGTATTGTTTGCCTTATCTTGGGTCATCTACTTATGTGTGGATAATTTTACTGATAGAATTCTGATGTCCTTTTAGAAATCAGCTTAGAAGACGCGTGTTTTACAATTATGGCAACGTTACCTCGCCTTGCCATCTAATTCGGCTAATCCGGGTCTCACTTTTGCTTTGATCAGGATCATCATTGTTCTCAGCTTGGAGATCATACTCGAAAATTGCAACACCATTGGGGAGCCGAGAATCTACGATGGTGCCTCTGCTGCCTCACAAGGACAACCGCCGGCAGCATCATCAGCAGCAGATAAGCCACCTGGTACAACCGCCGCCGCAGGTCCACTGCCCCATGACAGTGCAGCTCCAGGTCTGACCAGCATAAACAGTCTGAAGCCCAGGGCAGAGTCTCTGATGATGAACAACAACAACAGCAGCAGCAGCCCCTACGGTGGCAGTGGCGGTCCATCAAACTATGGGGCACCTTCCTCGTACCACCAAGCAGACTCGGAACCTCAGAATCTGAATCAACACCAGAGGTTCCAGGGCCCTGGGGGGTTCCGGCCGCCCAGCAACAGCTACGGCCGTCCGGTCCAGCCGACGTATCAACAGGTGCTGCAGCCGGCGTTATACTCCAACAGGGGGCCGATAGCGAAGAACGAAGCGCCGCCGCGCATAGTGCCGATCTCTTCGCTGAACCCTTACCAGGGGAGGTGGACGATCAGAGCTCGGGTGACCTCCAAGGGGGATCTTCGGCGCTACAGCAATCCCAGAGGCGAGGGCAAGGTCTTCTCCTTCGACCTCCTCGACTCGGAGGGCGGGGAGATCAGGGTCACCTGCTTCAACGCGGTGGCCGACCAGTTCTTCGACCAGGTCGAGGCCGGGAAGGTGTACCTGATATCCAGAGGCAGCCTGAAGCCGGTCGTCCAGAGGAACTTCAACCACCTGAACAGCGAGTACGAGATATTCCTGGAGTCGACCTCGACGGTGCAGCCCTGCGGCGAGGAGGACGACGGGTCGATCCCTCGGGTGCAGTTCAATCTCCGCTCCATCGCGGAGATCGAGGCCGCCGAGGCCAACTCGATCGTTGACCTGGCGGGGGTCGTCTCCGCAGTCAACCCGGCGAGCTCCGTCATGAGGAAGAACGGGACGGAGACGCTCAAGAGGACCCTCCAGCTGAGGGACATGTCCGGGCGCAGCGTGGAGTTGACTCTGTGGGGGAGTTTCTGCAACGCCGAGGGCCAGCGGCTGCAGCAGATGTGCGACGCCGGACTGTTCCCTGTGCTGGTGGTCAAAGCCGCCCGGGTCAACGACTTCAGCGGGAGGTCCGTGGGGACCATCTCCTCGAGCCAGCTCTTCGTCGACCCCGACTTCCCGGCGGCGCGGCGGCTGCGGGAGTGGCACGACGGCGAGGGCCGTCACTCCGCCGCCGTCTCCATCTCCAGGGACAGCGGCGCCGCCGCCGGCGGGAGGGCCGACGACCGGAAGACCGTCTCGCAGATCAAGGACGAGGGCCTGGGGCGCTCTGAGAAGCCCGACTGGATAACGGTCAAAGCCACGGTGACCTTCCTCAAGGTGGACAACTTCTGCTACACCGCCTGTCCGCTCCTGGTCGGCGACCGCCCCTGCAACAAGAAGGTCAACAACAACGGGGACGGCACGTGGCGGTGCGACCGCTGCGACCGGTCCTTCCCGGAGTGCGACTACCGGTACCTGCTGCAGCTGCAGGTGCAGGACCACACGGGGCTCACGTGGGTCACCGCCTTCCAGGAGGCCGGGGAGGAGATCGTCGGCGCCGCCGCCAAGGAGCTCTACGCGCTCAAGTACGAGGAGCAGGACGACGCCAGGTTCGCGGAGATCGTCCGCGGGGTGCTCTTCCGCGAGTACCTCCTCAAGCTCAAGGTCAAGGAGGAGACCTTCAGCGACGAGCAGCGCGTCAAGTCAACCGTCGTGCGGGCCGAGAGGGTCAACCCTTCGTCCGAGAGCAGGCACCTCCTCGCCCTCATCGACAAGGTCTCCTCCGCGCCGCCGCCGGAGCCCGCCATCGCCGGCATGTCCGGCGGGTATTCGTATTCCTCCTCGGCCAGGAGCGCCGCCGCCCCCAGGATCTACCCCCCGGCGGAGCCGCCCAGGCCTCATATGACGGGGCGGCAGCAGGTCAACCCATACGACGGCGGTGGCGGCGGGGCGTACGGCCCTGCTCCGAGGGTGGCGGTAGCGGCAGCAGAACGGGCGATGGGTGCTGGAGCTTACGTCAACAGGGCGCCCACCGTCGGGTTGGGTGATGGGGGCGGCGGTGGCGGCGCCGCCTCCGGGAACTGCTTTAAGTGCCAACAGCCCGGCCACTGGGCCAGGGACTGCCCCGGAGGAGCTGGCGCCACTGCCCAGGGCTACGGGGGCGGCGGCGTGCCCGGCAGGTACGGCTTCCCCAAGCCACCGCAGCAGCAGCAGCTGGGAGGCTACTGAACCGGCCACGTGGCAGAAATTGGCGTCCGTGTAAATTCGGAATGGTAGGGTTCCCATCTTTATGGTGGTCCCCCACTTGGTTGCCGATTCTTCCTTCTCCTGGTTGGACAGACCTTTACAACCTTTTTTGGAAAATACTAAAGCATATGGAATCTCTTCCTCACACAGAGAAGAGAGAGAGAGAGAGGGGGAGAGAGAGAGGAAGGAGAGGGCCCGTTTGTTAAATGGGCCGGGTGCAGCCCATTCGTTGAGGAGGAATTTGTCTGACTACGCGATCGTGTCCGTGGGCCCCACGGATTTTTCGTGTATTCGGTTTCAGTTTTGTCGTCATCAACGAACAGACGGAAGGCCGCGCTCCACCTGGCGGTGGAAGCGGCTGCTCCGCTCCACGTGGCGCCCCGCAGTTCGCTTTGGTTTGCAACACTTCGGCGCCCGTTTGCCTCCACTCGATGCTTCTGAGTTCTCCCTTCCTCTCTCTCTCTCTCTCTATCTCTCTCTCTCTCTCTCTCTCTCTCTCTCTCACGGCGGGGGAATGGCGAGCTGCGTGGTGGCGCCGCCGTTCGCTGTGGCGTGGCCGCGGTCCGCCAGGCGTTCGTTCGTCCGCATCCCTCTTCCGAGTATCCGCTGTCTCCCTCGAGGCCACTGCAGCCGGATCTCCCAAGCGAATCCCCGGCTGTTCCCCTCCTTCCCTCTCCTTCGCCGGAGGCGGTGCCGGCTCGCTCCCGCCTTTGCCGTCGATTCTGATTCCTCCGATCTGCCTGTCCGCCAGGTGACTCGGAGGATCGCGACGAAGATGAATGTGCGCAGGTTATCGCAGTCCGTTGGAGGATCTGAAGCTTTTGGGGTTTTCGTTTGGGTGTCTGCAGAGCTCCATCTTCCGAGAATGGGACGCGATGACGGCGAGGTTCGCTGGCGCGGCAAATTTCCCCTTTCTCCTGCTGCAGCTCCCGCAGATCGTCCTCAACTATCGCAACCTTGCGGCCGGCAACAAGGCCGCGCTCTTCGCCGTCCCCTGGCTAGTGAGGCCCCGATGAAATCCCTCCCCCCGTCTTCGTGAATCCCCTGGTTTGATTTCTGATACCCTTCAGCGGCGGTGGAATATGCCAACTCGGTGCGGTGCCGTCTGGGCAGGGAATGCTGACGGGGCTGCTGGGGAATCTGTCTCTGCTCTCGTACTTCGCGAAGAAGAGGGAGACGGAAGCGGTCCTCGTTCAGACTCTCGGCGTGCTGTCGACGTACGCAGTCATCGCGCAGCTGGCGGTTGCCGAATCCATGCCGCTCCCCCACTTCACTGCGACTTCAGCCGTCGTCGGCGCGGGGCTGGTGTTGAACTTCTTGAACTACTTTGGGTGGCTCAGCGAAGGTGTCTGGGGGCTCTGGGAGGACTTCATCACCGTCGGGGGGTTCGCCGTTCTTCCCCAGGTGGGCGAATCCCTGAGCCAGATGCCCATGATCTTAACCTTCTGGATCAGACTCTTACTCTGATGCATTCTGGATTTGTACTGCCGCGCTTGCCTTGCAGGTCATGTGGTCGACGTTTGTTCCTTTCGTCCCTAGCAGCATCCTTCCCGGTCTCTTGTCCTCCATTGTTGCAGTCGTGGCTGTTGTCATGGTAAGTCCTACCTCTCTGGTGGTTCTTTTCCTCTCGACAGCCCCCCTGGAGTTCAATTTGTGATCACGCGATTTTAAATCGCACCTGAATGATTTCTGATTTTGTGGAGTTGAACGTGTCTTCTCATGAGAAAGACCACAGAGAGTCACGAAAATCGCCGTATGATGGATCGAGGAAAGATACTATGGAAGAAGATACTCTGAATTATACGTCTTCATCATCAATTTTTCTAAAAACAGTGGTTGTGGAAATTTTGATCTGTGGGTAAAGGAATGATCATTGCTGAAGATCTCATTTCGGCTGAATTGCAAATGTCTCCAAGATGGGGTCGCTATAAGTGGAGATCCTAGCAGTGTTTGTGATGTATTAGTTTTATGTTCAGATGGGGATAGATATCTGCCATATATTGTAATGCTATCAATAATCTTCTCTCAGAACATAACTATATAATTCAGGAGAATCAGTAATTGAAGCATTATTGCTCATTTATCAGATTTCTTCCTTCAAGACTATAGATGCAAGTGATTGTGGCCACCAGCTAATTGTTGCTAATTTAAACAGGCCATTGCCTAGTAATGTTGAAGTCTTCTGCTGCAAGTTGACCGCCCACACTTATGGATGGCTGTTAATGTTCAGTGCTGACTTGCAGGCAAGGACCGGCAAACTTTCTGAAAAGGGAGCCAAATTTGTCGGTTCAATATCTGGCTGGACTGCTACTCTACTGTTCATGTGGATGCCGGTTGCACAGATGGTATCATCATCAAATCTCAGCTTGCTGAACTTTCGCTGGCATGATCAATTTTAATGCTTACCATAGATGAGATTATTAATGTTATTGTCTACAGTGGACAAATTATTTGAATCCTGACAACATCCAAGGCTTGTCGCCAATCACCATGTTGCTTGCCATGATTGGCAATGGACTTATGATCCCGCGTGCATTATTTATTCGGGATCTTATGTGGTAAGTATTCTTATCATATTTCATGAATTCTGATTATGGCATAGATTCAGCTCTGGTTGAATGATTACTTTTTTTATGCCGACTGATTGAACTAAGTAGCACCCAGAAATGTTCCCTATTGTTTCATAGATATGCTTTACAAACCGTAAATAGATTACTTATTCGTGCATGATTATCATCTACCCTCTTGTGATACATCTGGTGCTGGCATATTGGGTGTCAGATGAAGAAGACCACAGATTAGAGCTCAGGGATTCTGTCCCTCTGTCAGCCCTCTATATATAATACCCTCTCCCCTCCGACTAAGCCCTCTTCAAACCTTACCCATGACCTCACAGAAGTCATAGAGATAGAGAGAGAGAGAGAGAGAGAGAGAGTAGAATCTATTTACAGCTCTATTACAGTGTCTATGAAGAAAGAAATACATGAAAAACCTGTCTTGCCCAATGTGGGTGATAATGCAGGTTCACAGGTTCAAGTTGGGCATCGTTTCTGCATGGATGGGGAAACCTGGTGTGCATGTACTGGTAGGCCTTCTTCCAAATGGCATCGCCCTGTAGACGGGCACACTTCACCATTTTCTGCACAGTGAATCGCTGCCGTGTTTCCCCTTTCAGCTTCAACAGCATCAGCAGGGAATTCTTCTTTGCAGCAACACTCGGCTTCTATCTATGGCTAGGTTGGTCGCCCCGCCCCCCCCTCTATTTTCCTCTCACTCTGCAGGCTGTGTATTCTCCGGTTCTTTCTCTCTTTACTGCTTCTTTTGCTTTTATCTCTCTCTCTCTCTCTCTCTCTCTCTAATTCTGCATTCTATAACTCTGCACCTCACTTACTTTGTTAGGCCTAAGGCTCTCTCTCTCTCTCCTCTCTCTTGGTGTCAGGAATTGCCCTGTGGCGGGACACCATCGCCTACGGACACCGTTCACCCGTCAAGTCCTTGGAGGAGTTGGTCTCCGGGAAGTGATCTCCAAGGTGGCTTCTCTAATAACGGCGCTCCTGACCAGCTGAAGAGGACGAGAAAGCAGCCGCAGCAGAAGAAGAAAAGAGTTGTGGCTACGCCCGCCCTCTCTCTCTCTCTCTCTCTCTCTCTCTCTCTCTCTAAACGAACATCTAAAGATTCTAAGTTTAGCAAAAGAAAGCCTTCTTTCTTCCTTCCTCCGCCTTCTTTGCCCGCGGGATCGCTCATTCTCATTTCTCCAGGAACGTTGAAAATTGCTAAAACCAGGAAGAGGAGGAGGAGGAGGAAGAAGAGGGGATCTGGCTCACATCTCTGGTTCTCTTTACAGGGCGTTGCAGGGATGATGGGGCTACTTTCTACTTAAAGGAGGGTTTCTTCTTGGCGTTGACCTCGTCCTCCAGATCGCTCAGCAACTCGTCGACGGCGGCGGTGGAGAGGGCCATTCCCGCCGAGGCCTGCTTCATCCACCTGGTCATCCCCTTCGCCTCCCTCACCACCTTCTCCTCCTCCACCCTCATCGCCTTCCACAGCTCCTTCGCCCGCCGGCGAACGGCTTCCGACAAGTGGCCCTCGTCCTCGTCCTGCTTCCTCCTCACGACGGCGCCGCCCTTCCTCGGTGAGAACCCGAAGCAGCAGGCCCGCCGCCGCGGCGGCGGCGACGGTGAGCCGCCGGTGGACGGAGAGGGAGAAGGAAACAAGGGTTCCGGCGAGGCGGCGGCGGCGCCCGATTCCTTCTTCTCCGGGAGCCTTGCGCCGTCGGGTTTGTCCCCGGCAGGGGCGTCTTCCTCGAGGGGTGGCGGTGGGTCTGCGGCGGCGGAGGAGCGCCGCAGGGGAGGATCGGCGGCGGGGAAGGTCTTGAGGCGGCGGAAGCGGGACTCGACGTCGGTGGGGAGGGCATCGTCGGAGAGGTGGGCGGTGTTGAGCCTGGCGATCTGCTCCAGGGCCACCAGGTCCGCCGCCTCCGCCAGGAGCGCCTCCACGTCGCCGGCGTAGTTGCCGGTGCTGCTGCTGCTGCCGGGGGAGCAGGAGGAGAGGGGAGTGAAGCTCCCCGCCGCCATGAGTGTGCGGAAGCGAGAGAGAGAGAGAGAGAGAGAGGAGCGTCTGCACAGGAGAGTGGAAGGAATTTATTTATCGGACTCGACGGGAGCTGTTCTCATTTTCGACCGTTGCTGCTCCTGCGGGCCCCGCTGAACCTTCTTTTCGTCCTCGTATTCCCCATTCTTAGATCCGACCCTCCTCACCTTCTCTCACCTCTCTCTCTCTCTCTCTCCCCCCGGCCTCCCCCCCCCCTCTCTCTCCCCCTCTCTCTCTCTACGCGTCACACGCCCACCTTTGCATGAAGCCGATGTGTCGAGTTGGCTTAACAGCCGATGCTTTGACCATGTTTTTGTCGAACCATATTCCATTAAGTCTGCGCTCTTGGTCCGTTTTCCCCATTCACCTCAGATACATGGACAAGAGTGCGGGGGCCACAAGGTTATATGATCGTCAAGGCATGATCTTTATAGAACGCAGCTGCATGATCGTCAAGGCCTCATTAGACCAACTCAAGGATCAAGGTATAGATCATTAGATCTAGTATATGTTGTTGTGAATTTTTTTAGGCTTCACATAAAGAAAAGAGATATCAACCAACAATACACAAGAAATTAAATTAAATCAAAGTGAAAGAACGTGGTTAAGAAAGATGAATAGAGGAGAGAAAAAAAGTGTAGATTGTGTCATTGGTGCCTTGAAACTCTCTACTCTTGTGCATGTTTAATTCTAAATTCAAATTGGAGAATACTTTCTTATCTATGAATAAGTTTTTTTAAAGCTAGAGTCCAGGAAAGCATGTTTAGTATGTCGTTTAGTTCACACAAATTACCAATGCATCATCATTTGGGTTTCAAATTCAAAACTCATTCTTTTTTTAGAGATTTTAATATTCTAAATTTTCCAAATATTTTCTCATATGTGTAAACATTGAGCTTCAAATACTTATTTGTGAAATGTATAATTCTGCATTTCAAGATTACTTATAACATAAATTAAAATTAATTAATCTCAAGGCAACCCCTTGGATTCCACTTATTAGCCATAGGATTTTGAAGTTATTGAAGATTATTCATATGAATTAATCTCAAGAAGATTAAAAATTAATTATATGCTTTCTCACACAATAATTCAATAAGTATTCAAAAAATATATAATAAATAAATTTTCTTATTGGTAGTATTAAAATCAAGGGCACCAATGGTTAAAATATTTGAGATATAAGAAGTCTATTTTACATATGAATACATTTTTCCCACTATACATTTTTTCATCATCAAAACTATTAAAATTACTAAAAAGAATATTTCTTTAGTCTTATGAATTTTCAAACTTTAGAGATTCAAATGACTAATTAGTGCAAAAAAATTGCATGAATTATAAGCTCTAGTTCAACCATCTGATTTATATGTATTGCATACTTTGACGAGAGAAATTTTCAATGTTAAGTCTTGACAATGTACTTTTGAGCACCATGATTTGTATGAGACTTGTTGGTAGTCTCAATTTATCTTACATTATCATAACCTTATTTTCTTTGTTAGATCATTCATGAATGCTCATCATTTTCATCGAGTTGCTATTTACATTATTTTGATTTATGACTCAAAGGACCATTTATACTATTGGGGTAGATGTTGCCCATCAATGATTATAAGATTACATATAATCTATTTTTTAATAAAAATATTGAACACAAAATGATTTACATCTTATTCAAGTTTCCTATCATTGATATTTGATTTCCTAATCATATCAAATAACAAAGGACTAAATGTTGACTTATTTTTTCAAAATGGCTTTGAAATAATTGATATTTGTAAATTTTAGTTATTTACTTTGTAATCTTGATTTATTAGGCAATCATCTCACTTCATTCAAGCATGCAACTTTAAATGGGATGGTATGTCATAACTTGTGTGATATGGGATGGGATGAAAGACTAAGATGACCCTAAAAAATGACTTAAAATGACTTTCACATTGAATCTATGAATATAAAAGGTTGACTAAGACTTGTCCAATCGAATCTTTTGCAAGAATTGAAATAGATTGAATTAACTAACACAGTTGAAGGACTAAATAAGGCTAAAGTCATCCCACTCATAAGAAAATTACTTGCTAATAACAAAATGAGGGGAAAGGGGATCTTATGATACTTTTCACTATGTGTGGATATGTTAATGGATCACTCAATCATAAGACACAAAGATAGTATGAAAATAAATATAGTATTAGATCAAGAAAGAAAGAGGGCCTAAAGAGTACCTCAATGACATGCCAAGATCAAGTGTTAGCTCATAAAAATGGGTTGACATCAAGACTAGATATTTAATATTGGCCATTAGCTTGTACTAATTGTTGACTAGTTGATAATTCATTCAATGAATTGGGCTAGATGGATCTGAGTGATCTAGTATGGATAGAGTGGTTCATTGGCTCATAGGTAGGTAGAAAGTAAGTTAATGGGTTGGTGGATGTGCAAATGGCCAAAGGAGTGGCATGCATTGACATCAGTGGTGGTACACACAATGGGTATGAAGTGAAAATAACAATTATTGTTGACATCAATAGCTCAAGATGACAATGAAGGCATAATCAGGTCATAAATATTATTGGTTGAGCAGTGGTGGTAAGACACAACTTGACAAAGTTGGAGGATGGGTGGTGGGTGGGGGGTGATGGGTGATGGATAATGGTGGGACAAAGAATGACAGTTGGTGGCAAGTAGACAAAGGACAATAATGGTAGGTGGATAAATAGTATCAACCCTCATGACCTCTCCCTCATGGAACAATGAAATATAAGCTTCCAAAAGTAAAACTTTTCTTTTAAAATATACAACCAAAAAGAAAGATTGATTGTTCCAAAGGAAAATGGAGAGAAATAAATGAGGAGAGAGAAATAGGGGTGATGACTAATGTTCACAAACCTTAGGAGAGTTAAATTAATTTTCTATTAGCATTACTAAAAATAACCATCCTTATAAATGGGTGGAAGAGAGAGAATAAGAAAGGCACAAACATAATCAAAAACTTCAAAAAAAGTGCTACACCAAAAAGTGGGTTAGCCTACTTTGGTAAAAAATAATGATTGTATTAACACCTATCAATTTTTAACACTCCCCCTTTGATGGAAAGCTGGTAATGAATGTTAAGTGATTCATGAAATTTGATAAAACTAAGTTAATTTAAAACCTTTCTAAGTCTATCAATAACTTGATCTATGTTTGAACAAAACTTCATATCAATTAAACTTAAAATAATTTTATCACAAATAAATTGATGATGAATCTCAATATGTTTAGTTTTCCCATGAAATAGTAGATTCTTTGCCATCTTTATGGCTGAGTTATTATCACAAAATGTTGCTACTACACTAGATCAAGCTAAATTCAAATCTTCCATAATTCTCTTTATCTATATTACTTATTGTGTAACATATGATGTAACAATATACTTAACTTTTGATGATGATAATGACGTAATTTCATATTTTTTGTGAATTTCAACCTACTATGCCTGATTCAAAATTGAAAACAAATATACTCATACACTTCATGTCATTTGTAGAACCAGCCCAATCACTATCACTAAAACCAACTAATTTAAAATGAGGAACATGCTTGTATAAGATCCCATAGTTACTAGAGTAACACAAATGTAACAAAGAATACTCTTTGTCAGTCCAAAATAATGTGCAGCAGGACAATATATAAATTGGTCATTTGCATTTGAATAAATTTAGATTATTGAAATAAAAGAATATCATTTTGATTTTTCATTAATTCTAACCACTAATCATGTTTGTAAAGATTGTGTTTATGGGAAAATAGAAGAAAAAACCACATTTGGAGTTAGTTCATGTAAACATTTGTGGTACTATGAAAGCCCCTTCATTGAATAATATTAAATTTTTTTATTTATTAATTATTACACTCCTATGAGTTGGATTTATTTTTTGAATAAAAAATGTGATGTATTTTTAAATTATCTAGTTTTAAAGTAATGGTTTAAATTGGGTGATTGTGTTATCTAGTTTAAATTGGTATAGATAGAGGGGGATAATTTTTTTGTCACATGAGTTTGATTCTTTTTGTAGGTAATATGACATCTATAGGAAATTGACAATCAGAAAAACTTCAATCAAAATAACATAATGAAAGGAAGAATAAAACCATGATGGAAATGGCATAGAGTGTGCTTGCGCAAAGAATCTCTCAAATGATTTTTGGGTTGAAATTGTTGCAACATAAATTTATTTTCTCAATATTTTACTTATGAGGGTGGTTATGAAAATGACTCTATATGAAACATGTTTTCATAGAAAAATAAATGGTAGTCACCTGAAGATATTTGGTTGTATAGTTTATGTTTTGATAAATACTAATGAATCTAGTAAGATAGATACGAAAATAGAGAAATATAATTTTATTGATTTTAGTGATGAAAGTAAAGGTTATCACTTGTATAATCTAGAAATGAAAAAGTTACTTATTTGTGGAGATGTCATTTTTTTATAAACATAGTTGCTAGAATTATAGTAAAACTCATCTACATCAAATAAAATTATTTAACAATAGTACATGAATTGACATTGTCAAGACAAGAGGCAATAATTGATGCACCATTTTCGTTAAATTCAACATTGAGAGAAACTCCAAGACATTCTAGTGGCATTGACAGCCACATTGACTCTAGTCATGAGTCAATGACGTAACTTAATCATTTTATAGTAAATCACATAAATTTAAAATTTATAAAACTAGAAAAGACCAATTCTTGGAATTTTAAATGTTTATCAGAGTGAATAAATCAATTATAAATCGATAAAAGATTCTAAAAATAGTGGGAAATTTATAAGTTGATCACAGGGATATAATATAATATCAAGTAATATTTTAAAAATTTTTCTTGAAGGAATACGATTTTTTATAATTTTTTAACTGAATGATAAATATAATCTATTTAATAAATGTGAAAAAGAAATAAGGTAATGACGTCAGGTGACGTCAATGCCTAAAGAACACGAATCAGGTAGAAACAGAATTCCGACCTACAATTCTTTCGTAAGCGATTACTGTCAAATTAATAGATCAAATTTAGTTTTGTAAAAGCCCGAAAAATCGTAACTCAAGTACGAAATATATTAGATGTTGAAATCGTGCCAAAGATTACTAATTTAAATGAAAATAAAGTTTAAAATAGAAAAAACAAAATTTCAACTTTGCGGCAGCGATCGCCGGAATTCTACGTGTTTAGAAAAGAAATCATGCAATGTCCACGGCCTAGAAGGTTCTCCTTGGATAAAGACGATGTGGGTGATCTTTAGAACTTCTTTCGAAGCCTAGAAATCGGTGGAATGGGTCGCCCAATCGTTTTCAGTGGCTGTCACCCAGTGGGATGGAAAAATGACGACTTGCGGCCCTCCGGTGATTGTCACTCGACAAAAGTGTGTTAGATGGAGGTGGGGCATGTCTCAGGGGCTTCGCCCTCAAGTCAGTGTAGCGAGAGGAGGCCCTTTATGATATTTGATATGCTCTCAAGAGGTGGCATCTCATCTCCCAACAGATCGTCCTCTTCCTAGCAACAACTTGTTCATCGATCAAGCAGAGATAATTTCTTCGTTGAGTTTGTGATGTTTTGTCTAGAATCTTACACTAATTTCGGCCACAATGCTCCGTGAATCGTGTTGACTAAGTTTTTGCTAAATTTTTGGTGATTTTTACAGCTTAATCGCTCTCTGGAAATCGTGATTTCTTCACCAATTGTTCGCCTACGAGAGAGAGAAAGGGGGGAGATGAGATAAGTATTAAAATGCCCTCAATGTATGTCATCATAAGGATAATTTTATAATAGTCAGTGAGGGACATTGTTGACATTTAAAAAATATGCAGAAAAAAGTAAGGCATGGGGTTTAGTCCCACATCAGTTTTCTAGGTGAGTTTCACGCGCATATAATATGAGTACTTCTTTAGCCATCAATAGGTACAAATCATCCATGTGTGTACAAACACTCCTTGCCCCACGCCTAGCTGGCCACCGGTGACGTGGAAGGAGAGTGATACACACGTCAGCCGCTTGAGCGCCTAGCTCATGGTCACGCATCGCCAGCCACTTGAGCCTCAAGCTCACAGTTTAGTCCTTAGCTACTCGAGCCTTGAGCTCATGGTCCTTAGTCACTCGGCAGCTTCACCCTATTAGGCCTCCGACCCGCTAACAGGCCCAGGTGGCCGGCAGATTTTTTGTTTTTTCTTTAAATATTTTTTTTTCATTTCTCTCAACAAAATAAAATTATAAAATCATGTAATTAAGAAAAAATTCATATTAATCAACTAGAAACCACTTTTCATGATTTAACATAGAAATAAGTCTATTTATCATGAATTAAGACTAAAAATATCATCTTACTAAATTATTAACTCATGATAATGAAGACTTATTAGTCAACAACTCCAAAGAAGGTAATATCTTTGAGTTAGATATATGATTCATATATATATACCTTAGTGGCTGTAAAACCAAAGAGTTATAAAATACAAGGAAAAGAAAAGTGAGAGAAAGCTAAGAAAAAATAAATTCTTTTGAAATATGAAAAGAAAATATTATTTTTCTAACTTAAGGAACTAAAATGGTGGCATGTTTACCTTTTTACTTAAAATAACACACATATCACCATCCATATGAAATGTATATCTAATCTCCATCAATTGAGCTACATTCAAAAGGTTGTGTGTCAATTTAGGAACAAAATAAACAACATTTATCACCTTCTTTATACCTAACTTTGTTTGGATTTTAATTTTTCTAATGCCATCAATTTTAAAAAAATTTCCATGTAGTATCCATAAGTTAAATATCATTGTCATATGACATTTGACTAAGTAAGAAATAAATTATTGTACTCTTTTACTTCTAATGAATTGATTTTGCTCTTTCGCTTTATCTCAACAATAAACTTAAATATGACCAAAATTTTTACAAAATTTACATTGTATACTTTTATAGTTTCCTCTTTGAATTTTGCCTTTACCTTGACCATAACTTTGCCATCCAAGACCAGATCTATGAATACCCCTCCCCCGATCACGACCATAACCTCAACCACAACCATGATATGCTCCACGTCCATGACGTTAATTGCCTTGATGTTGATTGAAGGTGACTTCACCATTTATTTCTCCTTTTGAAATCTCTACCTTGGCTTTAAATGTTTGCTTAGTAGATTTTTCAGAAGATTTATTACTTCATTCCTCATATGACAATAATGAGCCTATTAACTCATTTTGTGAATAAATAGGTAAATCTTTTAATTACTTAGTATAGTAAAAATAAAATCAAATTTTGAAGGAAGACTTCTCCAAAAAGAGTTCAACAATTTTATAATGGCATAAACATGTGGAAATAAATATTGAATTGATTCAAAATCTCTTTAAAGTGTTTGAAGTCTTACCATTGTGAATTGGTTATCACCTTGAAAATCTTGTTTGAAGATTCTTTATAACTTTGTGGAAGTTTTAGGATTAAAAATCTTTAGAAAAATCACATCTCTTACAGTCTACTTTTTGCAACACAAGGACCTTAGCATCTCTCTTGCAAAGTTCCTTCCATTGTGATTTTTTGTTCTCTTCCTTTACATAACCATTTTCAACGAGATCCTATAGATCTTGTGAAATGAAAAAAGTCATCATCTTGATACTTTAAAACTTATATTTTTCTCTATTAAAAAATGACACTAACAATTGAGAAGAATAAAAAACATCGACACCATTTGACATTTTCAATGAAATAAATCTTAGTTTTTATCAAACGAGTCTTCTAAATTCTTGCTTATGTAGATCTCTTTCTACAGTAGTTACATATACTAATATTTGAACAATGATTCTTCAAAGAAAAAAATGATTTTCATAGGTACCTAGCTTAAACCGTCGTGTTGATGTCTAGTAAATGTGTGACTTGGCTATGATAACATGTAAAAATATCATCTGAAAGGAAGAATGATTGTGTGAAAGGAAAATGGAGAAAAATAAATGAGCAGAGAGAAAATGAGGGCCGGCGGCTGATGTTCCCGAACCGCAGAGAGATAAACTAGGTTTATATTAACCATTAAAACAAACGATAATCCTACCTATAGAGAGGTAGAGGAGAGAGAGGATAGTGAAGGTACAAGACTAAATATAAACTTTAAAAATGTTCTAGAACAAAAAGAGGGTCAACGGACTTTGGTAAAAAATGACGGCTTCATTATCAGCAATCAACAATCTTATCTTATTTCTGGGTTACCGGAGGTTCTTTATAAACTTTCTGGCGTTTGACAGAAGGGGAGAGAAATGCTTAATAATAAAAAGAAATCCGTCCGAAATGGGCGTGAGCTAATGTGCTTCCAGTCGTTCATGGTGGCCCGCTGCTTCGGTCCTCATCGAATTTGTCCGTGCGGGTCGGGCCTGCGGTCAGATGGCCATCACGTCATCTTCTTCGCCGCCCTTTGTTGCTGGGCGTTCCATTTGACTATGGTCGAGTACCATCCACGGAGGATGAAGAGGGCGATGAGGCGCATCACGCCGCCGAAGAGCACCTCGGAGAGCGCTGCCAGGACCGAGTTCGCCGGAGCCGCGCCGGGCGACGTGAGGGAGAGGATGAGCCCCTCCTGGTTGCAGGTGACCAGGAACTGCCCCGACTTGATGCCGTCCAGAGCTTTCCTGACGACGTCCTCTACGTCCATCATCGTCGAAGAGGACGACAGGATTTTAGTTAGCTCAGGCCTCCTCTTCACCTCTGCAATCGGCGAGAGTCAGGGTTAGGGCAGTCCATCGTCTTGCTCAAAACCAGGTGAATAGGTGATGATATCCTGGTAGAATGTGTCTGGTTTTTGGCCGTGAATTTCTCCGGACTTGCCAAGGGTTGGACGAACAGGAGGCAGAAGAAGAAGAAGAAGAAGAAGAAGAAGAAGAAGAAGAAGAAGACGACGACGACGAAAACTGAGGGGAGCGAGAGAGAGAGAGAGAGAGAGAGAAGAGCGGAGATGCTCACCTTCTAGATAACCGGGGGTTTCGACGTCCGGGGGGAAGATCATGGAGACTCGGATGTTATCGGAGATGACCTCCTGCTGTAGAGCCTCCGCCAGGCCGCGGAGGGCGAACTTGCTCGCGGAGTAGGACGTGTAGCCATAGATTCCAACCTGTCAGAGGAAGAAAAAGACGGTCCACCTCGATGATGATGATGTTGATGAGGATGAGGAGAGAGAGAGAGAGAGAGAGAGAGAGGAAGGGGAGGGGGGTTTTACCTGGCCGGCCTGGGAGGAGACGATGGCGATGGAGCGCGGGGGGGAGCCACCGGCGGGGGCCTGCTTCATGGCCGGAAGTGCGTAGCGTAACAGGTTGAAGGTGCCCACCACGTTGATGTCCATGGTGTACCTCATCTCCTCCATGTCCATCAGAGCCAGCTCCCGCGGGAGGAAGACCCCCTGGTTGCAGATGAGCACGTCGACGGCGCCCGCCTCCTCGAGGGCCTCCTTGACAGCCTTCTCGTCCCTCACGTCCACGCTGTAGATCACCGCCTCCACGCCGGTGGCTCGGCGGATCTCCTCGCGGGCCTCCTCCAGCTTCCGGAGGTTGCGGGCGAGAATGGAAACCCTCGCTCCCTCGGCGGCTGCCTGCTTCGCGAGGCTCAGCCCGATGCCGCTGGATCCGCCGGTGACGAACACATGGCGTCCCTTGATGGGCACCTTCGCTCCTCCCGGCGCAACTACGTAGCGGAGGACGGCGAGGAACGCCGCCACCGCGGCGGCAGCAGCGAGCAGCAGGAGGTTGCACTGGTCCATCGTCCTCGTCGGCGGTGCTGCTGCAGCTGCTGCGATGCCGGACCCTGAAAGAGTGTGGGGGGGCGTCTTATCACCGTATTCCACCGGAGACGGTCTTCGCCGGCCAGCGGCGGCGGAGTATGACCCCCGGCGGTGACTGGCGGGTGGCCGGCGACTCGGAAGGCGACGTATGAATGGAACACGACGAAAGCTCTAGCATTTACTCGCGACTGGATTTTCTGATAGTCCACGTTTCTAGTTCAAAAAGTTAAATCGGTATGCTGGTGATTGATGGGGGACCTGGCCGGCCTGCTTTGAAGCCAGAGCTTGGCGAGAATCCCCCTCATTCATAGGTATTTGTAATACTGTCCTTCTCACTTTCGGATCGATAGGCTTCCCCCATTCTCGGATTCCTCATGAAAGGGTTTTCTCAAATTTTATGTATTTTAGGGTAAAAAGGTAAATAAATCTAATAGCCATTGAGGGGGAAGTCCACCGGCCTGCCTGGTTTGAAGTCAGCGCTTGGTCGAAGGCCGCCTCATTCACAAATATTTATAGTCTTGACCTTCTCAGTGCTCAAAATGTTAGGGGCATTTGCACGATTTTATGCTTTAGAGGTTAAGTAGCGTTTCCCAAGAGTATCTGGGAGCAGGACACAAAAGATACTCTACAGCCCGCAAACTCCCGTCAACAGCCACGTTGCGGATCACAAACAGAGCCACGTGGTCTGACAAGTGCCTGCCATGTGGATCCGGTGACTGGCCGGGCCCAAGTGGGCTTAGTGGGTACTGCCCAAAGGCCAGTTACGGAAATTCCAAGTCTTTCTGGGCCGGACCCATTTTTATTTCTAACCCGGTTGAAAACAAACCGGTCTTAGGTTGGCCCATTAATTCCTTATTTGGCCCAATACGGTTGGGTAGTAATAATCCCAGAATTGTTGTGCCACCATACGGTCGGCCCCGCCTCCACGTAAGCCCCTTAATCCTTTCTCTCTCTCTCTCTCTCTCTCTCTAACTTTCGCGGAGGCAGGGAAAAGGGCAAAAGAGCGGGCGCGGGAAGGGGAGAGAGAGAGAGAGAGAGCGGCGGCCGAAGAGTAGAGTGCTTTCTCCGTCCCTCCTCTCTCTCTCTCTCTCGCTCTACACCGTCACGGATTTCTCCAAGCGGGATGACCTCCGCGTTATCCATCCACTTTTCAGCTCTAGAAACTTTGATCATAAATGATCCCAGAAAGCTTGGTAAATCATCCTGTTTTCTAGTTTCCTCGAACAATCGAGGCTTTTGCCGGTGGGTTTTGGTCAAAGTCTGATTCTTCCGGCAGCTACTCCGCTGAATCTCTCCTGGGATGAAATCTGAGACGGCCCCGATCTGGATGCTCGTCGTCAGCGGCGCCCTGTCGAGCACACTGGCAGTGAGGCTCGGGTGCAGGCTGAGGCGGGCCTTCGGCGGCAAGTGCTCCGGTGCCAGGAGAAAGACCCTAAACGGTTTGATTGATCGATCTCGAAGCCCATTAAGTCCAAGATTTTGCGTCGTCGCCCCCCTCTAAATCTATGCTTCTCTTCCCTTGATGAAACCCGGCGTGCGCGTGTTCCTGCGCAGGGATATCTGAGGCAAGAAGGACCGACGTCGAGGGGCCACAGGCCCGCCCGTCGTGGGCGGAGGGCACGGACCCGGATCTCCACCTGGTGGCGGTAGCGGCGGGGGAGCCCGTCAAGGACGGCGGCGGTGGCGGCAGCGTGGCGTGGCCGTCGGCGCCGGAGCGCCACGAGCTCCCGCGGAGGCCGTACGGGCAGTCGAGCGGCTCGGACTCCCCGCGGGGGTCGGAGTCGGGCTCCGATGGCGTTCTCCGGCGGGGGGAGGTGCAGAAGAAGGTGCGAGAGCAGCTACGGCGGCGGGACGAGATGATGCCGGAGATGCAGGCCCAGGTCGCCGCCGCCCGCGGCTCCCTCGCCGCCGAGGAGGCCCGCTCGGCCCACCTCCGCACCCTGCTCGACCACGCCGGCGCGCGCCTGGCCCACTCGGAGGGGGTGCTCCTGCGGCTGAGGCGGGTCCTTGCCGACGACCGCCGCACGGCGCCGAAACGGGAGGCGGCAGATCTAATACCCCCGAGGAATGGCTGGCCAAGAGTTGCCAGCTAAACAAATCCGACCAACGGAAAACCCGGCTTCCTCTCCAAATGACGGCTGGCTGCCGCCTCGATTCAATCCGGGCCATTGTTAGAAAGGGCGATGACAGAAATTTACCCTCTGTGGTAAATTACGAAAAAAGTATGGCTAACATGCTGGGGGATTCTGGGTCTCGTCTAGCTCGCCCGATGTGGCTTCACCAGGCGTGCCCTTTCATCTCTTCTTGTATATAATCTTCTAATGATCTGTCAGCATGAACGCCCCCCCCCCGGGGCGCGGCTTTAACCTCACCGAAGATCTCCTACCCCCTTCTCTCTCCATCCTGCCCAGCGTGATGGAAGGGACCGGGCCCTAAGTATGGATGTTTATAAGCGGGTGAGACAATCGGAAACGGAGGGGGAGGGGGCAGGTGGCCCGACGGCGGGGGGTTTTTACCTGTCGCGCTCCGGCTAGAGGTACTGGGCCTGAATTCGTTCCTGATTCAGCTCCCACCATCGCTTCGCGTTCTTCTCCGCGAACTGCTCCCGGCTGCCATGGCGAGCGAGGAATTGAGCGAACGGATGCTGCCGTGGGCAATGAGCGGGGCGGGGATGGCTAGGACGGCGAGTGGTGGTGGTACCTGAAGCGGACGCGGCGGAGCTCCCTGGTACCGTCGGGGAGCCGGCGGATGGTGATATAGACGCCGGGCTGGTCCTGCGCCACCCACTCCGCCGTTCCCTGGAGGTCCCCGGAGACTTCGTGGGCCAGGGGAGCCTCCTCCCCCTTCCAGGGAGCCCCCGAAGCCGCCATGGGGAAGTTGGGGTTGTACTGGAGGATGTGCTCGGTGGGGTCCGGCACGGGGAGGAGCGCGCCGCCGCCATTGGCCTTCCGGGCCTTGCCCAGGCGAGGAGTGGCCGGGCCCTCCCTCATTGGGCGCGAGAAGGACGATGAATCCCCCTGCAAGACAGCCGCCGCAGGGTTAGCAGTGGGAGCAGAGTTTCTCCGGCCACGAGAAAGGAGCAGTGGCGCAGGGACGACAAAAGAAGAAAGAAAAAGGTTGGAGATGAAGTTAATGAGCCGCGGGATTCAAGAAAGAACCGAATGCGGATTCTTGGGCCTTCCATCTGCCGCTTTTGAGCAAAGCAGGTCAATTGGATTAGACGCCCAGCCGACGGGAGTGCGGGTTGGAATTGGCTGGTGGGTTCGCTGGGTTGTCGGTTGAGCGGTGGTTTCCCCCTGGATAGCTGTGATGGGGACAAGACAGGACAGACGAATCCATGCGGGGACGGGCTTTCTCTCCCATCGACCCAGAGAGAGAGAGAGAGTACGTACGGGCTACGCTGTCTGAGACGAGTCTCACCTCGTAATCCGAGCGAAGGGGAGTGGGGAGCGCATTGCGGCTGAAGCGATGCACGTTGTACAGCTCCATGATGCGGTCGTAGTTCTCTCCCCACCATCTTTGCGCCTGCCACTTATTGAACATCTCCCTACTGCTCGCAGACATGAGACCCAAGATTAGAAGAATGAGATATATACAAGGATGGTGAGAGAGGGAGATGGGGGGGGATGGATGCGGAGATTACCTGAAGCGGATGCGCTTGAGGTCGTTGCCACCGCCGGGGACGGAGAGGAAGGTGATGTGGACGCCGGGCTCCACCTGAGCGACCCATTCCTTGACCGCCCCGTCGTCCTCCACCAGTACCTCGTCGAACAGTCGACCCTCGCTCCTTGACCGGTCCTCTCCAATGGCGAACCTGGCGTCCGCCGACGCCACGTTGACGCTTGCAAAGTCCCATCCCGGTGTGGAGCTGGAGCTGCATCCCGTTCTGAGATACTGATACCGCCCGGCCAGGTCTTCACCAGCCTCCGACACGGAGTCGAAATCGCCGTACGGGTGGCTGTCGAAGATGCCGCTGGAGAATCCACCCTTCCCGCAGGCCCCGCCGGTGGCGACACCCCCTGTGTAAGGTTTGCCGTGCCGGTACGCTCCGGAGAGCTTCAGCATCATCTCCTTTATCTGTTGGACACAAAGTAGCGATTAGATGACCTGGTCAGAACTGGAATTGGCTGGGTTAATTAACAAGGATAAAGTCGCGTTTACTCATTCGGACTAAATGGCCGAATAGTGGAATCCAGCCCGGTCAACTTAACCCAGAAGCACCAGAAGCATTGAGTGGTCGACAGCCTGTGCCAAGTTCTTTCTCACAATCAATTATGTTGGATAAAAACAGACGGCCTTCGGTTCAGATATCGGTTCAGAAATGTTCTTGTTTTGGGCTCACACCAACAGGGAATGATGGTGAACGGTGGAGGGGCCTCATGTTGTACACAGACAATGAATCTTTCCAACGGCGCTCCTTTTGAGGATGCTGATCCTCGAGGCGGTCGCCGGGGCTCTGTTTTGGTCGCCCGAGCATTTAAAGTAACATCGAGGTGGAAAGCTGGGGAGGCAAATCCTTCAGTATGTAAGTTAACGTTTTCCGCCCAATGGACGCGCTTCGGATGGAGATAGATTGATACACGGAGCGAGAGAGAGAGAGAGAGAGAGAGAGAGAGAGAGAGAGAGAGAGAGAGGAAAGATAAAGGTAGAAAGACCGATCAGGGAGGCATCGAATTTTATAGACGGACTAACCAGCACAATTCGGAGACAAATTAACCAAACGGAAGCAGAAATTCGGTGATGAACATAGACGTGTCGAGAGAAAACAAGAGTAAGTCGCGATAAGACGAAGAAGACGCCACGCAATACTGCCGAAGGGGAGTGGATGGGAGTGGCACCTGCGAAGTTAGGCTCTTGACGGTGTCCTTTGTTCGTGGGATTCCACGCGCCGGCTCATCTTCTCCCCCATCCGCTAGCTGCTTCGAGCAGGCAATGCAGGTCAGCATCCTCCTATCCCTTCTCCTTCGCCTGTCCCCACCCTCGGCCCACCGTCACCAGTTAAAACTACGGCTGCTGGTTGCCGCCGTCTCTGCGGGAGTCTGATGTAGTGCTCCCCGTACTTGGGTTGGATTCTCCGTCTTAGCCCTGTCGGAAGAAAGGAATGTTGGGTCGCCGGAGATGTACAGTCACGTCAAAGAATGGAATTAAAGAGAACAAGAGAATGACAGAGATTGGCATGAATGCCCTTGCCGTAAAAGAAGTGTGGACTAAATTATAGAGACGACAGAATACACGTGATTTATCGAGCTGGACGGAGGCTATTAACTACGAGGCTAATTTAGAGATTCTACGACAACCTTTCCACGTCGCATAGAAAAAAAAAGTAAGCCATGGACTTTAATTTAAGAGCATTGCCTGCTGTGTGCTGTATTCGAAGAAAATGCTCAGAGTAAAAAAATAGAGTCTGATGAGGAAGGTTCTGAAACAGCAGAGAGAGCAGCAGCCGCTAAGCCGGAGGCTGCCGTGGTCGTCCACCTAGTCTTAATCGCGCCTTTTCTTTTCTCCGCTTCTTCAACAGTGATATCGGAGTAAAAGCCGTAAAATAAAAGCACGGTGCAGCGCGGGTGGACCGGTAACGACCGATTCCAAGCCTCGTCCTTCCCAGTTTCTCCCTCACAATCTCTTTCTTTCTTTGCCCCTCTATTCGGCTTCTGCGCTGTTTTCTCCCTACTCTGTAACCGCCCCCATACAGAACTGTAGGAGGTTCAGCCGTGCAACACAATCTGTCTTCTTGTTTGCTCTGAGCTGATGGTTCCCCCGCGGTGAAAGTCGAAGTCACTGCTAATAAGGATGGCAGCGGCAAACAGTAGCAACAACAGCTCCCAAGGCGGACCAATACAGGAGAAAATTAAGTAAAATCTAGACGCAAGACAAAGGCTGAAAAGATGATTCCTCGCTGCTCAGGTCAGACAACGGAAGAATCTCTCTCTCTCTCTCTCTCTCTCTCTCTCTCTCTCTCCCTCTCTCTCTGCCTTCTCTCTATCCCACACTTTGCCTTTCTGTGAACTGAATAACGAAGGAGAGATAACACTAGGACTTAGGGAACACACTGCTCATCTACGACATCAGAACGATCCTAATTCTCGCCGTTTAATGAATGCTATAATGCTCTAGAAAACCTAGGGACATAACAACGACGGATATCGAATCCCACAAACGAAAAACAAATGGACGGTTATAAAAATACATGGGACCGAGATCCGAAGAAATGACGTTTTCCATGGCCAAGATCACCACGTAACCGGGAGAAGATTGAACAGCTCGGGCAAATAACATAATCATTAAAGCGAGAGAGAGAGAGAGAGAGAGAGAGAGAGAGAGAGAGAGAGATAGAGAGAGAGAGAGAGCTAAACTATTTGATTGGTAAAACTTCGAACACATCGGTATCGCCAGTGAGCAAGGAAGATGGAGGAAAATCACAGAGTTGAGCAGTCAATCCTTACCTCTCTTCTGATATGTCACTCCGGGCCGCCGCTAGCTCCACGTCCGCGGATGACTCCCAGGAACCGCCGGGAAATCAAATGCCGAGCAATCCGCTAACTCATTCCCACGTTGCCTTGAACGAGAAGCATAGGCGGCGGCGGAGCAGAGTGGAGATCGCCGCCGGCGCCGGGATTGAATCTGCACAGATAGGAACCAGACCTCGCCGGGAATCTCTCCCTCACTCCCCCTCCTCCCCGTCTCTCGGCCGAGAAATTTATCGAGCCCGGGAAACGGAAACCCAACTGTCCCTTGGCCCCGCACCGGGGCTTCCCGATCTGCCACTGGCTGCGTCGCCGTTAAATAACGGCGTTATGTATCGTGGGGGACTAATGGTGCCTCGGTTGGGCCCACAGTGCGTCTCGGTCACCGAACCCTCCCGACAATGGGGAGGACCTCTGACCGTACGCACGTCTCTGTGATGCTAATCTGTGCAGTTCTGTCCGTCCGATCGATGGGTCCCGTCAAATCGAGCGCGGCTATCGGCGTATTCTGATCCGTTCGATCGGATGGACGCCGACATCTTCAATGATAATTCAATTTAATAAAATAATAAAAATGGGCGTAGGATTTATTGGGCTGGTGTTGGGCCACAATTGGAGGGGGGAGGGAGTAAGGGGGAGTGGCAGGGGTGTGGGAATAACAGGCGGCGACTCCAGCAGAAAAAGGGACGGGGGGAGCTCAGAGGGGGCCCGGTGGGAGGCGAGATCCCGAGGGAGGGAGGGAGGGGGCGGGGACGGGAACGGCGGCGATGGCGGTGGGGTGGGGTTGGAGGATGTACGAGGGCGGGGTGGTGGTGACCTCGCTCGGGCTGCTGGGATGGGCGGGGCTGTGGTTTCTCAACCGCCGGCTGTACAAGGAGTACGAAGAGAAGAGCGCCCTGGTGCAGATTCTCTTCTCCGCCGTCTTCGCCTTTTCCTGCAACCTCCTTCAGCTCGTGCTCCTCGAGATCGCCCCTTTCATCCTCTCGAAAGAGTGAGTCCGATGACTCTCTCCTACCTTCATGCCTTTCTCCAGATGCCGCTCTCTGGGTCTGAGATGCTCCTGGCATATTTATAGTCTTCTGCCGATAATGTTCATATTTCCGTTCGGTTGCAGTTACTTTGGCATACGTTTCCTTGGAATTTTTTGGCGACGATAAAGTTAGGTATTAGATATTACACTTTTGCTTGTAGAAAATGTTGTCTTCCTCGTAATGAAGGTTTCGTCGAAGAAAATATGCTGGTTTGATAGCGCTTCCCTTTTAATCATTTTTTCTCCGGCAAATTATTGATTGAAAAATAATCCGCCTAAGCAGAATGCTTAGATTTCTGATTTAGATAATCAGAGCTGCTTGTATCACCTTAATTCATATAATTGGAGTCCCCCCCTTTCTGGCTGGTTCGATATGCTGTCTCATAGTTTCTTCGAATGGGTCGTTAATAGCAATGATAATATGGTGCTGTTAATGTTTAAATCTTGAAGTGATGTTGCCAGAGAGTCATGGATTCCATTTTCAAGGTCAGAGTCTTTTGGTTATGCGTCTGCTAGTGTGTCTGTAACTTATTCGGGAATGTAGGTGCTTATAATTTGGTTGTCCAAAATTAGAACTGCTCGTCATGTGATGAATTCGATAGTTCTTGTTTCTTCTTTATCTGTTTGTTTTTATTCATGAGATCGTGAAGGTTATTTTCTGTGATGCATTTGCTTACTCATTAGCATGGGGGATCAAGGAAATATTGCTCTCACGATTACAGTTGGTTGCTGTGCATGGGATGTAATTGTCTCTTTGATTTTCATTTTCTTGCTTAATGAGGGGATGGGTTCTTAGTTGGTTGCTTATTTCTGTTGGATCAGAGAATCCTTGTTGAGTTTAAAATTAGATGTAACCGGTTGATTCATACTTGCAGTCGTCTTATACTATGATCCTTCTGAAAATGAATGCTGTGAGGGATGGTCTTGTTTCATACAGCTATTTATATTTCCCAAAATAATCCATTTTTGGTGAAACTTTATGAAATTATTTATGCTATGGCTGCAGGGCAAGGTGGATAAATTGGAAGCTTGACTTGTTCTGTGTAATAATGCTGCTGGTGTTTGTTCTGCCATATTATCATTGCTATTTGATGCTGAAGAACAGTGGTATGCTCATCTGCTCCGTCTCTATAGTAGTTCCAACTGCAGACCATCCTCTTAGCTATATTCTATAAATTGTACTTCGTCATTGATCTACCATTCTCTAATCAATAGATTTCTTTCAACCACTAAACCATCCAGTTCCCTTCGTTCATGTTCTTCTCATCATTTATAATCATATATTCAGAAGTTTTTTTCCTAGTATGATTCCATGTATTTGGTACCAATCAAATGCTATTTTTTCTGGTGTACATCAGTAAGATCACACAACTCATTAAGGCTTAAACATTATCATTGTTTTGAGATTGACTGGAGCCCATAAAGGATCCAAGAACTTGTGAAAACTTGCAACCATCTTTGCATGATGTCGGCTCTCTTCCAGGTGGTGTCCAGTACGCGGACAATATCACCAAGATGAGACTGACGAAGAGTCCTGTCGCTATGGATGTTGTGTAGAAGACTACGATTTTGATTTCACACATTGCGCCGATGAAGTTAAGGTGGAAAACCTGAAGCGAGTGGAATTTTGATTTGAATGTTGTCATCTGTCGGAAAGCTATTAGTTGAAAGTCTGATCTGAATGACAATGCTTACCTCGCAAGTGAATGACTATTGAAAACCTCTAAACGTTATCATGAGTGAAAAAATAAAGAGACAGGCTGTACTACAGTGATCAACAGAACATTATTAAAAAAACTGGTTTTGGATAAGCTTCTGCTCTATAGTCTATGTCGTGGGCATTGTATGTGCATGCCTAGCTTTTATGACTGGTAGTGGCTGACATTGTTGCTACACTTACAGTGGATGTAAAGGGTAAATATTTTGTATTTTTCTTGCAAGTTCTTACATTTTTATGACCTCCTGGAATTTTCTTATTTTGATGAAATGGCACATAGCATCTTCCACACAAATATTCATGAAGAAGCAAAGTTCATGTATGCAGCACTTTCTGTGCATATTTTGCATCAAGAATTGTGCTGGTTCATATTAAACAATAAAAAAAGCGGCAGCTTTTCTCATTAAGTGATGAATTGGGGGGGTTTCTTTTTCTTTCAGGGCTGAGGAACGAACGAGCAGCACTTGGAGCTATTGTCTTTCTTTCTGCATTTCTTTATGCTTTTTGGCGCATGGGGATTCATTTTCCTATGCCTTCAGGGGATAAAGGTTTGTTTGTCCTTTCAGGAGTGATATGCTAATAAGAATGGCATGTCTAACGTATATTCTGTCATCGGATTCAAACAACATAAGTTCAGACGATCATTTTTTTACCAGTGCATTGCCTGGTCACAATTTTTTTGTACTAGCTGTTGTGCAGTTTGTGTTTAATGCTGTTTTTCTTTTAACTAATTCCCATTAGGAGGAGAAACGTTCAATCTTTGTATGCTAATCACGTTTTTATGGGTTCCCCTAGTTTTTTAACATAAGCTTTTGACAGTGAGGTGGCGTAAACATTGTAGAATTATTACTATGCTATGCTTGAGATACTGTTAAGACCATGCTTTGTCTCTTTTCTAGAAGGAATGGACTGTAGAAATGATGAGAATAAGGGAGTCCCATTCTTGCTTTTGGAAGGAGTGAATAGAAATTGTAAGTTGGCTTATTTTCGGGTTCTTGATTTTCATTTGCCTTCTAAAAATGCTTGTCAAATAGAGGGAGATTTGGAACCAGATACATCACGAGGATCTGCAAGTTTCTTCCCTTTCCATTCTGTGGACAATCTAGCAAGACAGAAAATAGTTTTTAGAAAAGATTGTGTTAGACACCTTTATGTTTTTCTTTTGAAATTTGTTGGTCCCAGATAATCATTAATAGAAAAAAGAGTGAATGTGCAAGTGTGAGATTAACGAATCCCCCTACACATCAGTTATAGTCTATACCATGGATGCAGAAACCTTGACAAGTTAGGAGTTTTTCCTATCAAAAAACATGGAGGTTTGATGCAGCAAAACCTGGAGGAGAATAGAAGTATGGCCTTGAATCCACAAGGCACAGATTACCTCAATCTTTGAATCCACAAGGATCAAAATAATGTTCCTTGATACCACTTGACACAGCATAAGATAGAAAAGAATGGAAAGCGGTTGTTGAATCCACAAGGATGAAATTTCCTCAATCCTTGAATCCACAAAGATCAGGAAACGTCTCTTGGATCCACAAGGTTGTTTGAATCAGCAAACAGTCAAAAATTTCTCAAAGAGAGCGAAAATTCGTATATTTCATCTCTTTAGGAGTTATATCATGCTGACCTTTAAATAGGCCGAAAATCACTCGTAACTCTCCTAGAAAATTGGATAAGTCACGAAAATAAATTTAAAATAACCTAACAGTAGAATAGTTTCCGAAATTAGAAACTGACATGGTATTTACGCAATTAATCATGTTCCTTTCATAATGCCAATGTTGACTTTATGATAGCTCTTTGAACTTGTGTGCATCTTGCCGTTGTAAAAAATGTGATGTCATCTTCTAAAACTCTTGGGAGAAAGAGCACTTATGGAACAAGTCTGTTAAAGATTCTCCATCAACCCCATAGAGATTTTAAAAAGGTTGAGATGCTATCCAAAAACGCAGCTCCTCAATCACATTCTGATACTCCTTTCCAGACACTTTACTTTTACGATTGATGGAGGTTTCCAACTTGTCTGCCACAGATCATCCAGTGGCTCCATTATTGATAAGGCAGTAGCTTTGTCTACTGATAATCAATCACCTTTATAAATTCTCATTGCCATGTATGTGCCTTAGGCCGTACAATGGAGGTCCTGACAAGTAGATTGAGAAGATCAGTCTGCTGTTGAAGCTCATTCTCGCTGTGACTTGTGAATCTTGGACACCCTTTGAAGCCATGATCAGAAGCTGATTATATAATCGCATTAGGATCTTTCACAAACCTGAAGAAACAATGGGATTTGCCATTAAAAACTAAGGTTTCTAAGCTGACTATTGTCCATTACCTATATAACTCTCCAAGCTAGCTATTGCCACACTATAGGGTGGAGAATGTCTTTTCGTACTCTTGAAATAAGTATCATGTTACCCAGAAAAAATCCATCATTTTGATTTATCCCTTCGATCTACGATCTCCTTTCTTGGGGTCTCAACTTCCCTAGTCACTTGCTAACCGAAGATTGGTTGAAGACTTTCAAATTAATGAGGTGAATCCCTCAAATGAATTTGTTTGGACAAATGTATCCACAAATAATTTCGTGTCATTCTCAATACTTGCCACCATCACCGTGCCACAAAAATGTACATTGACGTCGCCATTTCTGCTATATTCGTATCTTACCTTCAGTGAAAACCTTTGTATTGAGGAAAAGTTTTATGGAAGTTCTTGTCTTATATAATGGACCCAACTCAGAAATGGCTAAAATAGTGGGTAGATAATGCCTAAATACCACAGTCCAGGAGAGTAATTGCGTAGGGAGGAATATAGATAGAGAGAGATGGTAACACAGGGAAAAACCCAGAGAAATAGTAACCTTAACACAGTTCTTTAAGGCGCCCCCAACCTCAGTTCCATTGTAACCCCCTCTCTCCCCTAACCCTATCCCTTTATATGTGGTTTGGGTTGTGCTCTCTTATAATGAGCTGGTCCTTGGTCTTCCTTTGAGAGTAAGTTAGGCCAAATGGCCTAACATCTTATTAAGTTTCTTTAGTTGGAAATCAATTTAATGATGTGGGTCAGTGACTAATCTTATAGAGAGTTTTTATGCAGAGGTCAAGTGCTTTTCAAGATCTACAAAATTTTGTATTTTCTTTTTCCAAGAGGTATTGTATAAAAAGAAAGACAAGTTTATGCAGAGTTTTTGTGATATAATGATAAACTCTCTTGCCAAATCATCTGCTTCAAAATCTTTGGTTTTAATAGAGATGTGAGTTCCTAAACATAATATATCACCTGGTCTCCGAGGTCTCTATATGCTAAATCCCTCCATTCTCCCATCCCCAGTGCCTCATTACTGCTTAGAATGTTACTATGGGTCACCGTGGAAAGAAAGAAAGAAAATTTGGCATTTTCTGAATTTGCCCTTTCCTGAGATTTCTCCAGGTTATAGATGAGTATCCTCTCCCCACCCCCCTCGTTTCTTGATGGAAAAATCGCTTGACAATTAGGCTAGAATCCCCTCTAATGAAAATTTTCATTAGAATTTGGGGCCTTCCTCATCTGTCTTTCGAAGCAAGGTCTTTTGCCCCTTTCCGCTTCATATTTCTGAATGATCATTTTGTGTTAGGGTTACTTCTACCTTTGTTTCATTTGAAATGTGACTTGATCCCTTCAAGGAAAGGAAAGGTTGGGCTGTTGTCACCAATTACTTAATAAAAAAATAGCATTTATTTGATGAATTATTTCACTAATCATTTGAGGATTCAAAATATAAAGCTATGGTTATTCATTGGAGTTGTTCTGGGTAATTCATTGATCTAGTTGTACCTTCTATGCTCTTTTGATTTGTTAACATCACATGGTCATTTTATCCTGACATATTTTTGCTTTAGACAGGTTTTTTCACGATGCCACAGTTGGTTAGCAGAATTGGAGTGATAGGTGTTACCGTCATGGCTATACTTTCTGGTTTTGGAGCTGTCAATTTGCCGTACAGCTATTTGTCACTCTTCATCAGGTGGACACAAGAAACTAATTCCTAACAATGACTTGGAAGTACTTGTTTTGTAATCACCTTCAACCTGTTAATTCAGCATGCATGGTCTAAAATAGCAATCTCTTACATTAATCGCTTAATGGCTAATTCCGTGCTGTGTAGATACTGGTTCCATGTCAACTATGTCCTTGACATTCAGAGACATTATGCCTATATCTGTCAAATCTGTTACGTCTTGCTTTAAGAGTAGCCTATATCTTGATATGATATTCTCACTGCTTCGGAATACGTAGGGTTTATATCACTTTGCTTTACTCGGTGCAGAGCTTTCAGAAGCCTAAGGACAAATGTTTCTTCCCTGAGAACGTGAATGGGGGAAATATAGGGGTATCAAGACTTTGGCTACTTGTTGCACGATGGATATACATAACTTCTCTAGAGGGTTCCTTATCAATTATTGCCTGGGTACTATCGACAATAGAAGGTATAAGGATATTGATAAGGCAATACCAAAATAGAGATTATGCATAAATTAAGCAGGTCATGCTGCTTACAAAGGGATCACATTTTTTTAATTCTATTTTTAAGACAAGAAAACTGGGACTTGCTCACATGTTCCTGTCTTTTTCCTTTCCTAACTTTTTCCTTCTAGTTTTAAGCCTTCAAAAAAGAGGTATTTTAAAACAGTAGCATTGATCTCTTTTCTCTCCTAAGAATTTGAAAGAAACACTTTACAACAGTTTATGGCTGAATAAGTAGAATCTAAGCCACATGTGATTTTACTCAACTTCTCCAAAATAAAATGCCGCCTAAATGTCATCAACAAAGAAAACTGTCACTTTCTGCAACCGAGTTCAAATTAATTGAACTAGCTATGATATTTACAAAGCATGTACTGTCTGAGAAAGGAACTGAGAAATGTGAAATGTCTGGTTGTTTATTGTCTTTTTTATATCTTCTTAAATGGGATTTTTGGAATGTTGTAGGGAGATTGAGGAATCAGATATCAAAGCCTTGGAGAGACAGCTAATGCAATCGTTAGAAACTTGCATTGCAAAGAAAAAGAAGATAGTACTCAGCCAGATGGAGATAGAACGAATTCAAGGTTCAGAAGAGGTACTAAATTTTCTATTATTTATAGAAGCAATATTCTGTTCTCCAATTTTCAATAAATTAGTTAACGCCAATTTGGATTGGATTGATGTGCATTTTAGAACCTGAAGTATGCCTATCTGTGTTGGTTAGGAAGAGGTTATACTTTCACCAGCATGCTGCTAATGTAAGTTATGGCCTATTTTGGAAATATTTCAATGCGAGAGAGTTTTGACAACACGCCCTTACAAATCGTACAATATGATGTGATTTTATTAATTCTAATAATAACTGGTGCCTATTGTTACTGTTGATGCTTTCTTTGGCTTTTTTGTAACTTCATGCCCTGATAGACAATTCAAATCTGGCCCTTTTGACTTGTATTTACGGAAATTTTCTCCCAACCAGTATCTACTATAGCACAAAGTGGATATTTTGACTTGCTTTCTAGTCTTTGCCTCTGTATGTTCCCGTCTTATTCTTTCTTATGGAATTTTTATAAATAGTCACTACACTTGCATTGTTCGAGATACATTTTATTCACGTTATAATTGCTACTCTGAGGAAATCAATTCCAGCTGTTTGCGAAGAGATATTGAAATGTGTATGGATCATAAAATAACAAAACTTTGCTTCAATCACGACCACTTCTATCTGAGCCTGTAAACTACCCGTTGCAGAAGCTGAAGGCTAGATCCTTTTTTAAGCGTATTATTGGAACAGTGGTGCGCTCAATTCAAGATGATCAAAAAGAACAGGGTATGATTATCCTAGTACTCATCATTATCTCTGCATTACTCTCTTTTTTCATGTATGTGCATTACTCTACGTGAATCTTGTTTTATGGGGTTTCCATTTATTGTGGAATGCTTACAAGATATCAAAGATTCCTTTATATAGTCCAAATTGTAAATACCAAATCAAATAGATTTAGGTACCGAAAATTTTCAGTCAGGTGGTATTCTATTCCATAGTTTTCTATTCTCGTAGCCTAGATAGTCAGCCTTTAGCCTGTCGTTTCTTTCTTTTTGGGAAACTACTTTCTAACACTGCTCAAATGATGGTTTATTTTTGTTCGAGAAGATATAAGAACTATGGAAGCAGAGGTTCAAGCATTAGAAGAGCTCTCAAAGCAGCTATTCCTTGAGATATATGAACTGCGGGAAGCTAAGGTAACATCACTGCATGTTCATTAATTCTTTTAGTTTCATGATTTTCAATAACTGTATATCCCTTTCTTTTTTACCTAATGCTAATATCGTTATTTTGGTAAAAGTACAAAAGATGGAATATTTTGTCATTTCAATTAATTTAGTTACATTGTTGATAGAAAAGAGATTATTTCATGAAAATTCGAAATTGTGTTTTAATATCAGAGTGATGGTTATACTGGAACTGAGCTTCATATTTTAAAATGAGATTTTTTGTGTATTTACTTTTTTCTTGATTTTTCATTGATTTAGATATCATTTGAGACATTAATTTTTCTGAAGCCATTAAAATATTTCTTGCTTCCGATAGTCGCTGTTAATTAGTCATCCCAACCAATGTGCATGCACTTGATGGACTCATCCTTTGGGTCCAAACTCATTGCCATTATTGGGCGAATCCGCTTTACAGACCGGGGCCACCAACTCTAGTAGGCATAGTTTGTTAGTGTGTCGAAACCCAAGGACAATGGGTGGGTGAATCCACAGAACTGGATGCAACTGTCATAATGCAATATATCGATCCTCTAGCAGTGTCCACCTCAGATTTAAGTGTCTCCAGAAAAGAAAGTGGTCTCTTATTGATTTTCAAAGGGGCTTCAACCCATTGGCGTGATTAGTCTCAATTCACATGTTATAGGCCTTGCAATTCAGTGAAAATGTATTTGTTGCTATTTTATTGTTTTACTGCTCATCAAGTAGGTTCTACAGTTAAACTTCTCTTCAACCTTTATTTACTTTTACATCATAATTATTTCAATGTCTTAACTTCTTTTTGGATTGAGCTACCTAATTTTAAGCGACAGAATATAATATAATCCATGAGCGATGAAATGCGTTTTCAGCCTTAAATTGAGCAAAATTTGAAAGGAAGAATAGTTTCTCTCAAGAACTGGTGCTTTCATTCGAAAGAAATTTCGCATGAAATCCTGATCCACCTATTACATTATATGAATAGGAGTCCTATTTCAGATGGTTTCAGTTTCCATTCCAAAATCTTCTCTAAGTGGGTATGTTTCTCTTAGGACTGATCTCAGGCCTATCTTGGCCGGGACAAAAAGCCAGTACTTCGTGAGTAATTGTCCTCTACTTACCACAGATCCCCAAAAAATTTTCCAATCCAGGTGTACACTGGAACATGTATTAATTTGGTTGTCAGTTTTGGGTCTGCGAAGGATTTGAGTCGCAGCCAGCATTTTTTCTATCGTTGGTTGCATCAGCCTTTCTGTTTTCGTATGTTTTTCCATTTTTCTATGGTGGGCGGGTTACATTGTCTTATGCCATTGTTTTGAGCTTTTTCTTTTGGACGAATTGTCTATACTTTTTTAATCTGAGTGTTTGTTAATTAGTTTTATTTTAAATTTAATTTCAGGAAGCTGCTGCTTATTCTCGAACTTGGAGGGGTCACTTGCAGAATATGTTAGGATATGCTTTGTCTATCTACTGTGTATATAAGATGATAAAGGTACTAATTCACATGTCTCCTGGATTTCTTTGTTGCCTTTTCGTCATCAAATTGCTTGAAACTTGACATCTATCGTAAATGTCGAAACTTTGGAATCTTATCGCTGAATTTCCTGTCTTAAATATTTCCAAGGACAAGGATGCTGCATTGGGTTTTGAACGATCTAAATTACACATAATAGGTGGTTGACGTAGAAATGTAGCATGCCTGCTGATTTCTTGAAAATGTATCTTCAGTACGTCTGCTCCCAAATATTCCCTAGAGCTTTGGATAGCTTTGCTCTGACAGGCTACAACTAGATAATGGTCTGCTGATCCACATACCTATCTCCTTTTACCCTGCCGATGACTAATTTCTCCTCCGCTCCAGTCAGTTAGTTTGCACTTGTTTCTCTTCTCTTGTCACTTCCATTGTTCCCCTCCTCTTCTCTGATTGCATTGCGATCTTAATTCTTTTGTTTTAACAAGAATTTCAACCTGTTTGCTTTTCATCGTTAACATTTGTGCCAGAGGGGTAGAAGAGGAGCATGACCTCCGCCAACCTATGAGACCTTTTATGCTCCAATGTTTCTTATGTTGTTGCTTGATGTTATGTACACATTATTCATGGCGTACGACGTGGTAAACTTCTATATTTTCTACCTGTGTTGAGAGAAGATGTCTATAGTTCTGAATTATGGGCTTATCCAACTGTTAATAGCTTGGCATTTTGCTGAAGCAGTGGGTAATCTGATAGATTCATTTCTGTTGTAGAAAATCAGATGAGGGGAGACTAATAATGATGCGAAGTTTGTAATTGCTATAAAAATTCATCTTTGTTTGTGACTAAGGAACTCTCTTCCTTCCTGCTTGTCTTCTCTGATGAATCGAAGCTTTTGTTTAATTAAATATGATGATAATCGGTATAATGTTTTATCTGATGCTAATACTGGCTCAGAATAATTGACCATTTAGTTCTGTTCCTTTACTGAATTTATTTTAAGCTACTATTTTCTCCCTAGTATGTGACACAGTTTTCTTTCTCTTTTTGATACAGTCTCTACAGAGTGTGGTTTTTAAGGAGGTATGGTTCCCTTAGAGGATTTATCATCTCCTGTCTTTTGTTATGATTACATCAAACTTGATTAGTCTGTGGTCCAGTTTTACTGGGCACTTTTACGTTTTATCCAAGGCATCACTTTTAAAGATTTATAATGATTCCTTCTTCTCTAACAGGCTGGCTCAGTTGATCCAGTTACAATGACGATCACAATTTTCTTCCAATTCTTTGATATAGGCTTAAATCCGGCAATATTGTCTCAGGTTGGTCCTGCCGTGATTTTTGTTCCGGTTTCTTATAATGCACAATATGTTTTCTGTGATATGCTTTTTTTCGCCTACACGAAGCTTAAAGTTTTTCCAATCATATTTTACGGTTATAATGGAGTAAATGATATAAATTTAATTGCGTTATCACCTGGTTATACTTCAGAATTTATTTCCTTTTTGTTCAGATGGCTGTGCATCTAGATAACCTGGAAAGTGGATAGGAATTACGTAATGAGATGCCCATCCCCGTTTTATGTACTATTGAGATCAAGTTTATGATATCTTGTAAACCTGTTCGCTCTTTCTTTCTTTGAAAGATTGTTACTAAGAAAAGATCTTCATATGATTGACGTTCTACACAAAAACCTGTGGTCACTGTCGACTCAAATATTTTAAAGCAACCCAAATCGTATGTCTAAATTATTTAATGATAAGATCGTTTTATGAGTCAGAAAAATCGTGTTTTGACTGAGCACATGAGCAGTTAATTATTTAAATCATTGAAAATTTTAGACACTATGCTGAAAACACTAATATTTAAATTCAAATATAGTGGAACGAATCTCAATAGAGAGGCAATATGACCTCGGGGCTGTATTATGTGTCAGAAAACTCGTGTTTTGACTGAGCGCATGAGCAGTTAAATTATGAGGTGACGTGAAGTGGCATGTTGAGCTGAAATATATGAGAACGAAACTGTAGCTTGTTACTTGGCTGCCTTTTCTTGTTCAATCTTATTACGTTTTTTGGACAAAAGACTGACATTACGCTCAATAATCTGTTTTTCAGTACGTATCTTTGTTCTTCATTGGAATGTTGATCGTTATGTCCGTCAGAGGGTTCCTATCAAATCTCATGAAGGTGAATGGGCTTTGACATATTTTACTTTCATGCTAGTTTGTTTTTGTTTAGTATACTGAAAATGGAGATTGTGAAACTGGGCAGGAAAAAGAATAAACTGCCATAGGAAGTTAATCTACCAAAAAAAAATCATTGAAAATTTCTGCTTGTAGAAAACACGATATCAAGCTTTTTGAGTGCCTCTTCTATACCACTTTGCTTGCAGTTCTTCTTTGCCGTGTCCAGAGTGGGAAGTGGATCATCAACTAATGTTGTGCTTTTCCTCTCGGAGATTATGGGCATGTACTTTGTATCTTCTATTCTTTTAATAAGGAAAAGCTTGGCGAATGAATACAGGTATGTTCCATTGTCAAATGGGCAATAAATTCGTTGAGAAACAATGTGGGCCGTCCTGGATCCTCTTTATTCATGCTTCTCTAGGCTTAGTCACTTTTCTTGATGTCGATTATCCCAGGGTGTCCATGTTTTACATACCTCTGCTGAATAGAGTTGTAGAGATAAATCTGTTATCTCCTCCAAAGCAGACCTCGTTTTTTTATCGAAATTCAATTTAGATCAATTCCTTGATTGACATTCGTTCTGAAAATTGTCAACTCCTGCATGTTTGCTCAGTTCATAATTTGTTTGCAGAAATGGGAAACACTAGTAATGAGAATCATTCCCTTTATCTTTTTTAGTACCAGGCGTTGAACCATTAGTGCAAGATGGGAGGTGGATGTATCTGAAATGTTCCACATAATGATTCAATCAGATGAAGTTCTTTTCAGGTCTCATGGAAAAATCCACTTGAAATAGAACCCATTTATGAGATTATGAATTGATGCCCATTGGACAAGTCCGTCTGATAAGAGACCTATTTGAGGTTGTGGAACGCCCATTTACGAGGTTATGGGGCAATGGCTTTTTGGCAAGTCTACAGTATAGATCATAGTGGAAGACTTAGTTAGGTAAAAGCCCACCTGATACTCCATGAATAAAGTGAATTTATGAGTTTTAATTTTTGAAAAAAGCTCTTTTCTGTTATGCATCAGAGGCTGTTTATTTGACATTGTTTTAGGATGGTGCTCAGTAGATGAATTCACGAGATAGCATCCATTTGATGGGTTGTTGGAGTAAGTTCATCAGTATTTATTAGGCAGCTGGCTGTGATCCCTGGTGCATGACGTCAGCTTAAATTATTGACCAAAAGGGCCTATAAAGTCCTACTAGTTCTCCAAAAACGGCTGCCACAAGGCCATGTTAGATGCTAACCATGAAGCTTTGTGGCCCAGATAAATAAGTTTATTGTGGCTTGAACGCTGCACATGAGGCTCATATGAAGATTCGGTGGGCTGAGCTTCTTTTAGTGGGCTCAAACCTGATCTTGGGCATCTCGGAATAGCTGGACTCTAGCGTTTCCCTTTTTATTTCTTTCTCCTTAAAGTAGCTTCTCTGGAACTGTTAGCTTCTTGAAGTCAGGGGGGGGCTGAGCTTCTTTTAATGGAATTATTATCTGTTTGAGGGGGCAGGCGAGCTCGAAGATGAGCATCTGGATGTTCTTACCATGCCGCAAGTGATTTTTCTCTTCTTATTTTTCGCCTTAAAAGGTAATGGTTTTACAAACTTGTCCTGCAGGGTCATCATCACCGATGTTCTGGGCGGAGACATCCAGTTTGACTTCTACCATCGTTGGTTTGACGCGCTGTTTGTGACCAGCGCGTTCCTCTCTCTCCTCTTGATCTCCGCTCACTACTCGTCTCGCCAGTCGGATAAGCACCCCATCGACTGACCCATCGCCTCCTCCATGCGCATATCCCTGCGGCTTCCATTGAAGCCTCAAATGAATACCACTCCATATCCATTTCATACCATATTTTTTATATCGTTTCATGGTGTGGAATGCTTAGCCCAGTACTCAGCCGCCAAGGTGTGATAATTGGAGCAAGTAGCTCCTATCTGGCTATATTTTTTGCATGTTCTGATATCCGGGCAGATGGGCTATTCTCTGTGCTCTCTTGTATATTCTTTACTCCTCTCTCTCTCTCTCTCTCTCTCTCTCTAGCCTGTATCTTGCGCTGTGGAGGGGCAGAGGCTGATAGAACTCTGTGGATCGGCGTGCTGCACGGAGGCGGAGGTACTGACTGCAATGGGAGAACCATTTTATAGTCGACAGCTGGAGTTGTTGTCTGATCAAAAGATGGCGGTGGCGATCAAGATGGTGCATTCTTTTTTGTTGGGTATTTATTTTATTGCTTGGTGTACAAGGGGTGATTGAAGGATGTGGCCATGTTGTGTAAGTGTGCTGCTACCAAAGTTTTATATGCAGATTCTTATGTTGCCATTATTTTTCTCACAAAGTTTTTGTAATTTCATACCCACCCTTACCACTTTAAGAGAGAGAGAGAGAGAGTTGCACCGGATTCGGGTATTCATACATGGACATTTTTTTTCTCACGTAGTCCGTAATTGCATATCCACTCTTCCCGTGCTCTCCTCTCTCTCTCTCTCTCTCTCTCTCAACCCTACTTCATTAGAAAACCGAGGAATGATTCATTAGAAAATGTGAGTAAAGACTCATTAAGGAGAGCCTTTAACAGATTGATCACATTGTGTAGTCAGCGTCCTGCGCTCCTGGGTTCATTCTCAAACTCAGAATCATGGAGACAGCAGCTGAACTTAAATCCACTCCATCAAATGCTAAGAGATTTTGAGAGAAAGTTTCTGATGTTTTATTTCTTCTTCAATGGATCACTCGATGATCATAAGACTCAAACGGTTTGTTTGATCTCACTTTTATGTCTCTTTTTTATTCTTAAGAGAGCTTGCGAGTTGGTCAAATCTCAACGCAAGGTCTAAATATGATATGACTAGAGAAACATAACATTTTCTTTTTATGTATGATGTTTTTCTATTAAACGTAATAATTGAGTTTAATACTGATAGAAATATTAGTAGTATAACTTGAAACTATACAAAGAACAACATAAAAGTGCTCGCATAACTTAGTTAAAATACACATGATATCTACTACAATATTAATGCTATGTCTTCGGACAATAATATCAACCATAAATGATATATCCTACTGTGATTAATAAACACTAATAATACATTCTGTCAAACAACGTCTTTTTTTAGACTAAACTTTTGTTCAAATGAAACATTGAATTATTTCATAAATTTATTATCACATGTGTATGTAATTTGGTCAGATACTAAGCCATCATTCTAGTCAGTTAATGTCCAAATAAATCACATACACAACCATCCTACTATTCTACAACAAACAATTTTCACAAGATAGCCCATTTTATTTGGATGCTGTGGCAATTATTTTATCATACAATGTAAGATATGTATCAAGATTTAAAATACGGATATTATATAATATTTTAACATGCTCAATGTAAAACATAGTCATTGAGAAATTAAATATCTTCTCAAAATAATTCACAAAATACGAATGATGAGTACTGCCGTCAGCTGACTAGGCGATGGCGTCATCAAATCAGAACGGCGCGTTGGCTAACCGGATCGGTTTGCGCCGAGCCTCAATCTGGAGCTTTAAGAGGCGGCGGCGGCGGAAAGATCAGGCGACAGCCTCTCCCCGGATCGCCTGCAAGAGAGAGGGCTTGGTGATGCACTCAATGAGGATGACGTTCCCAAGAGTAAAAAAAGGTTGTGAAAGCATGGATGAGCTCGAACAACATGGCATCACACGTACCGTCTTTTACATGGCATCATCACACTGAGCATCTCTAAAATGCTCTTCCAAGTTCATTTGGGAGAACCATTTTGTGCGGCCCAACTGGCTGAAGAGCTCCCTCCCCTTTGTGTCGATCGTAGGGCACTTTTTATTCACCCTGGCCTTGGCTTTTATCCGAGGCCTGGTCTATGCATAGCCGAAATGATCTGCCCGCCCTTTTTGCAAAGGAGGATGGGGGCACCGAAGCACGCCTTCCTTGGGCCAGTGATGAGGCAAACTCCTCAAGAAATGTTGGCAAACCCTCTCGTTTTGGAAGAGCTTCTAACCTCACGTTTTTAAACTGCTTGGGACGCGGGCAGCTCCAGGCAGGAGTTGCCATGGCGTCCCAGCTTGCTTGCCTATCGGCCTCTCTCGCATGGCGCGCTTGTGGGTCCCCCTCTCTGTCTCTGTCTCTGTCTCTCTCTCTCTCTCTCTCTCTACCCTACTCTCTGCCCGCAGACGCGGCGGCAAGATTGATGTACGCAGAGGAATAGTATCTGTGAGAAGACGAAAGCCCGCATCTCAGACTCAGAGAGCCCTTTACAAGGAAGAGGGCCTCTCCTCTGGGGGGGGGGGGGGGGGGCGGGGCGCCGCCCCGGGGGGGGCAGAGAGCATTGTCATCAGTCGAGTGCCGCGGATAAACATGCCAAGAACCCTTCTTGTCGGGGGGGAGTCTACTCAGTAGGGGACGATGATGGATTCTATGAGCTCCTGCAGGGGGGCGAGCTCCTTCTTGTCGATCAGTCCGAACTCCTGCACGCGGTTCAGCGGAACATCAAGATCAGTGAGCAACCATGGAATAGAATACGCACCATCCACCCAATCCCAGGCCCCTGACCACGGAAGCTGAGCCACTCCAGGTCCGTTCCGGGGGTCGAGGGCAGTTCCTCGGGCTCATTCCATGGAAGCGTGCGCGCTCAGAAGTTCTCTCCTATCCCAGGAGCCCCCCCGCCCGGCCCCGTTGGCGCCAGAAAGGGCCTCAGCCTCACTCGACGCACGAGAAAGTCGGGCAGGCAGGAGGCCGGAGGGGCGACTTACGCAGGTGAAGAGGATGAAGTGCTTGAAGCAGGTGTTGAGATGCGCCTCCTCCTTGAGGCTGAGGATCTTCTGGAAGTGCGAATGGTATATGTGAGCGTACACGCGGAACAGGCGCTTGAAGATGGTCTTCACCACCTCCCTGAAGTTGGGAGGGAAAGGGGTCCCTGCAGCGCAGGCGCATTCATGGCGGGCGTGGGGTGAGCATCATCCCCAAACACCTAACAAGAAGATCAGGGAGCAAGAGAAGTTCAATATTTACCGAGCTTCTGGGGGAAGATGGACTCGTCGTCCAGCTGAACTTCTATCCAGTCCATCAGATACTCGACATACTTGGGGGCGGAGACCTCTATGGGCCTCTTTATCTGCACCCCGTCGGCCCATCGATACTCGTACCTGCAAAATGATTGATTGATTGATTGATTGATTACAAGTGAGGACGTGCGGCATGAAGAACAACCCTGTATGGATATCGAGCTCCGCTCGGTTTATATTGCAGGAAAAGTAACAAGAAGCAGCAGAGGGACGTCTACGAATAGGATCCAGAAAAGGCAAGCATATATATATATATATATGTGCTTGAATGCCTGAGAATTCGAGAGTATTTTCCAAGGTTGCTTGCTGCCCATTAGCTGCTAGCTGATCATACCCAGAGACAGTGGACGTAAAAAACAAGATTAATAAAAATATGAGTAGAATTTTGTTCGTTTTGCGTTCTCATCTCAGGAACATAGATGACAGCAGTTTTGCTTGAGTCTCCCCCACTCTATGGCCGTGGAAACCCAGACATGACTCCCCATCAGCTGAGGTAGGCCCGAACCTAGAGATTGATAACTAGGAAAAATTCATAGTGGCCCGTCATGGGCACGAACGGTTAAATACTGAATAATTTCTGCAATATTTCCTACCATTAATCACTAAAGCTTTTTTCAACAGGAAAATAAAAGGTTTTATTACTTGGGCCCGGCAGTCATCGTAGGACAGTTCTCAGGGGTGCAGAACTCCGTGAGAGTGCCATAGAGAAGATTGACCTGATTGAAGAAATCCACAGCTGTAAACACATCCACACGTTCAGATTTAAGTCTACTAAACAATAATAGGGTCAAAGTTAAATGTAAAATATGAACAAGGAAAAAAATAAACTTCTTGATCTCTTTATTATCGTCATGTACGATTTTGCAAATACCAGTTGAATTTGAAGGAACAAGTCGGAAAATCAGGAACACAATTGTGATCATTCATAAACATGGGGAAAATACCCTAGAACTGAACATATCAATCGAAATTCAAACGAAAAATAACTTACTGTTCACTGCCAGCCATTCATTTACATCCTCTCCGGGTGGAAGCCTGACCGCTTCCCTGAGGTTCCCACTGCCCAGAGTGGCATCAATGCGTTTCCGAAGCTGTGCACCCTGCAGATAAAAAAGAAATTGGTGAGTTAACATAAAAGTAAAGTTTATATTTTTGATCTTGCTTCTCAGTCTGTTATAGTTTTCCAACTAAAGAAAAAGAAGACTATCTTTTCCAATTAAAGAAGAGATAAACTTTCTTTATTTTTCGATATTATATATTTATAGGTGGCTCATATGAAGTATATAACGGATGCCAAAATATCAAATCTAGAAAGCTTGGACACACTAAATCTTATTTTTATCTGTTTGAACACTCGATAACAGTGCACCTTATTAACACAGTCATCTAATATGTATAGACCAAATAATATGGGCACAAAATTTCACCAGGATCGCATTATAAGCCAAAGAAAAGTTCAAAACCGCAGAAACACCAATAATATGCACCCAATCCATATTTTTGGTTGCATCTATAATAACATGGCAACATTTGTCAGGGAAAAATTGTGAATTCTTTTGTCCCGTCTGTCCAAAAGACAAGAAAATGATTGTCTAAGATCTCCATATCCTAATCAGAGAAAAATACTGAAAACTCAATAAGCGTCATTTTAGATTTTCTCTCTCACTTCCTTCATGGAAACCAATGACCCAATTTTATGATTTCTCAATCTTATATTAATTTTTACTACTCTTTCAGTTAACACTTATGTACCAGTCTACTCAAATGACTGCAATCCTCAAACTTGTCTAACCAGCATTTCATCATCCCCAAAATTGAATAAAAGAAAGATATAAAATTATTCTATCCACCTTGAATAGCATGACAGCCTGTATCTAAGTAGTACTTAACTGGACCCTTCCATCTATGAATTATCTATGATGAATCAGTCACGATCCAGACGAGAAAATGAAATATGAGTGACAGAAAGGGAACCAAAAAGGATGAAGGCATGGGTTTTATGTCCTTTCGCGGGATGCTTTTTTGGGAAAGGATATCTGCCCTTGGTTTGGCTCAGCTTACACTCGACAAGCAAAAGAGCAGCTTGCTTTCTACAATGATCCACTCATGAGACTTTTGACGAATACGTATTCTTAAACTAGAAGATGTGCTAGTTCGAATATTAAGTCGAGTAGAGAGAGCACAATCGTCCACTTGGAAGGCTAAACTAAAGCAGCAGGGCTGCCCTCTAGTAGACCTTTCAAGCTGACGCTGATGAATACGATGACAATAATTCTTCACCTCCCACAACATCAGAATAATATTACATTTAATATAGTTTTTGCTAGTCCAAATCATGACATGAAAATGCACCTGCATGTGATGAAAACATAACAGTAAAGAGCTACAATAACGGATGTGTGATCACCCCTCTGATCCAGATAGTAATCATATAAATGGCAAAAAAAGCCTAAAATGATCTTTCTAAAAGTTTTCTCAGAGCTTGAAATAAAAAATCTTTGTATCTGACTCAGAGAAAAGTAGCAAAGAACTGACGAGAAAGCTTTGTGAGAAAGCAAGTGCTGGACATGAATCAAGGCCTTCACAGCGGGCCTGTCCTGTCTTCCACAGAATCACCAACGACTCCTGCAGTATGGAATATCCAGTTTGCCCCAAACCCCTGCCCACAAGGAAAAGGAGTCCTCTCTTTCTCCTGAGTTTCTCAATTGTCTAGTAGACATTAATCGGTGCTATCAGCATCTTGAAAGGCGCCCACCCTTATTCTGCACTGGAATCTAGGGTCCTTCATATAACTAGGATGCTAATTATTAGGCTGTTACTGTTACTTTTCTTTTTCATTAGAATAATAATTTTGTATTCTGAAACTTAAGACAGGGTTTCTCCAATAGCATACATAATTATTTTATGTCCAACCTCCATATTCCACTAATCATTGTTTTTTGGTGGACTCTTTTTTTTCCTATGCAATACAAATTCGCACTACTTAATTTTGAAGCATATAGGTGATAAACCACAATCGATTAGGATGATTCAGAAATGTGGTGTTTGGTTCAATAATTAAGCAGTTCACCAAGTAATGCAAGGGCCAGGAGGAGGGTTCAACACCCTGACATGCCTAATCATTTTTTGAACGATAACCATGCCTATTAGACGAATAGTGGTTTACCAGTGAAGTGAGCCCGCGAAATGAAAATATGAGTAGAACCTAATCAGAAAAGGAAAAATCATAAAACATAAATCATTTTTTTGAAGAAAGAATACCTTACTCCCAGATGGTGCACTCTTCTTTGGGCGAAAAGTTTTCTGACTCCTGTTAGACATAAAGATATAATAAGCAAATGTGTATCAAATTATCGGCAAGGAAACTTTTATGGAAATAGAATAATGCCCCTAGTTTTCTCGGTAGCATACTTGATAATGAATGGAATTCAATTGACCAATTTAACCTCACTATAAAGATAACCCGGATAGGAATATCTAACAGCAAGACGAAAAAAATTTCTGAAAACTAAAGGCAAAAAGATTTTCGTAAAACAATGAAAAGATTACACGCCTAATGTTTGTTTTGGAGAAGAGAAAGAATAGACTTGTAATAAAATTTTCTGCCTAAACGTTGTCTTACTATTGGCGGATTTTCAAAAATCAGAACATGTTGAAAACAAGAACAACATCGCATTCTGTCCAGAGCTACAATCTTACTGCAATGCTATTTTATTCTAGAATAACGAGAAAGAAAAATAGGCAGTTATTTATGCAGATATCATTTCTTCTAAAATATTTATAACCTGCGAATCAAAGAAATACTATAATTTTTTCTCAGTAAAACAAGCAAAAAATATTTCCACGAGACTTTGCTAATATCACACTCTCCATAAAAATTGTAAGGATGAAGACTGATATGTTTCCCTTCACAAGAAAAAGTGAGTTCCGAAAGATTCTCTCCATAACACCTGCCTAACCTGTGCCAGTATGCCAAGAAAGAAAATTTAAACTTATTATCAGGTTGCCTCTGTACCAACACGCCCCTTAGATGCATTTTTGGTGCTTTCCTCGTAAGGAACCTAGATCCCCGCTGAGTATGCAAATTGAACTCTTCATAAATCTGAAACCGATTTACTTGATATTGTGAATCTTCCAAATCCACAACCATTTTGATTGCAAACTTTCGCCCTTTCAAATAATTATTTACAACGTGAATTCCCCCAGTTAGGGTAGCCATAAGTTTTCTGCCTCCACTAAATCCTTGAGAATGGGAAGACAGCTGTGCTCCGCTGTTTTCCCTTTTCTTGGGGACCTTTCTATCAGTTTCAGTCTCTCAGTTATCAGATGCCAATGGGATCAAGGAAGAGAGCACTTTTCAACTTTTTCCCGACGAGCAACTCCACGAGATGCAGATATTCAATTTCCCAGTCAGCCATTCCAGCAGATAAGAAACGCCACGGAAATAGGTGTCGAGGCTTCCCAAAGCCCCCGAAAATGTCATGTAAACCCGATTGACGGAGCAGAGGCGTGAGGAGGGGTCACAAAATCCCCGGTGCCAAACCAAGAACGGAAACATCAAATCACTTCCACAAGAGTGATTTGCGCCACCGGGCATGCAGCAGACACAAATCCAGGTTCCAGGTTTCCCCCCTCAGATCATTATTTTCGTTTTCCAGCGCGATCAACGATTAGAGACTGATGCACAGAGAGAAAGGGCGAGAGCGAGAGAGAGAGAGAGTCACCTTCCGAGCCCGAAAAGACTCATCGCCGACGGCTGTAGCACGCTGCCCAAGGGGTTCAGCTCCCCTCCGGGGCTCCTCCCCTCTCCCCACGCAGAGGGACGGACTCTGCGCCGGCGATCGTCGAATCTTGCGGCTGTCCGGCAGAGCTTCAACAAAAAAGCCTCCCTCTCCCTCTTCCACTTCTTCTTCGTCTCGTCTTCGCATGTCTCCACTTATGCGGACGACTCGCCAGGCCTTTGTGGCGCGGCACGCGGGCCGATCCACGAGGTTTTGCCGTTTTCTGTGACGTGGCCCCATCCTACGGGAGCTCCGCACGAAGCCGTGCGTGGAGTATGGAGACGCGATAGCTGACGTGGCTATAGGCCCCACCCTGGTCTCCTCTCCCGTGGACGTTCCACCACCTGGCGAACTGTCCTCGTTCCCCCGCGGGCGACCACTTGGACGGCGCCGATTGACTCCAACCTACCGAGACGGAAATCCATCGTCCATGGGGGCGGGGGGGGGGTGGGGGCGGGCTTCTCCACGATCGGATCCCCACCGTCCAATTCTTCCAACGACGGAATAAAAGAATAATCCGCACCATCCACGAAAACGGAAGATTGAGTGGGAGAGAGAGAGAGAGAGAGAGAGCAGGCCCAATGGGCCCGTGATTGCTCTGTGGCCGATCCACCAGCCAACGCGGCAGAGGAAGGGGGTGCCACCTGGCAAGCCCAGCACAGAAGATAGAGGTGACAATGGGCCGGTGAGTCCACTTCTCGGCCCAGCAGACATTCCGTCCGCTCGGCAACATATCTTTATTCATTAACCAGGAAAAAAAAGGGTGTACAGCCGGGGGGTAACTTTTATACCCTCTCCACGAGCGAGGGGGGAATTAGAGCGGAGGTGGTGGGGTTACCGGGAGGCGTCGGCGGAGTACCAGAGCTTCTTCTGGCAGATGAGGAGCTTCTCGTTCTCTACGGCGTACTCGGTGCCGTTGATGCGGCAGCCCCAGCGCAGGCCGTTGGCGAGAGTGGAGATGGCGTTCAGGAAGTAGGTGCTCTCCCGGATGACCACGTACCCCCCCGGCCGGAGGATCCGGTCCATCTCCAGCATGACCAGCTTCATCTCACACCTGCCCGAGATTTATTCGTTTCACAGACGGGTGAAACTCATGGCGTTGACATAGAAATAGACAGGCAGACGGACAGATAGGTAGGTAGACAGAGATAGAGAGAGACGGATGCCTATAGGGTCGGGATGACCTGCTCTGTAGGTGATGAGAACAGAGAGAATTAAAGCAGGGGGACGACGGCCCCCCCGTTCAGTCAACGTCAAACCGACGGAGGTGGCCTAGAGCGAGAGAGAGAGAGAGAGAGAGCAGAGGCTGACCTGTGGCTTTCGGCGGTGAACAGGCCGTCGAGGTGGAGCAGGTCGTACGTCCGGGGGTACGTCGAGAAGGCCTCGCACCTGGGTAGACAATTACCACGCAGATATAATCCAGGGTTTCAGAAGCTAGGTCCGTCGGACATTGATGATGATGATGATGATGATGATGAAGTTTGCTCATGAATGAAGTTGCAGAGAGAGAGAGAGAGGGGGGGGCTTACCAGTCGTGGTAGGTGCCGATTAGGCCGCGGTCGAAGACGGCGCCGAGGGAGCGGACGCCGTAGGAGGAGACGACATTCATGACCCAGAGAGGGGAGTCGATGAGGGCGGCGGCGAAGCCTCCGTAGAGGGTGTTCATGTCCATGGCGTTGCGGATCTTCTCCGTGCCGAGCGCCGGGAGGAGGGCCTTGTAGTGCTTCACCCTCTCCTTCCACTTGCTGTTGTCGTGGTTGAAGCCGCTGGCGTGGCCACCGGGGACCAGGGAGATCCTCTCCGGCGGGAGGAGCAGCCGCTGCGGCCACTTCGGGGCGGCGCCGACGGCGAGCTTCTTGAATTGCCGGCCGGGGACGGAGACGCACGGTCGGAGGGGCACGTACCACGCGTCGTCGGGGTCGGTGCCGTCGTCGCACTGGGGAGGGTAGAAGCCGGGCGCCTTCATCTGGTCGTAGCAGGCGGCGTCGCCGTCGGAGGCCTTCTGCCACACGGCGATGTCGTCCTTCTGGTTGTACAGCTTGAAGCACATGTTCGTCAGCAGCTTCTTCAGCCCGTCGTAGTTTGACTTTTGCTCCTCGATGGTCGTGTTCCATCCCTTCCACCGGTTCTCGTAGTTGACCGGGGGCCCGGAGAGAACCCAGAACCCCCCGGGCCTGAGGATCCTGTGGATCTCCATGAGATAGAGCCCACCTGGATAAATTCAGAAAAGAAAAACGAAATGGAAGGAATTAACGAAGAGAGATATGCACGGGAAATTAAAAAAAATGAGAGAGAGAGGGAGAGAGAGAATATGTATACCGAATTCTGTCCATGGAATGAGGCACCTCGAACAGTGGGCCAGGTCGAAGGAATTGGCAGGGAAGGGAAGCCGTTGGGTGGAGATGATGCCCAAGATAGCTGGAATGCCGCGTTCGAGGGCGAATTGGACCTGAGCCTCGTGGTTGTCCCTCGGTGCCAGAGAGAGAGTGAGAATTCCGCGATCCAGCAGATCACCTCCCCAGCTTGCCACCTGCAGCGACCAAATTGTATAAAACGGCCTGTATCTTATCTGATGAGAGGAGGATTCGATGAAAGCATTGGCAACGATCGTTGCATAGGAGGAATCGAACAGAAAGAAGGATCTTGGATACAGGGGAGGGGGGGTGAGTTAAGTTACCCCGCATCCCGTGTCGATGGCAGTCCTGATAGTTCCGTCCTTCATTCCAGGGATCAGGGCTTGCATCAAATCGACGTATGCACTGACTCCTTTGGGGAACATGGTGCCGCCGCCCGGGAAAATGAACTTCTCACCTTCTTTTCTCAGCCAGTTCTGATTCGATTTCTCGTTGTTTATCCAGTCGTATGGAACGTTTCTGGAGATATGTCAGAAGAATAAGATTCTTAAAATAATTTCATCAGCCGGTGAATTAAAGAGAGGTGGAGAATTAAGACTCGCGAAAATTTTGCAGGAGGCTAAAATGCAGCCTCTTTGCCTTTCATTCATCTGTTTTCCTTTCATGATATTCAAAGGAGCATTCAGAGTATGAGATCAGGGAAGGGAAGCCGAGAGAGAATAGATTACCTGTACCAACATTCATCTCTGCTCTTCGGCCACCTGATTGGTATCTTGTACCCATCTGGAGGAGGTACCAGGCACTCCTTTCTCTGAGCTCTGGCGGGACAGTGGCGTTCCATATGAGAAAGTCGATGCTTGCCATAGCTCCACCACCTCTGCCGGTAGGAAGAGTAATGATATCCGTTGTTTTTTTTCATAGTTTCATACAGCTATGTAGTTGAAGCAGAAACATATTTATGCAACAGGAAAAAAATTTAGATCTTATTATTTATTTCATTACTTGTCCTCAATTTTTGTACGACGGAAAGTTTCAAATATTAATCATGTCCATGGTCTTATTTGTTAGTTTTATGATTCAGAAATTCTCTATATGAATATGATGAAACGAGGATCCAGAACTTAAAGTGTACCTTTGGATCTGTGCATGGGGTGTAATCTTGATAATCCTTGCTGCACTCTGGGAAAGCAATGGCTTTCATTGGAAGAGGAACTATGGCAGTTTTGGCAGAGGGTTCATTCAGAGACGGAACTACATTCCAGGGTGAGAATTTTCCTTTTTCTGAATAATAAATGCCGCCTAGATAAAACGAGAATCCACATAGAACTATGAACATCAATGTTAAGGGGACCGTCCGAGAACTTTTGTCTGGATTTTTCCTTTCCGGTTTGGAATCTTTACCCTTCATTTTGGATTATTGGATCAACAACCTGAAACTGACAAGGAAGCACGAGAGCGTATAAATTACCCATTTAAATTGAGAAATGTAAATCATACACTTACTATCATGCGTAAAAATTAGAATCATCAACACAGACGAAAAAATAGACTGATTGCAAAACTTTTACTCGGATGTTGAGATCATCCTAAGCAGCATAAAGGAGAAAATTGGCTTCGTCCCACGTCTTGAAACTCGAAACAGATACTCATGCTGCGGTTCCAGATCAATATGGATCACAAGCGTGCTCATGTGGACGTACAGTTGACAGAGTGAAGAAGAACGGTGTTCTTCTTGCAGTGATATTGATACGACTAGAGGCAACAGAATCAGAAGTTATCGTAAATCAACTCTTGGCAATACAATCAGAACGGGCTGAATTATGCCTCAAGAATCCCAGTTAGCAGGGCTCAGACAACCAGACTGGGGCCCTGGCTAAGACAAAAGAAAAAGACAATTCTAGCAATGGAGCTAAGTCCAAATTTTACATGTTAACCCTCTCAATCTTCATCTCGAGGATCTTGACCAAACGAGGAGAACAGAGAAGTTCCAAATGAAGACTCAGAGATAATATATAAACAAAAACAAGTGATCCAAATCGCGGGAAGCAATGCATGAAACAGAGATCCGATTTCTAATCCACTATCAGATCATGAAGTATGGAATTACAAAGATCTAAAGAGGAGAAAACTTTAGCAAGCGACCAAGCGACCAATAAAACATAAGAGTTAAGTCACCAATCAACCAATTCACAGAGACACAGAGAGAGAGGGAAGAGTTACTTCGTGATCGATCTTTCTCGATCTTGCTCTCTCCTCTGAGCTCTCTACCTGTGGCTCCTACGCTCTTCGAGCGCCGCCCCACGGCCGCCGCGTCGAAGACGCCGGCCTTTAGGAGGGAGACCAACAGAGGAGAAGAGAAGAGAAGAGAGAGGAGGCCCTACGCCGCCACCACCACAATTCCCCTGCATCAAAGCGCCAGTCCCTCTGCCTCCCCCATTCCGCTGTCTCCCACCTCTCCATCTATTCCCATTGCCTTTATATATGACAACACCAGCCCTCCCACCGGCGTCGTCGTCGTCCTCCTGTACCTGTCCCTCTCTCACTCCTCTCTCTCTCTCTCTCTCTCGCTCTCTCTCTCTCCTCTCTCTCTATCCTCGTCTCCATCTGCTCTCTCCTCCCGCCTTTTACCTCTGCCCATCTCCACCTGCTCTCTCTCTCTCTCTCTCTCTCACTCTCTCACTCTCTCAAGTTGGCAGGAGGTCGGTTCTACCTTATGCGAGATCACTCTCAGGGTGGTAAGAACGGGTAATTACGGAAGGAGAGAGGGTAAAAAAGGAAAATGCCCTTCAGACATAGCTTCTGGCCGCCGGAAATTCTGCGCCACGTGGACGAGTAAGAATGTTCTCCTCGTAGAGTTTAGCTTAACGAATACCGCCTACCCAATTCCCGCGTATATTCCGCAATTAATTTTTTCACTATTAGATATTTGCCATTCGTGGGCCCCCCTCATCGCCGCCGCCAAAATGACAACTGTCCGATCACAATCCAGCGGCTCGAGCCACCTAGCGAGTCGGCAGTACCGCAGTCTTTCTAGAAAGGAAGACTATATTCGCAAATAAATAAATATTTATTTATTTAGTAATTGTTAGGAAATCTTGTGGTCGAAGGAAGAATCGGCGGGGGGGAGGTCGTGGTGGAACCCGAGCACACGACAACCTTCATTTATTCCTTTCCGTCCCCACGTCGTCAAAGACGGGCGAAGTCAACGTTTGACAACGTAACGTTGACTACAAGGAACACGCTCGCCAGCAGGGAAGCGAGAGGCCCTCCCGACCTAACGGCGGCAAGGAGCCATGTGACGACGAGGCGACTCAACGAGCCATGTAGATAATTAATTAGTATTAAAAAAATTAAGATTTGAATTAGAAAATAATAATGACACCTTGCTCGGGGGGGAGGCGGTGAGTGGACCGGTTGGTAGAGGGTTCCATCATCGCGGATCTGGATCTGGACACCGCCCACGTGACCCTGGCCCACCGGCAAACAACCACATGGAGAGGCCCGTCTGCCGGAAGGAGGGATGTTTTCATAATACTCCATCTTTTGGCGGGAGCAAATAAATTGTCGCCAGGGGCGAGGGGTGCGCGTGTCATTGCCAATCTGTCTGGCAAGGTCGATGCGGTGTGGGTACATTTACAAGATTCGTCGGCAGATGGATCGGACATAAATTTTACAAGAAGATTTCACCGGGCATTTTAAAAGATGCACGGGTGTAAGACGACTTTAAAGCGAGCGAGCGAGAGAGAGAGAGAGAGAGAGAGAGCGCATGCATGTACCCAAGGACCCCCCGACCCGCCCCCCCGAGGATGGACAACGAGGAAGCCAGTTTGATAAGAAAGGGATAGCGAGAGAGAGAGAGATTACATGGAACGTGACAACGACTACCGTCGGTAGTCATCATTTAACGTGTCGTTTGCTGGGTTGATTGAGACGGTGGCCTCTCTCTCTCTCTCTCTCTCTCTCTCTCTTCTCTCTCTGTGGGCAAGTGCACCGAGATCAATTGACATGCGTTATAGTTTATTTTTGTCGTGATGACAAGCGCTATCTGTAAAATGGGCCCGTTTGATGAAATAGGACAAACCTACTGGAATGCTTAGCCTACTCAGATTTTCGTTTAAATGCATCAGAAATAATTATTTCATAAAATTTTAAATAGAACTACGTGAGAAAAGTTAGAACAAATACTAATTACATCTATAAATAAAGAAGCAGATAACACCAAATTTAAGGACCTTATGCAAATAATTTCATACTAAACCTGCATGAAAACTTAAATAAATATTTAATAACTTTAAAATTATATTCCAACTATTCTAAGAATCAAATGAAAATAATAATAAATACGCCAAGGTCATTGGGCTGATGTGGCATGACCGTTTTGCTCTTTTTTTGTGATTGTCCCTAACAACCAAACATGTGAGAAGAAAAAAATGTTGGGAGGCACATCTATTATGTAGAACTAGTCAACGCTACAAGTGGGCCTGGATTAGATGAAATTAGAATCTCCCTAAAGATCATCATATTGATGGTGGCGTAGACATCACATCAACTATAACGGAATGACTTTGGGTGAGAATGAGAATCTCAATTATTATCCATAACATTGATGGGATTGTCAAGGTCAACCACTAAGCTAATTGGGCCAATTCATGTAAGCCCAAAGACTAGTCACCATCTACTAAGGGCTCTCTCTAATCATTAAGAGAACTCAATGGACTAAGGTTTATTTAGAACTTCACCTCTCCTCATTGACTCACATGCTCCCTCATGACGGTGAAAAATAAACAAAACAATGAATAGTAACAGATAGTAAATAACGCTTTCAACCATGTTTTTTATTAATTGTTTGGTATATTGACTACTAACATACTTATGGCACCAATGGTGACAGAAAATGCCCTCCCACACACTCATGATCATACCTAAAGAGATTCAGAAGCATGAAAATTCAATTAATTCATAAAAGTGTTTAAGGTTAGCCTCAAATATTTAGTTTTAGTTATGAAGCCTCTTTATATATTCAAAGTGTTAAAATGTTGTAAGGAATTATGTTATTGGCTTTAGGGATAGAGGGGGGTAATCCTTTTTTGGAGTTGTTTCTATGTATTCACAATTATAGAATAATTATTTTACTGAAAATTGACACTCAAGCACCACACTAAATATTATTGAGTTTTAGGCCAAGCTAAGGTTTAGGAAGTTGAATCGACCAAATCTCTTCATATTTCAAAGTAATTCTCTTTAACATATCTTTAACAATCTCTTGTTAGGTTAGACCTTATGAGTTATTGATGTAGACTCACTATTTTTATAGTGGTTCGACACCAACTTACATCAATTCTCTAAGAGCACTGGTTATTGTGTTCTACTAATTAGATAGTCTAATGACATCTACTAGTTACAAGGGTTCATTTCTCACAGGATTTCACTCAAAATCTTCTTTCAAATTCACAAGTTTAATAGGTTAAATCATTATCAAATGAGATAGCTCCCACAAGTAATTAATTAAAATATATAATAAAAATTTAACGTAAAATAAATATAAATAATATCACTATGAGTATTGTGGAAGATGATCATATATGCTCTAGATTTCAATAGTAGAAGATGTGGATGCATAATATTTATATTTGTCTTCTTGTTGTCGGCTTACTAGTTGTGTAGTGGAAGGGCTTCAATGTTAAATTACTCAATAAGAGACTTCAATACATTGTAAATACTCCTCAAGAAAATGTCTTTGTGATCAGTGTATAACAAATTCCTTTTCTTCTTCTCCCTCTTGAATGTATTGTGTGAAAATACTTGAATAGAGATAGAAGTACTTTAAAGAATTAAGATAAACATTGATGATTAACTTTTATCGTTAGACATAAATCATATTTATAAGTAAATAATGTATGCACCTTACCTAGTTTTTCTAATATCTTCCGATGTCTATATTTACTTAAAATATAATATAATTTAAAATTGTTATGAAATGAATATGACATAACATTTCAATATTTCATATATTTTCTAAAGAAACGAACATTTGAATATTTTGATATGTAATGTTTGTATTCGAAATCAATCAATTCACTTAGGCCAAATAAGAATTTGAAAAGTCTATAGTGAACTCTAGAAGACATGTCTCACTAAGGTAATGATTTATCTTTAAAATCTTATCCAAATTCAGTCAAACAAATATGTCATATAAGTTTTTTCTCAAAACACAATTTCAACATTTCAAATAATAACTTATCTTCTGAGACTATTTTGTATGATTTTCAACATGCATTCAATAATATTTAGAAAAAACTATTCAATTGAAATGATACCTAATAGAATATTTAAGTGATTTAATATTAAATCTATTTAAACATAATGAAGTAAAGTCATGGGGTCATAGTTGACTCAGTGAGCTTTCATATTCATACTTTTACTTCATTGAATCTTGTCGATTTGAATTTTATAATCATTCTTATTCAGATTGTAATAATTTATGCAAATCATGATAATTCACACAATAATATATATGATGATGATTTCTCATGATGTCATGATAAAACTACATTAATTCATATCATAAGTCTTTCATATATTAAAATAACTCTCATCTGAATATCTAAAATTCAGGATTCAAGTAATACACGTATTCATTCAGATTCACATAATCATTGAGGGATAACTTATTAATTGTTATTTTTAATTGATATTTAATTATTTTTTCATCATCAATATAAATCGTATTCATAGATCCTATCATATTTTTCAAGTGCTATACTCTTCTTCCTTGCCCACTCTTCTAAAGGCTTATTACCATGTGCTGCTATGAAAACTTTATTTGTATTCTAGGTCCATAATTTTGAATAACTAAGCCTAGCTTACGTTACATGCCTAGCTCCCTTGGTGGTGAATAGGATCCCTTGCCACCACAACACGAGCTCAAGATGACAAACGAGACCTCGCCCCCACATTGTCAACCGGATTGCGGAGCCTGAGTGAGGACAAAAGACCCCAGGTTCCACTATACCGCATGAAGAGCTACCCATCCCTAGGGCCCACATCGGGTCCATGGCTGGATAGAAAGGCTCATTTCCTTTTACCTTCGTCGTTCCTATTCCCTCCTCCTTTTGGGCCATATGTGTGGGCCCAATTTGAGGAGTTGGTGTACTTCTTTGTCTCACCCTTTCCCTTTTTGGGCCATCCTCTTTTAGGCCCAATAGAGAGGGGGACCCACCCGGGACTCTAAATGTATTACTTGGGAGGGGGTTTTGGCATTTTTGGGCCTCTTGTATGCTTCTCCACCCTTGGCCCATGTAGGCCCCTATATAAGGGGGTGGAGAGCCCTTGCCAAGGGGAGTCATTTTTTTTGAGTTAGAGATGTGTCTGTTGAATTTCACTTAGAGAGGAGAGAGAAAAGGGGTATGAGGGAAGGAGGGTGATGTGAATTAATCATTGTATAATAAATCACGCAAATTTAAAATTTTTATAAAACTAGAAAGGACCAATTCTTAGAATTTTAAATATTTTTCAGAGTGAATAAATCAATTATAAATCGATAAAAGATTTCAAAAATAGTGGGAAATTTCCAGGTTGATCACATGATGTAATATAATATTGGGTAATATTTCAGAATTTTCCTAAAGGAGTATGATTTTTTTATAATTTTTTTTAACTGAATGATAAATATAATCTATTTAATAAATGAGAAAAGGAAATAAGGTAATGACGTCAGGTGACATCAGCGCCTGAAGAACATGAATTGGGTAGAAATAGAGTTCCGACCTACGATTCTTTCGTAAGCGATTATTATGAAATTAATAGATCAAATTTAGTTCTATAAAAGCCCGAAGAATCGTAACTCAAGTACAAAATATTTTGAATGTTGAAATTGTACCAAAGATTACTAATTTAAATGAAAATAAAGTTTAAAATAGGAAAAATAGAGTTCCGACTTCGTGGTAGTGATCGTCAGAATTCTACGTGTTCAGAAAAGAAATCGTGTAATGTCCACAACCTCGAAGGCTCTCCTTGGACAAAGACGATGTGGGTGATCTCTAGAACTTCTTTCAAAGCCCAGAAATCGGTGGAATGGATCGCCAAATCGTTTTCGGCGGTTGTCACCTAGCGGAACGAAAAAAAAAACGGCGACTTGCGACCCTCTGATGACTGTCACTCGACGGAGGTGTGCTGGATGGAGGTGGGGCGTGTCTCAGGGGCTTCGTTCTCAAGTCAGCGAAGTGAGAGGAAGCCCTTTATCACATCTGGTATGCTCTCAGGAGGTGGCGACTCGTCTCCCGGTGGATCGTCCTCTTCCCGGTGACGGCTTGTTCGTCGATCAAGTGGAGATGATTTCTTCATTGAGTTCACGATGTTTTGTCCAGAATCCTACACCAATTTCGGCCACGATGCTCCACGAATCACATTGACTAAGTTTTTGCTGAATTTTTGGTGATTTTTGCAGCTTAATCTCTCTCCGGAAATCATGATTTTTTTACCGGTTGTCTGCCTACGAGAGAGAGAGAAAGAGGGAGAGATGAGATAAGTACTAAAATGCCCTCAATTTATGACGTTATAAGGATCATTTTATATCGGTCATTGAGGGGCATTTATGTCATTTATAAAATATGCGGGAAAAAGTAAGGCACGCGGTTTAGTCCCACATCGGTTTTCTAAGTGAGTTTCACGTGCATACATTACGGGTGCTTCTTTACCCATCAATAGGTACAAATCACCTGCGTGTGTACGAACACTCCTTGCCCCATGCTCGGCTGGCCACCGGTGACGTGGAAGGGGAGTGACGCACACGTTAGCCGCTTGAGTGCCTAGCTTGCGGTCTAGTCCTTAGCCGCTCGAGCCTTGAGCTCGCGGTCCTTAGCCGCTCAGCGGCTCCGCCCGACTGGGCCTTTGACTCGCTTAGTGGGCTCAGTTGGTCGGCGGATTTTTTTACTTTTTCCTTAAATATATTTTTTTTCATTTCTCTCAACAAAATAAAATTATAAAATCATGTAATTAAGCAAAAATTCATATTAATCAACTAGAAATCACTTTTCACAATTTAACATAAAAATAAGTCTATTTATCATGAGTTAAGACTAAAAACATCATCTTACTAAATTATTAACTCATGATAATGAAGACTTATCAGAGGGCCTCATCCGACCATCGATGCTGCCATCAGGTGACTGGTTGCCCACGGTGCCACTGCCTACATGTTGATCCAACGCGATCGCCCATGGCGTGCCTTGGCCGTGCACTCACCCCATGTCCACCACATGCACTCCACACTCTAGGGGGCAGCAGTTATCATGCCCATGAACATGCGAGTCTGTTCAAGTGCCGCTGCGTTAGCCCACGAAGTTGACCACCAAGCCTGATTAGGAGCTCCCCTTGTGTGCCTCGGGTCGTTCGGTTGTGCCCCTCCCTAGTCCCGACCAACGTTCATTGGGCATTGCCGTCACATGCCCTCTCCAAATGCCGACAACGCGCCCATGCACTGCTGAACTCCTTGCTTGGAGTGATCCCTAGGGTGCCAGCCTGTATCCCAGTGACATGCTGGTTCTCGTGTCTATCAACCTCACCGTGAACAGTCGGAAGCCAGCTACCCAGTTGCCGTGATGCTCGCCGCCACTGTTGAGCTTACGCCAACCCTGCTACTGTCAACCCTGCTTCTACACGAGACTCTTCCTGCTCAGCCACAATCGACCAGGCCTTGGCCCACAAGTTAGCCTGATTCCCCTCTCAATTAGTCCTTACTTGGCATAGTGCCATCTCGCTCCTACTCCACTGCCGTTGGGCCTAGTTAGGTGGGAAGGATTAGGTCATATTGTGGTGAGAGTTCTGACGTGCATGCACTAGACTTGATGCATTGGCCGTCAAGCTCAGGTGGTAGGACTCCGTTGACAGCAGCGGGCCTCCTCCACTGGACATGGACATGGAAGGTCTCCCTACACTTACACCCTTGACGATGCCTTGATGAGCATTTGCTAGCATTGCTGATTGTCAACACCTACTTGCATCTAGTCAAATTGGTCCCATTAGTCGTGTATAAGATCCCACCCCATAGTGACGTACTTCCCCTATTCACTATAAGGTGGATCAACCCCCGGTGCTGCACCATCCCCCTTCCATTTTATCCAACATTTAATGTATTGAGGTATGTATCTTGATTAAAATACCTAATTAGCTTGAACTGAAAGTAAATTATTTTTCAATCAAAATTGATGGTATCACTATATTTCCTCAAGAATCTTATAGATAAGAGGAAATAGACCATGATGAATTTCATGATTCCAATTTTGACCTATTATCTTTGCTGAACTAAAAGTATAACATGAAAAATTCTTGTCCAATATCTCAACAAAATATGCTAATATTAGGTTTAAATACCCAAATTGGATATCTTTACTGAATTTTTAATGTTTAGAAAATAGAATCTTTAAGAGATGAGGCGAATCAATGCTTTAATTTATTTCCTCACATTTATCTACTTTTAGCTCATTTCTCTTAATTTTTTACTAAGTGGATTGGCATAAATTTTACATGGGTCAACATACACTAACTTATCTTTATAGACCAGCTTAGGTTAATCCATTACATTGATAGAGACAATTGATCATAGTTTGCTTGGCACAATAGGTTGGTACATTAAGTATGAGAATGAAATGAACATATCGACATATAGAAACTCTATGTCGCTATACATAGAGTTTCTTTTACATGATCAAAAAATCCTTTTACATGATAGATTTTATGGTATTAAGTTTTTTATTACCATTACTTTGTAAAGTATTTGCAAATATAAAAATAACTAGACTCACAAAATGATGTTCATGTTGAGAACAAAAATTTTCTTGATTTTGCTAGCACTTGGAATGTTTGAGTAAGTTTGTGGCAAGGTTTTTTGTATATCCTCTTTTTGATGAGAGATTTAAAAATTAATAAGCATATTTAATTGATGTAGCCTAAGAAATCATATCAAAAGAAGAAAAAGATGTTTAATCCAAGTGAAAAATCACAAGATATGTATCAAGAGAACTAAATATGTATTAATTTAATGCTCACATAGATTAAGAGCTCAACTTCAGCCCATTCCAAGTAATTCAAGGCCCAAGATTCATGGAGCTGTAATTTGGCCCAACTTCAACTCAAGATAGCCCAAAAACAGATTTTGACATATTTAACGTGTCAAAATTTTATCTTTTATTTTTTAAGTCTCTTAATTATTAGAATATCTTTATCTTAAAGAGTTTCTAACATAGCACTTATTCTTGAGAATTGTTTAATAGAATACCTATTCTGTACAACAGTTCTAATGGAATATTTATTTTATTAAAATATTTCTTATTTTTAAGAGGATTTTAATAATATTCCTTTTCCTTATGGATGTTTTAATAGATTTTATAGTTTCTACATTTATTATAACTACATTTTAATGCGTTTAAAGTCCCCCCATTGCAGCCCAAAAGGAACTAATATATTTTTTAATTTATTTCAAGTTCTTTTCAGCCTTTGAAGTTCTAAACTTCTATTAGTAAATTCCTACATCCTTTGTAGATTAAGGAAACCCTTTTGATTTTGTGGACTCAAGATCAACCCCATGTGCACTCAAGGGTTGAGGTTCTTTTATCTTGAGAAAGGGTGAAAGATGTTAATAGAAGTCACATTTTTGTAGACTCAAGAATAAAATTTTTATTTATCTCAACTCGAGTTATGCCAAATCACTCAAATGATAAACAAGTGAAATTTTTTGCTATGTCAAGATATCATCTATAGGTATCAAAAAGATTTATTTGATTTTTGTAGATTCAAAGATCTTCAAAAATATTCCTTGTGGATTCAAGGAGAAAAAAAATTAACATCTTGTGGATTTAAGAATTTGATCTATATATTCAAATCTAGATAAATATTTAATTATGTTCGAAGGATTAGTACTGATAATAGTTATGCTGAATGTCACAAAATTTTTAGAACAAGATGTACTATTTTTTAAAAAGTTATTGATGTTTTTATTAACAATATTAATTGTGTCAATTATGTTTCATCATATATGGTTCAAAAATTAGGGTTGAGAATAGAGAAACATCTTGATCCATATAAATGTGATTGGATTAAAAAAAAAATTGAAATGAAAACTACAAAAAACATGTCTAGTGAAAGTTATGAGCAAAGGAAAATATTATGATGAAATTGAATGTGATGTAATTGAAATGGATTATTGTCATATGTTGTTAGAAGTACCTTGTGAGTTTCATCTGAATACAACATATAAATACAAGAAAAATCAATATGTAGTTTACAAAGATGGACAAAAATTTGTTAATTCACCCTCTCAAAAGTTTTTTAGACAAACAAAAAAGGAGAATATGTAGTTACAATAAATGTAAATAAAAAAATATATTCTTGAGGAAATTAATAGTAATATACTATTGATGCAGGACCGAGGGCATTCTACCCTGTAGTGAGAAGGGATAATGGTCACTATGGGGGAGGGGTCTTATGCATAGTTAATGGAGACTCGACTAACGGTAAGCAGTGGCTGTGGGCAGTGATGCCTGTGAAAGCTCAACGGGCGTAGTCGAGGGCACGGGTGCAGGTGGGACCCTTCTCGTCCACATCCGTGGGGGGAAACCCAGTGCCGTCGTCATGGTTTCAACCGCTTGAGCTTGCCGACCAATGCACCAAGCCTTGTGCACGTGCGTCAAGGATCACACCAGGGTGAGGCCCGACCCATCCCACCTAGCTAGGCCCATTGGCGGCGGAGGAGCGGGAGGGCACTACATAGAGTAAGGACTGATTGAGAGGGGGGGAAGAGGGCTAACCTGTGGGCCACAGCCTGGTCAGCCGTGGTAGGGCGGAGAATCCTCGTATGGGCACAGAGTCAATGGCAGCAGGGGTGACGCGAGTCCGGCGGTAGGAGTGAGCATCGCCAGTGTGGCAGGTGACTTGTGCTTATGGTGTCGTCTGTAGGCACGCGAACTAGCACATCACAGGGAGCGGACTAGCAAGTGGAGGGCCATCCCACACATGGCGTCCAGCATGCGTGCAAGCACACGGGTGGGTGTCCGGAGAAGGGTTGACAGCAGTGCCTGGCGAACTGCTGACAAATTGGGGGTGGTGACATGGCCGGACGATCCAAAGCACCCTAGCCAAGCCCTGGTCAGAGCCTGCAGTGGACTCGTGAGCTGTCATGATGGCATGCAGGCAGGCTCATGAGATTTGCGAGCATGACGTCTGCTGCCTATCAGGTGTGGGTGCGGCGGCGGACATGGGGCGAGCGCAAGACAAGAGCACTGTGTGGGCAATCACACCAGGCCCGTGTGTGACCTGTGAGGTGACAAGCAACCAGGGACAAGGGATGGCGTCGTTGGTCGGATAGTGCCCTCCACCCCTCTAGCTTTCCCTCTCCTTTTCTCTCTAAATCAAACTCAGCAAACCTTTTCTACTAAAAAAAAATGGCCCCTTAAGTGGTGGCTCCCCACCTCCTTATATAGGGGCCCACATGGGCCAAGGGTGAAGAGTCGTACAAGAGGCCCAAAATGCCAAGCCCTCTCCTAGGTGATGCATTAGAGTCCTGGGTGGGCCTTCCTCTCTATTGGGCCTAACGAGGGTGGCCAAAAAGAGAAGGGGGGTGAGGGGGGAATGAGGACGCCAGCTCCTCTAATTGGGCCCACACGTATGGCCCAAAGGAGGAGGTAACAAGATGAGCGAGGGCAAAAAGGGAGTGGGCCGTCCCATCCCGCCATGGGCCCGACGTGGGCCCAAGGGGTGGGACACCCTTAATGCAGTGTAGCGGAACCTAGGGTTCCTTGTCCTCACTCGTGCTCCGCAATCTAGTTGACAATGTGAGGGCAAGGTCTCCTTCGTCACCTTGGGCTTGTGTTGTGGTGGCGAGGGGTCATGTCTACCACCAACTATTTATTATATGGATGTTGTCATTCATTCAGAGTCACTATTTCTTTCTAAAAATATATTTTAATTCAATGACCCTGTTGAGAATTTCATAAACTCGAATTTATAGTATTTATATAGTCAACATGGAAATATATATATATCAAATGAATAATTGCTTACAAGTAAATTTCGTGGGAAAAACTTTCAAAAGAAGATCATATTTGAAGATTCAAGAACAACCTTTCTATTTTTACTATTTATAATTTAGTTTATCACTTTCAAAATCATCTTAACTACTACCTCAATGGAAGTATCAAATGAATAAAATACTAGCAATCAAGTAAAATTCTAACATAATATTTTTTAGTTTTTGAATATAAGAACATGAGCATTATCATATGCTATTATAAAAATTTGAAACCAAAAACTACATTTCTAATATTTATTTGGTTAAAATTTGGCCTATTACAGGAATTATAACAAAAAAACTTGAGGATGAGTTTTCTTCAATTAGGAAAGATTAATGTACCCTAGGAAATCATATGAGAAAAAAGAAAGATATTTGATTTAGGTGTAGAAAACTCAAAAAATATGCATCAAGGGAGCTAAAGATAAATTAATTTAATACTCAAATAGATTATGAGCTTGGCTTCAGCCCAATCTAAGTACTTCAAGGTCCAAGATTCATGAAGCAGTAATTTGGCACAACTTCAACTCAAGATAGCCCAATAACAGATTTTAGCATATTTAACAAGTGTCAAATTTTTATTTTTTTCTTTTTATGTCTCTTAATTATTATTTTTTAAAATATTATAAGACCATTAAAAATAGACAAGTTCTAACATAGCGCTTATTCTTTGGAATTGTTTTCACAAAATGCCTATTCTTTAAAACAGTTCTAGTGGAATATTTGTTTTAACAAAATCTTTCTTATTGTTAGGTGCATTCTAACAATGTTTCTTTTCCTTATGGAGGTTTTAACTGATTTTCTACTTTCTATGTTCGCGATAACTGCATTTTAATGCATTTAAAGTCCCTTCATTATAGCCCAAGAGATGTAAAATTTTTATTTAATCTATTTAGAGCTATCTTCCATCTAGGAAGTTCTCAACCTCTATTGGTGCATTCCAGCCTCCTATGTGGATTAATGAGACCCTTATGATGTGATGGACTCAAGATCAACCTTCTATGGACTTAGGGTTCGAGGTTCTTTTATCCTGTAAACTCAAAGTGAAAGATCTCCAAAAAAGTCACATTTTTGTAGACTTGAGAATGGAATTTCTAGTTATCTCATTTCAAGCTAGGCCAAATCACTCAAATCATCATCAAATCAATACTTTGGTTATATCATTAATATTTCATTGAGTTATTTAAAGGTCATGTGATTTAGTATTTATAGAGGCCAAAAACTTAGCCATTACAACTCAAATTTTAAAGATTTAATGGGACAAATATTATTTGCATTGACACCTAGGTCTACTTGTCAATTAGTTTACAAAATCAAATTTTTAGTCTAACTAGCTTTTGAGAAAAATTTTATATATTCTTTTCTTTGATCTTTCTAACATATCAGAATATACTGCCCTATGAATTAAGCTTCATCCAAGCATTATTCCAGTGCTACCACATTTATGTATACTTTTTATTTTTATATTTTGATGATTATTAGTCAACATAAAAATATTAAAACCAACACTCTTAACAGCTAGTTTTTTGTAATGGTGTCCTTTTGACTTGTTTCTATCTTGTCTCATGCGGTTGAGCTTGCTACCCCTTTTTTTATTTTTTCCACTAAATATCAAATATGGTGTTTATAGTAAATTTACAGGACACCCATTTTTCCCCCAAGAGAAAAAAATGAGCAAAAACTGTATTTGTGATTGTAACGGTGTACAATCATACCCTATGATGAGAATTCTTAGAAAGTGGTCAGTGAATAAAATATTGATGAAATACTATGTGAAAAGAAACTCATTGAACAATAATGTGTATTTTACAATGCAGCATTCCACATGAGTATAAATACAAGACTAGTTCTCATACCTTCACAACGAGATATTTTGGTAAATTATGTCCATTTTTTGTTTCATCAATTGAGCGATCGCATTGGTTGATACTTGTAACGATCTGGTGCATATGAGATACAAATACAAGCAAGTGATCATCAAGAGCTCATGATATGTAATGTGATTATAGATAACATACATACATATGGTCGTTGAAAGAAATAAAACTTTAATTTTGAATATAAATTAAAAGTAGGATTTTGAGTTGAATCCACCTCACAAGATTTTCAACGTTCATATCATATCGGTGTTTTTTAGTCCATTTTGTGCAGCCCCACGTCAAGACTTCTAGGGGAAGGTGAACGCCAAAGAGAAATTTGAAGACCGCATGCTCAATCATCCGATTAACTAGATATATTTGGTAAAGGAAACATTTTAATTAAATGCCACCCTTTTATCTAGGATCATCGCTTTAACCAGATGTTCTCTTCTCTGTTGATTCATCTCCATCAACCACCCTGCGCTTTTACAAACTGGGAACCAAATGAGAGTTCATAATGTACAGAGTGGATCCAGAATTAGCCAAATCTCCGAGCAGAAGCAGGGAGCCTTCTCGAGCGAAGGTCAAAGAGTCAACGCAAGCAATATCTTTCCCTAGTATCTTGACAGAATAGTAAATCTCTCTAGTTGCGGCTGGGCATCTGAAGGTAGCTCAAGGGAGGGGAGAGAGAGGGAGAGAGAGAGGGAGGGAGGGAGGGTACAAGCTGACTTGGGGTTTGTAGAAGCACAACCAAAAAAACCTACTATCCAACTAAGAAAGAACTGAAAATTAAAGACAGCTAGGAACGATTGAGAGCCCCGCAGTCGTCCTTCCGGCCGCAAGGAGAAAAGGGCCGGGAGAGTCACTGGACGGAGATTGAAGAGACGCCGCCGCCGTCGTTGCGGGCGGCGCCCGCCACCGTCGGCAGCTGGATCTCCGCCTTTGGCTCGTCCCTTGGGGTAGACCCGCAGTAGCAGACGTACAGCACTAGCTGCGCTGCCCCGAAGAGCGCTCCGAGGCCGTTGGGGATCTGCAGGCGATGTTAAGGAACGAGATGAAACGATGATCTCCACGGCTGACGGGCCGGCAGCGTGGAGAGCGGACTCACCGTGATGAAGATGTCGAAGCGGATGAGCGCGTAGAGCGTCCAGCAGATGCCGTTCAGAAAGGAAGCCAGAGAGAGCCAGAAGGGCATGTACTTAACGCTCCTCGTCTTCACCACGTTCCTCTGACCATCAAATGAGCCATTCCCATCCGCATCCATGGAGTTCATATTGGATAGATAGAGATCGATAGATAGATGGCTAGCGAGAGAGAGATAGAGAGAGAGACAGAGAGAGGCGGGGGAGGGGGTCGAAAGGTCTCGCTCACCATGGCAGCCAGGGGAGAGGCGTACATGCAGGTGCCGAAGATGACGCACATCACGCCGACGATGAGGGACCTCTTCTCGTGCGTGTGAGCACCCATGAGGACGCCGACGACCACCGCCGCCATGAACGCCACCTCCGCGGTGATGTACTTCAGAACCCTACACTGCGAAGCCATGGGGGAGGAGAGAACAGCGTCTCAGAGAGGTGGGGGATGGACTAAACACGGCAGATTTAGCGGAAGGATTTAGTCTTCGGTCGTCACCCTCCCGGAGGGAGTGGAGTAGAGGAGGAAGATGATGAGGTAGATTGTCTCGAGGGCGAGGCCGGTGCCGTTGATGGTGACGACGAGGAGGCTGTGCGGGTGGACGACGGGGATCCCGTAGAAGATCCACATCATGCAGTTGAGGAAGGTGGCGAGGTAGGGGATGGGGGAGAAGTCCTCCACGGCCTTCTTCCTCCATATCTTGTAGAAGGTCGGCCTGCCACGTCTCACGTAAGAAACACAAGCCTCGCTAGGGTCTTGCACAGGAATCTTTTAGGGTTGGATGGATGAACTTACACTGGGGAGAGGAAGAGTCCGAACGAGATCACATTCCCTGGAGAGAGAGAGAGAGAGAGAGAGAAAGGATATAAATGAGAGAGAATGACTGCGCCAAAGAAAACTCTTGGCTAAGGACCTCTTGTTCCACGTGAAATGCGATCGTCAGGGGAAACTGTGCGGCTCATGCGTACCAATGATCCCGACGATGTTCCTGGCGGCGTCGGCGCTCACCATCTTCGACCTTCTCGGGCTTCTTCCGACCAGAGAAGGAGATGAGTCGGAGGGTGGAGGGAGAGAGAGGGAGCGAAGCAGGCAGAAGAGGCGCAGGATGGAAGGGAGGGGAGGAGGAGGAGGACGACGAGAGAAGCAGGCGAAGAAGCTCACAAGAAGGAAGGAAGAAAGAGAGGAGGGAGACGCGCTCTATATCTCGAGAGAAGCCTCCCAGAGGTTATCCCCAGCGTCAAACTCGGAGCTGAGTCCCTCTCCCCCGTCCCGGCCGTTTCGAGCTCTCTCCGTCCAGTTCGATGCGGAGAGGAAGCCGCTTTCTCTGGTCTGTTTCTGTTTCTGTTCCTGTTTCTGTTTCTGTTTCTGTTCTCGTCGGCGGGACTACCCGGCAACCGCCGTAAATACGGTCGGGGACGGGGATCGAAGAAGCGGCCCAACACCTCCACGTCGGCCCAGGCCCATGGCCGCCCTTCCTGGTCGCCCGCCCCGCCGCCTGTTCCGCGCGACCCGTTCGCGCGGCCTCCCCGACCCACCGCAGTCAAAGCCCACCCGGTTCGTGATACAGCGAACCGCTGTTCCAAACCGGCCCGGCTTAGCCACTTCCGCCCGGCCGAGTTCGAGCCACTCCGGACCCGCCTTGTCCAAAGCAGTTCGTACTTCCGGTCAATTGGTCAATAGCCAACGACACGGTCGGCTGTTTAAACTCAGTCAATGGTCAACGACCTAGAGCCCGGTCGAGATATCAACAACCTTCACATATTGCGGGTCCAGCTGCAGCCTGCACTCGGCCATTGCCAAGTTGCCCACTTCGGCGACAAGGTTGCTTCTAAATCTTATTTATTTCCAGATTTAAGTATTTTATTTATTTCATACCTTACCTCGTAATGTTGTTGTTGTGTAATCAATAGAAAGATTCATTTTATTATCATACTTAGTGGTGAGTGGGGAGTCAAAGCGTATTGATTTATAGTTAATTAATGTATCAATAAATAGTAGAGCTTCTTAATCATTGACGATTTTTTAATCATGTCGATCCATTTGTTTAAATCGTGTGAGAAAGTGTTTTCTCCTACCTCAGTCAACCCTCTTAACTTATTTCTGTCTTTCTAAATTGCCTGTCTAGGGTAGTTTAGTCATTTCTTTACCTCATTCTGCATCAAAATACCATCACCACCATCTTCGTCCTTTGTGGATTGTAATCTGCCTAGTTCTTAGTATCCAAGAACATGACAAATTCAGATAAGAGATTTTGCAACGGGTTCTCAGAAATACTGAACGAATTGTATCAACTTAGGACACAACAATAGAGTCCAACGGCGGAGGAAGTGGTCAAATATAAAACTCCAACCGACAAAGCTGCCATCGCATCTCGTTGGCATTAATCCCATCATGCCTAGGAAGATATTATACGTTGTTCATGCTCATTAATGGGAATACGGTACATACCAAAAAAATTTAAATTACCAGCCCATTAGCTATTACTGAGAGCTTACATCACCAAATTTTATTTATTCGAACACAAATGAGGCATGTATTTATGTTTTTATGTGATCACTTTGTTGCTTCCATTTCGAGTGCCACACCCTCGCCTTCTTCTTTGTTGGGATTCATCCAAAAACTTGACAGATTGTCGATTCTACTCCCCGGAAGCTTGAATTAAGGCCCAAATGCACATTTTTTTAATCTTCAGGGATTAATTGTCGCCCCCCCCCACATCCTATTTTGCAGGGATTGAGGGCTACTTTTGTCAACATATTTGAAGGCACCCTAGACGGAAATATTTTGAGTAGAAAGAATACACTAATCTATTCCTCCTTTCCAATCTCGCCCGAGGACTCAAGGCACATCTTGGCTTCGTCCCACAGAGTCCTTGGCACTGCCAAAAATACCAAGTAAATCCGACTCACAAAAATTTTCTTATTTTCTTCTAGTGGAAATGTTGAAGCCTGAGTAGCAAGAGGGGCAAGAGGTGTCAACGCAAGGAGTAAAAGCTCGCCGGGCTCAGCTGGGGAGTTCATCGTAGATGTACTGCTTGCTTTGGTCTAATTTCTCTCTTCCTCGTTTCTGTGATAGAATTTTCTGTACACCAAATCTCTGCAGTGACTTGAACGGGCCGTCAGGCGAGTAGAGCCGCCGTCCGGTTTCGCTCAAGACGGTCGTAGGCCGGCTTGGTCCGCAGGAACAGGCCGACGCTGGAGGCCAGTCCCACCGTCGAGATGCAACCCCACCAGATGAACGTTGCGGCGTAGCAGCGCCGCCCCATGCAGACGATGGCGCCGTCCCCTCCGAGGCCCGCCGCCGCCATCTCGCCGCCGCCGCTGACCTTCCCGTTGGCGTCGTAGACGAGGGCCGCCAAGAGCCCGTAGAGCAGTGACCCGAGGGGGATGTTGGTGATGAGGATGTTGTGGTTGACGCCAATGGAGGCCGGCCCGAACAGCTCCGACGTCACCGACACCGCCGCCGCGAAGAAGAACCCGGAGCTGAGCCCCACGACGGCCGTCCCCGCCAGTAACACGCCGTCGCCGGTCCCCCAGGCCAGAAGGAAGAATGTGGCCGGCGCCGGGGCCACCGCGAGGGCCAACCAGCCGGTGCGCGCGAAGTAGAGCTTGGCGCGGAGGAAGTCCGGCAGCGAAGAAAGCAGGCGCCCGAAGAAGGAACAGGCAGAGTAGACGCCCACCAACTTGGTGGTGTCGGAGGCCTTGTTCAGAGACTGTGCGATCTGACCGAGGTTGTTGCTGTAGACAAGCCCAACTGTGGCGCCGCAGAAGTAGGAGAAGTAGTAGAGCCAAAAGTCCACGCGCCTGACCAGCCGCCACGCCCCGTGCTCCTCCCCCAGCGCCACCAGGCTTTCCGTCGTCAGGTCGCCGCAGCAGGCTCCGCTGCCCCCGCTCTTCGCCGGCGGCGGGCTGGCGTGGCCGTTCTCGGGGGTGGCGTCGAGAAGGGGCTTATGGAGCTGCTCGAGGTCGTCGATGTCGACGAGGTTGAAGCCGGAGCCTCCGCCGTCGAGGCGGCTGAAGCTGGAGTAGATGGTGCGGCGCCCCCAGTCACGGGCGCAGACGGCGCCGGGGGTGAAGAGGGGGAGCGCGAGGAGGGCGAGGGCTCCGGCGAGGAGACAGCGGGCGGCACCGGCGCCGGAGGAGAAGGAGGTGAGGAGGAGGAGGTAGAGACCGGTGAGGAAGGCGAGGGCGTTGAGCAGAAGGAAGACGTGGGAGTCCTGGCGGGTTCTCTCGGGGAGGGGAGGCTGTGGGACGGCGGCGGAGGAAGAGGAGGAAGAGGGGGAGCTGGGAGGCTGGCAGAGGATGGGACCCAGCGCCGCGGCGGAGGCCGCGAGGGGGAGGACGCCATTGAGGAGCAGGTAGAGGGACTCAGTGGAGGAGGACACGGCGTTGACGAATAGCGTGTAGAGCGCGGCCGAGAGGCCGTTGAAGCTGATGGTGAGGGAGAGCGCGAGAGAGCGGTTGACCGAGAAGTTGCGGATGCAGAGGATGAAGCACACCGTGTTGAACCAGCAGATGCTGCACCCCGCCAGTAAGCACAGGGAGAAGACCTGCCCGCCGGCGCCGCCACAAAGGTCAACGACATCAATATAGTTTTTAGCAAAATCCTACGAGGAGCATATGTTTATGATCTCATGAAAATAATAAACCCCGCCGCTTGTCGCTCTCCGGAGGCCGCACGTAGTCGGAGAGCGGGAGATGCTGCGGCATCTTGACAGGGATGGCCGCCTCACGCGAGGGCGCCACGTGTTTCCCCGATACCCACCGGTTTCAACCGTTCTCCGGCGGCAGCAGCGGCGGGTCAAGTGTCGCGGTGAGTCAGGACCAAATAAACTAAAGCCGAGAGAGCTTTCACCCAACCCGACGGCGACGGTCACCGTCGTCGCCGGTTGCTTGATCCGGCTTTCTTTGGCTAAAAAAATGTGTGTGTGGCCATCGTATGTGCCCTCCCCCTTCTTCATTCATCCATTTAGGGCGGAATGGATCCTGGGAACCTGGCTCGGGAACAGCCCAGACTAATCACAGTAAGAGAGTCTCGGCGGGGGAGGAAGCGGAGGCGGCGGAACCAGACTTACGAAGATCTCGCGAGGAAGAGGAAGAGGTGGGGGGGTGGGGGATGGGGAGAGAGATAGAAAGAGAGAGAGAGAGAGAGAGACTTACGGAGAAGTAAGAGAGGGAGATTCGGCCGGTGATGACGAGCCACTGGAGCCCGTAGCCGACGAGTCCCATCCCGGCGGCGGCGAAGAGGACCAGCGGAAGGGGTAGGAAGAGGAGCGCAAGGCCAGAGGACCAGCCCAAGGCCTTGCCCAGGTCGGAGGCGACGGCGAGATAGTTGAGCTGCACCTGCGAGATGCCCAGAACAGACTTGAGCTGGGAGGAGTAGGCCGAGAAGTCGAAGTTGGTCCCCGTGAAGGCCTGGATCCAGATCGTCGCCACAAGCACCACCCACTTCCGGGCCTCCGCCGCCTCCATCGTCCTCGCCACGACGGAGCCGATCACCGCGATCCCATCCATCCTCTCGGACAATCAAAACTCCGGCGCCGGAAGAAGAGAGGAGGGTCCGGCTCTTTCCCGGAATCTTTAAAGGACGATGGCTCCAAAGACAACGACGACGAGAACGAGGAGAGTGGCCCAGGAACAGGGATGGAGTTCCGTGTGGTCGCTAGAAAGGAATAGCAGACGAATGAGAGGGGGAGAGAGAGAGAGAGAGGAGTCGATGTGGTCGTGGGCATTGCGTTACATCACTCTCCTAATTCCGCTGCCAGACGCTAAAATGGTAAGCTTACCCACTCGGCTTGTGATATGCCTGAAAAGCCTGTTCGTCGTCTCCGGCCGTGGCCTCCGCATGATCACCGCGTTTTATTTAAAAATTTTACTCGACAGGAGCCGGAGAGATAGCGAGAGAGAGAGATAGAGAGTCCGGACTCTGCCATAGCCGACCCGCCCCCCTTCTCTCTCTCTATCTATGGGTCTTTAAGGAAGAAGGGCAATAGGGCCTGGAGCCCGTTCTGCTGCCTTTTCTCGTGAGGATGGGATGACCCTTGTTGTCGTCCCAGTGATCTCCGTGGTCCTCGAGGGTCCGCGTGGCGGCGGGCTGCTCCTCCTTGCCAGGAGCCACATGATCTGGCCGCCGGCAGAACGGCTGAACCCAGCGACGAAACCGAGCAACTCGTCTCACCCACCGGTCGTTTTCTTCAACGCACGTGTTCACACCCTCCCCCTGCTATCACCTGGTCCATCACCAATGGACGAGGGCCCCCATCAGCCTAGCTCGGGCTCCTCTTTCCGGGCATAATTACCTTCCAAAGACCCAGGGTTATGCAAAACACAAGACAGAATGATATTCCGCAAGATAAAGAAGTTTCATATCCAAATTCGTTTAGATGGTTTCAGTGTAGATCCAATGAGATGCCGATCCTACTCCAAGAATTCTCCCAAGATTGAACCAATTAGCTTCAACAGGATGGGACAAAGCCCGTGGCTTTGCACGATGCTTCTCTCAAATTTTGTTCTTGGTGGAAGTAGAATCTCAAAGGTAGTGCGTTATGTTGGAGTAATAACATAATTATCACTCTTCTAATTCTATATGATACATTACTCATGTGATGAAAACATTGTGTCAGGTGTTCAAAGAAATCGCAACATAAGAAGAAGTATCTCCCCAAGTAGATAGACACTTTGATATCCCTTCTCCATAGGATACTCCTTAATATCAGACCAACACATGGAAGAGAAGAGTACCAAGCCCTCAAAGTACTGAAGGTTCTGTTCCGACTAAACAGAACAAGGAGAAGAGAGAAGAGAGAGAGAGAGCAGGGCATTCCCATCCTTATCCTAAAAAAGGGGGTTCTCCTTAAATAGAAATTGTGTGTCATTTCTCACAAGAGGATAATTAACAAGTAGTTATGGGATAGTTATTATGGGTAGTTATTGTGTTAATGGCCTACTTATGAGTCAACACCCTCAACCATTCTCAACTTAAAAATCTCAACGGTTGATGAATCTTTATTACAACGATTGATAGTAAATGCAGCCAATAATGTCTGTACTTGCACAAACAAAGTCCTTGTCCCTTCTATGACGAGTGCATCACATTGTAGACCTGAGGAAAAATTTGGTGAACAGCTTATGTTTGGCTCAATCATATTATCTATTGTATTTTGAATATGATACGTTTGGTTGCCTCTCTATATTTGGAAATCTTATCAAGATGGAAATTGCACCAGGTGGTGCAAGCCCCTATGCTATTGGTTTTGGTTTCTCCTCTCTCTCTCTCTCTCTCACTCTCTCTCTCATCTGCATTAACTGTGCGTTTGAATCAGTGGAAGATGTCTTTCTTTAACAGCAAGGAGGGAGGATTGTCGCCTGTCAAGTGTGACACCCCAATGACCATGACCCTACCATGGCTTTCAGTTCTGGTTGTTTAGTCCTGTGTATTTGGCCTCAGTGGCCACGGCTGGTCCCTAATTCACAATAGCAATCAACTAACATTGTCAAGTAACCAATTTAACCTCATTTCAACAAACAAATCCCAACATGATACCTAGAGGGTGTCTTTCGCTAGTTCTACCTCGACAAGTTAGCACAATATCACATCTCTAGTGTCTTAAATTTGATTCTATTCCAACATAAAAAAAATCCATGACCCTGAAATTAATATACCCAAATTTATAGTTTCAGTGATTTATACTTAATTAAAACCTTCATTTATTTTGAGGTAGAAATCTAAAGATGCAATTCACCATGTCTTCATTGAATCTAATATGCACACTTGTTTGTTGTTGGTTCATATCTTTCTTAATATTTAATCATAAAAATATATATAGGATAAAGAAATGTCATAAAATATTATGTTTAGGATTCTACCACTACACAAGTGTTTTCATCATAAAGCTTCAACAATAGTGATCATTTCTCTAACCCTATTTCTTGTGATCTTAAACAATCTACTTCATTGGGTAACGGTATTTGAACTTTTAATGTTTGATGCATTAAACTATATCTTATTGATTAACCTAATATAATAACATAGAAACAAATGGATAAATGTAATAACATAATTTAAAACTTATCTATATTATAAATAACAAAAAATACTGTATGTATGTTGTGCTTTCTATATTCAATTATCAAGAATAACTCTTCATAAGATCTAACAGTATTACTGCTAGGTGTTAAATGTAGATGTTTAGATGAGAAGAACAATTATTATAAGAACAATTATTATAAGAACAATTAGAAGAGTGGATTATGTCTAATCGTGAATATGTTTTATATGAAGCTAAATATGAAAGTATTCAGATATAATTAAAAATAATATAATTAAATATTTTTATGAGAAGTCATTGAATACCTTTGTGATCCGTGATCATAAATTCATTTATTTACTTGATTAAATTATTTAAAAGTATTATTTTATATATTTTTTCAAAAGCATAAATATTATAAAAATGACCATTGTGACAAATTGAGTGATTGAAATACTCAAAATAATGAGAATTTCTAAAAAATATAAATATTAAATTTTATAAATGTATTATATACCCATGACATTAAATCATCACTCTCAAATGATTTTGATATTGAATCAACAAATTAAATTTAGACTAATTTTTCTAGACAACACTTTGTACACATAACTCAAAAATATATTTTTACCAAAAAATAATTATAAATATTTAGATGATGATTCAATTTTTTTTAATTGACGGTTTAATTTATTTAAATCAATTCATATAAGTTTTAGTTGATGAATCATTGTCTTATATGAATATATATTATCAACTCTATTTTAACGTTATCAAATCCTTAAAAAACTTGATTGAACTGATACACTCTGAATATATACAATGACTTTTATGGAATCATGTGTTTTTTATCTTAGAAGTATCCAACCCATTGATATATTATATCATATTGGATTTATATTTGTTCAAGTTTGTAAATTTTGTGTAAAATACTATTAGAATATCCTGAAAATTAGGAAGTCATTTTGAACTTGATCTCTTTATAAGTAGTGTCTTTTTAATGGCTAATCAATTTAGAACGTTCATTTCTATTTCCACAATAACTTAAAAAGCTATATGAAGTTTTCTCAAATAAAATCTTAATAAAAATTGGGAAGTTCCTCCTGGTCAAAGTGCCTATAAGCAACAACTCAAAGGTTGTTCTCAAGCATTCAAAGTTTCTCCTCGAAAAAATTCAAGTTATAAAATCATGAAAATTCGACCAGCATAATTAAAAAGAGTGGGTGATTAAAATTCAAGTTGCAAAAATGAATTTTTTATTTGAAATTTCAAATCATTCAAAGTTAACTCAATCATTTAAAATGATCTCAGGGTGAAACCTTTATTATTCTTTAATGGAGAAACTTATGATTAAATAATATTTTAATTAACATAAGGAGTTTACCTATTAATAAAAATTTGAAAATTTAGAATTCTGAATTTAGAAGAAAATTTCTAACATAGATTTTAAGGGAATTGAATCTAATAATCTATAGTTGTGGTTGAATGTCAAATCTTAATAGAACCTAAGAACATGAATACTACTAGACATTGGATGTAGGTAGAGCGCCAAGCCACTTTAAAAATATATGCGTATTATAACTATTGATATGAGAAACTTACAGGACTTAAACCTTGACAGAGGTGATTTAAGTCTTTGAAAATAACTAATCAAGAATAGAACTAAAAACTAGTCAATCCGATCCCTACTTATGTACAACCTTAAATATAACAAATATGTACCTTAAAATTATGTTTAAACTAAACCTTGATATTGAAATAGATCAATTTTTTCAATGGTCTTATCATATAACAAAAGTTAACTCCACATAACTAACCCATGATTGGTATGAAGACCTCTTGAAGGGTTTATTAATAGGCACTGATATAGAAAGTGTGTGCATCCAAAAGAAGAGAATTATAATCATTCTTCAGATTTTCTATTATATTCAACTATCCTATCAAAAAAATTCATGAGATGTAGTAGAAACGTATAGACTTTATTGAACAATTTCCTTACATCCTTTGCAAGTAGAATAATTTTATTATCAACATGTTGATGACATATGCTTGTCTTGTAATCCAAGTTATAATATACCATGACATTATTGAATAGTATTTTCCCTCATTTTCTCACATTTTATAACATTTTATGCCCTAAAAGAACATGCAATTGTGTGTCCTGACATAGGTATTTAATATTATGCTTTTTATCTATCGAAAATATTTTAAAAAATGACTAAACTCTTTAAAAATCGCTTTTTTTCATCCATGGATAATATGGTTGTTAATTTTTTTCCAAGTACCATAGATATTTGTACTCACATTTTAGTCTTTTCTATGAACACATGCTCTTATTTTTACGTATAATGAGGTTGTGTTACTACTAGATGAGATTTAATAAAATGTATATGTTTTCAATAGTTTTGATTGATAAAACTTTGAGGGACCATATATAATGCAATGGGTTCTATGATTCAAATGAATTTATTTTAATATCGTTTTATAATTTTCCAATAATTTTAAGGTTTTCTAATGATTTGTTATATTTTTCATGAACTACGTTGCATGAATGAAGAGTTTGTCTTAACTATGTAAAAAAATGGCAATTAGTAACATTGATTCGCCTAGTCCATTGAGGTCTAAACTTCACTTGTCTAGGGACCCAAGTCAAGCCTCATTCTCTTTGGAGCTAATTATGAGTTGTAAAAATTATAGATGCAAGATGGCACACAAAAATTATGAGACCTCAAAGTCATGTAAAATATCATTTCACTCATCCTAAAATCATAAAAAAATTATAATATAATGTTTTTTGAAATCAAATCTATTTTGCACAAAATCAATCCAGATAAAAAGTAGAGACCATGGATGTGAAAGAACTGGTATTAGATGAAAGGTTGTGTGTATTAACTTTAAGGGGGTGCAGCAAGGGATTAATGGAAAATCCTACTCATTTATTGATTTGATGAGATTATTACCCATCAAAAAAATCAAATTTACCAAAAAACAAATACTTTCAAGCAAAGATTTGAGCATCTTACACTTTGGCTCAAAGTAAGAACATTATAGTGGACAATAATGATGAGATATGTAAGCATTAATAGGAACAAGTGTATGTGGTCATGAACTAACATATATAGATATTAACTAGTATGATTAGATGTAGTTGAGCACATGGATAGTCATAAGTAGATGTTTTTAGTCACACAGTAGAATGGTGTGCATGATATTGCACCCTAGTGGATGCTATGAATATGCATGAAGCCTTTGTAGAAGTAGGCGCATAGGAACAAACATGCATATAAGTGGTTGATACTTGTAAATGGTATGTATGTTGAGTTTTTAAGTTAACAAAAGATAAGGGTGAAACATATTATCATGTTATATTATCGAATTTTAATTGATTAATAATATCAAAAATACTGTTCACTAACTACTAGAAAAGTTTGAAGAAAAATTGGGAAAGATTTAATATGTTTGTGATTAGCATGTATCTAATATATGTTTCTGGTTAACAAGGAAAAAATAAAAAAGAGTTTAAATAAAAAATAAATTGTGTCCTAACTATATTGGATCTCCACTAAAATGATTTAAACTCAAAATTATAGTGTTCCATATTCATCCCCCCATTCTATGTTATGGATCAGTCATTTGGAAATATATAGAAACAGGTTTTAAATCACAAGTGGGGTTTGGTTAAGATAGTTAAATGAGAACCCAAATTTTTATAGTAGTTAAGTAATCTTGGCATATTCTACTCAAAAATCACACGTAGGACAAGAATATGAAGGCATAAACTTGATTTCATTCTATGTTCATGGTTCTAAAGAGTCAACCAAACAAGTCTCACCACCCATTGTGAAAAATAGGATGACCAATGGATAGGTTATTTAATTGTTCCACAAACTGTTTTTTGCAAAATCATTTGTACAAAGCTTGAAGAATCTTCAATAAAAATTCAGGTATCACACCTCCATGCTTTTCGTTCTTTTTCCCACCTTGGTGTTATCTTAAAGTTTTCATAAGGTCAATGTAATTAAGTTCTATTGATATTTACCTCAGGTAATTAATTTTTTTCAAAGTTGTTCAACTTGAAAAAAAAATTAATTACTAGCATGCCCTCTCTTGTCAACACTTCTATCATGAGTATTGACGTGATTAATTTTTTTATAATAAATCAAACAAATTTAAAATTTATAAAATTAGAAAATACTAATTTTTGGAATTTTATAACTACATCAAAACTAATAAATCAATTATAAATTGATAAAAAGTTCCAAAAATAGTGGAAAATTTCCAAGTCGATCACAAAGATGTAATATAATATCAAGTAATATTTCAAACTTTTCTTAAAATAATACAATTTTTTATGATTTTTTAAACTAAAAGACAAATAAAATATATTTAAGAATTCGCGTAAAAGGAAACAAGGCTATGATGTCAAAGTGACATCTGTGCCCAAAGAACATGAATCAAGTAGAAATAGAGCTCTAACCTACAATTCTTATATAAGCGATTACCATTGAATTAATAGATCAAATTAAATTTTGTAAAAGCCCAAAATTTGAAATCATGTCAAATGTCAATAATTTAATTGAAAATAAGGTTTAAAGTAGAAAAAATAGAGTTTTAACTTTGTGACAACCGTTAGAATTCTGTGTGTTCAGGAGAAATTTTGTATAATGTTCATGGCCTCAAAGGCTCTCCTTGGACAAAGATGATGTGGACAATGTCTAGATCTTCTTTTGAAGTCTAGAAATTAGTGGAATGTATTACTAAATTGTTTCTAGTGGTTATCACTTGGTGGAATAAAAAAATAGTGACTTGTGGCCCTCCGACGACTGCCACTCGATGGAGGTAAGCTAGATGGAGGTGGGGCACATCCCAAGCACTTTGTCCTCAAGTCAATGTAGTAAGAGGAGGCCCTTTATCGGATTTGGTACGCTCTTAGAAGATGGTGACTTGTCTCTTGCTGGATCATCCTTTTTCCACAATGACTTATTCATTGTTCAAGCAGGGATGATTTCCTTGTGGAGTTTGTGATGTTTTATCTTAAATCGTTCACCAATTTCGACCACGATACTCTGTGAATTACATTGACTAAGTTTTTTGTTGAGATTTTGATAATTTTGATAGCTTAATCACTCATCGGAAATCATGATTTCCTCGCTGGTTACCCAACTTGGGAGAGAGAGAAATGAAATAAATATGATAATGCCCTTATAATATGATGTCATGAGAATATTTTCATCATGGTAATGAAAATATATTTTAGGCATTTATAATTCTGCAAGGGAACTTGTGAGCAGGGGGCTTAGTCCAACATCAGTTTTCTAACTACTTTTGAGGTGAATAAAAGATGTGCATCCTGTAATGAGCATGTTCCTCTCATGCATCTATACAACCACTCCTTGCCCCATGCTTGGCTGGCCACCAATGATGTGAAAGGGGAGTTATGCACATTGCAACTACTTGAGCCTTGTGCTTGAGAACCACACTTAGCTGCTTAGACTCAAGCTTGGGGTCCTCAACGGCCCCACGGCTCCACCCAATTAGGCCTCTAACCCGCTTGTAAGCCAAGTTTTTTTATTTTTTTCTAAATCTTTTTATTTTACTCTTTTCTATTTATCTTAAAAAAATAAGATTATAAAATCATGTAATTAATCAAAAATTCATATTAACCAACTAGAAACCAATTTTCACAATTTAGTACAAATATAAGTCTATTTATTATGAGTTAAGGCTGAAACTTTCATATCATTAAATTATTAACTCATGATAATGAAGACTTATCACACCCCCAATTTAAGTCATTGTTAGTCTCTTAGCAATAAAATTACAACTATAATTAACATTCAGAAATTTCAAACATCGTATTTCAATACACAAAAATATAATTATAAATGAGCCTCCTCTAGATACTTTAGACTATTTTATCAAGTATTTAAGAATGATGTCAAGTACTTAAATGTCTAAGCATTCCTTGGAATAAGAATATAAATTTCACTTCTTCAATCTAAATCTTTATCACTTCTTTACTCATAGATATAATTCACAAGATGTTCGAATTATCAACAATCATCTAGGCATAATATTGATCATACCTTTCCCTTTTCTATGACTTGATTTTTGAAGTTTGCACGATATTTCTTCTTTATATATATATATATATAGATATATATATGTGGTGAATAAGTAGCTTTTCTTGTAGATATATTTCGACAATGAAAATGATGTCTCACACCCTTCACGTGTACTCTTCATTTTCAGGGCTTTCATATTATCCACTTATTTTGTAGTAAGTTTTCTCATTTTCAGATTTTTTTTTTACATTGCTCATTTTTTTTCTAATTTTTAAAATAAGTGATTTCTCCTCGCAAGTCCTATAGATCAAGGTGTAAAAATCTCTATTAAACTCAAATGATCAATCAAATTTTCTCATCAAGTAAATATTATCCATCAAAATCATGAAGTGAAAATCTATAAAATCAAATCCATGTTATCTATCATGTATCCAAGGAGTATTCTAACAATTCAGGCTTTTAAATCATTCTCTTAACTCAATAATAATTATCATAATACCTTTTGATATCAATCAATCTAACTACTTTTTTTTTGTGCATACAAGATGATGTAAAAAATTTAGATAGTTCTGAAAATTATGTTTTTTTATTTGAATTCTGTTTTGAGCAACAATACATTTGTCAAAAATAAATCAAAACTATCATCTTCATAATAATAATTCTAAATTTCAACAATATATGCCTAGGGGCTTGAAATGTGAGAAAAGGGTCTCTAAAATTTTGAGTTTCAGACTATTTTCTGTTAGTTTTTAATAGTATGTACATTGTTTTCTAATGTTCTTGATAAAATCAAAAAACTAGTGTTATAGTTTTTCCAAAAGTTACTTTTATAAGCGATGAAAAATGTCAACATATGTTCTTGATCATTCTAAATCATTATCTAAAATTTAATACTTCATCAACCACCCCCCACATTAAATCTGAAATTGTCCCCAATAACACAAAATTACAGAAAATATAATTCTTAGTGAAGCATGCATATATGCTAAGTTAAATACTGGAAACATTGTAATAAAAGATCAAGTTCAGAAAAATATCACCTTAAGCTCGCTTTTAATTTTCCACTTCTTCTTACACTCCTCCGGCATTTTTTTTTGAAAGAAGAAAGTTATACACTAAAATAGATGCTGCGAAATTTTACAGAACTAAAGAAATGAGTTAAATAGAACCATGTGTTATCTCTCATGTAATGTTGAATTTAATGTCTATAGTTGGACACATTAATCTCACTTTTGAATTTCTTGTAATAATAAAATCTCTTTTTCTACAAGACATTCATATTCTATGTAATGTTTAAGCCTTTGTCCATTTACTTTAAAGCTATGATCATTTTTAAGATCTCAATTTCATTATAGCCCCATGATCATATATTTCTTCCACCACATAAAGTCCTGTCCATTTTGATCTTAATTTTATTAGAAATAGTTTTAATCTATAATCATATAACCACACTTTTTTTTCAACGTCAAAAACTTTTCTATTAATGTACCTATCATGAAAGATTTTAGTTTTTTCTTTACATATTTTATGAGTTTCGTAAACTTCATTCCTCAACTCCATTAATTCATGTAGCTAAAGAATTCTATGTTGACCAATTGATTTTTCATCCATATATAAATTTTTAATTGCACATAATACTTTATGTTTTATTTCCATAGGAAGATGACATAATTTCTCAAAAATGAGACGAAATGGAAGCATACCTATGGGATTTTTATAAGCTATTCTATATGCTCATAATGCATCTTTTAATTTCGTAGATCAATCCTTCCTATCTAATCTACCTATTTTCTTCAAAATTTTTTAAATTTCCCTATTTGCTACTTTCAGTTTGCCCATTTATTTGAGTATAATATGGAGTGACACTCTATGATGTACTCTATTCTTTTTCAACATCCAAATCTTGAAAAAATATTTTTCTACACAAATTTTATTACGATTTTATGATCATTAATTTTAATAGGAATAACTTTTACCTATTTAGACACATAATCAACAACAAGCAAGATATAATTATATTTTTCAACTGACGGAAATGGACCCATGAAATCTATGCCTCATACATCAAAAATTTCAACTACTAACATGTTACCTACAAATTGGCATGAAATGTATGTCTTACTGAATTTTATAAAATCTCTAACTATTGTAGGCCAATAAAAACTATATTGAAAAATTTTCGCAATTGTTTTTCTTCTAGAAAAATATACTCCACAGTTAGATGAATGACACATTAAGAATGTTATAATATTCTTCTTCGAGAACACATCTCCTAAGAATTTAATCATTAACCAAGTAATATAAATCAAGATTATGTCAAAAATAATTTCTAATCTTAGCAAAGAAATGATTTTTCTATTCTTATTCCACTGTTCTCAAATTTTTTTAGAAACTAAAAAATTAATAATATGTGCATACCATGGTGATAGTTGATGTTGAGTTTCCATCAATTATTCTTCAGTAAATGCATCTTATAAAGATGCTGCATTTGCTCTTTTATCACTCAATCTAGAAAGATGGTCAACAACAATATTTTCAAAACCCGTTTTATCTTTTATTTTCAAATCAAATTCATGCAAAAATAATATCTATCTTAATAAACGTGGCTTTGCATCTTTCTTATTTAGCAAATATTTTAATATTGTATGATCAGTATAAATAATGATTTTAGCTCCTAAAATATATGATCTAAATCTTTATATTGAAATACTATATCTAACAACTCTTCTTCAATTGTGGTATAATTTAATTGAGCATCAAAAATAATTTTGCTAACATATGAGATTACGATGAGTTTTGACTCTTTTCTTTATCTTAATACATCTCTCACTACATAATTTGATACATCATACATTATTTTAAAGGGAAGAAACCAATCATGAGCTTATAAAATAGGTAACTCAATAAGTAATCTTTTTATTTCATAAAAAGACTCAAAACATTTTTCATCAAAATTAAAAGGTATTCTTTAGATAATAACATGATGAGAGGTTTAAAAATTTTCAAAACATCTTGAATAAATTTTTTGTAATAAATTGCATGTCCCAAAAAAAATCTAATATATTTTATTGAATTTGGAGGTTACATTTTAGATATAATATCAATCTTTGCTTATCCACTTCTAAACCCCTTTCACACAATACGTCTCAACACAAATCCCTCTCTAACCATAAAATGTGATTTTTCTCAACTCAAAACTAATTTTTTCTATACATTTCTTCAGCACATGTTGTAAATGATTTAAGAATTCATAAAATGATTCACCAAAAATAGAAAAATCGTCCATAAAAATTTTCATACATTTTTCAAACATAAAAAATAGATAGCATACATCTTTAAAATGTGGTTAGGGCATTACATAATCCAAAAGGCATGTGTTTTAAAATAGAAGGACTAAATGGACAAGTAAAAGTCATTTTTCTTGATCCAAAAGATTTATATAAATTTGATTATAACCAGACTATCTATCTATAAAATAAAATAATCTTTTTTCAGCTAATTTTTTAATAATTTGATTAGTAAATGGTAAAGGAAAATGATCTTTTCTAGTAACTGAATTTAATTTTCTATAATCAATACAAACCCTCCAACTAATGATTAATCTTGTTTGTATTTCATCCCCATTTTTATTTTTTATAATCATAATCCCTGATTTCTTTGGCACCACCTGTGTAGGACTAAATCATTTATTGTCTAAAATAAGATAAATAATATCAGTAACTAGCCACTTAAAAATTTCTTTTTTTACCACTTCCATCATATTATGATTTAATATTTGTTATGATTCTCTACTTGCCCTATCTCCTTCTTCTAAATATATATTATGCATGCAAATATTCATATCAATGCTCCTAAGATTATCCATTTTTCAGCCAATAACTTTTTTATTTTTTCGAAGTACCTTTAATAATTCTTCCTCCTCCTCATTATTCAAATCACCTGCAATAATAACATGAAATGAGTTATTTTCCTTCATAAATATATATTTTAAATTAGAGGAAAGAGGTTTCAGCTCTAAATTTATGTGATCTTCTTCTTTCTTATGTCCCCTATTTATATTCTCAATTTTCTTTAATTTTGCCAACTCACATTCATCAATAATATCTAAATCATCAAAATCATCTAAAAAATATATGGTATGACAATCATTAACTTGAGATTTCTTAAAATCATTTGATACCTCAAATATTTTAATTTTTACTGATTTATCTTCACATGAAATTTTCACAATACCTATGGGGAAACTAATATTCATCTTTGATGTATGTAAGAACGGTTTCCCTAAAATGATTGGGGTATCATAAAATTATCCATTAAAATCCATTTCCAATACTACAAAATCAGTTGAAAATTTACATCCTTTCACAATTATTATCACATTTTCTAAAATATCTTTAGGATTTTTAATAGATCTATCAGCAAATTGTAATGTGATAGTAAATGGTTTAAGATCAAAAATATTGAATTTATCACAAATACTTGTAGGTAATAAATTAATACTAGCACCGATGTCAAATAATACATTTTGAAAAATAAATCTACCAATATCACACGAAATTAAGAGAGCACCAACATCTTTATATGACACTTGATTTAGTAATAAAGCACTAGCATGCATAGATAATATTTCTACTCTATATGCCCTTTTTGGTATACACATTTTTTTTAAAACTCTAACATATTCAAGAATATGTTCAATGCTAGTAAGTAAAGGGAGATTGATTTACACATCTTATAAAATTTCCTTTATTTCTTCATTGTGTTCATTTTTCTTTCTTTGTCTAGGTTCTAGAGCTTTAGGAAATGGAATGGTCTTCCTTTCTTTTGGAATTTCCTTGTTATAATCTAAAAAATCTTTCTCTACTTCTTCCTGATTTTGTTTTAGGTTGTCTACATTTTCTTCTTCTTCTACTATTTGAAGATAAGGATTAAGTAAAATCTTCCCACTCCTTAATACATTTATTGTCTTGACATTATCATTTCATGGGTTTTTTCTTAAATTCATGTCATTAGACTCCCCATGCTGAAATCTTATAGTTGGGCATTTTCCTAGATTTTCTATGGGCTGATTAGGTAGATGTCCCTCTTCTCTCCTATTCTCAAGAGTCTTTATAATTTATTTCTACTACAACATCATTTAATTCATAGTTTGATGTATCATTTGACTCAGTTGCTACATCATTTCCATAGCATCAGGTTGAGTATGAGAGGGTTGAATTTTTTGAAATTTGTTTTCTTATTTTGGATGAAATTTAGAATTTACTTGGGCCGAAGTGCTTCTGGATTTTGAATATTATTTGGGTCTTTCCATGAAAAGTTATTCCTCACATTATGGTTATAACAATTAGGAAAAGGCTCCTTATTTTTAATAAAACCATAAGCTACTTGCATATATTCTTGCATAGATTGAAATGATTGATCTAAATTATAGTATTAAAATTCAGAATGATCATTTTCACCATACATAGGATATGAGTTATTTAAATTAAATTGAGGATTATGAAGTTTCTTAAAATTTTCAATAAATACATCAAGCTTATTTAATTTTTTATTAATCTGATTAATCTTATTTCTTAAATTAGAATCATCTTGATGATGGAATTCATATATTCCTCTCATCTTATCCTTGTCATATAACTCAAAAGAGGCTTGATCTCTTGAATTTTCCCTTAAATTTTCATAAAGGCTATAAATCTCATCATAAGTCTTCTCCATAAATACTCCTTCACATATAGAATTAACCATATTTCTATGTTGTTCTAATAATCTATCATAAAAAATTCTATTGAGCTACCACTTAGATATATCATGATGAGGACATTTTCTAAGTAAATCTTTGAATTTCTCTCATGTCTCATGTAAACTTTCTCTTGGCCTTTGAGCAAAACTCTATATATGTTTTCTCATATTTTGAGTTTTTCTAAAGGGGTAAAATTTTCAGAAAAAAGTCTATTCTATATCTTTCCGACTAGTTAATCCTCTATCTAATGTAAATAGCCAATAACTAGCTTTGTCTCTAAGTATATGAGGAAATAATTTCATCTTAATAATTTCTAGTGTAACTTAAGAGAGATTAACTAAATCACATACCATATGAAATTTTTCTAAATATTGATGAGGCTCCTCTAAAGGTAATCCATGAAAATTAGGAAGTATTTAGAAAATTCTTAGATTTATCTCGAATTTAATTGTGGGGGCTAATAGGACTCTAATATTTGATACTATTTGAAATGAATCAATGATATAATGATTTTTCATGGCTATAGGATTATTCTTTATTTTACCTATACTACCTTCAGGATCCATTGAAATTAATTTTTATTTTGGATTTTTAGTTTTAGGTAAGATAATAAGAGGATTCTCTAGTCTTAGATGTAAAGATCTTTTATCATGCATAAAAAATAAAATTCGAGGCAAAAAGTTTAATAACTATTACCCTCCTTCAGTTTGCTCCTATCCTTGCCCTGCGACTCTTTGTTCTTTGTTTTTTTTCTGAAAAAGAAAATAGAAACAAGAGTTTAGACTTTTTTTTACTCTACGTGAAAAAAAATAAAAAATATTATCTAATACATCCCCGACAATGGCGCCAAAATTTGGCATGACTTAGGTTGTATAATAAATGGCACATTTATAATTTATAAAACTAGAAAATACTAATTTTTGGAATTTTATAAATATATCAGAATTAATAAATTAATAGTAGGAAATTTTCAAGTCAATCATAAAGATGTAATATAATACTAGGTAATATTTCAGAATTTTCTTAAAAGAAAATAATTTTTTAAAAAATTTTAAACTAAAAGATGAATATAATATATTTAAGAATTTACACAAACGGAAATAAGGCTATGACGTCAAAGTGACATCCACGCCCAAAGAACACGAATCAAGTGGAAATAGAATTTAGACATATGATTCTTATGTAAGTGATTATCATTGAATTAATAGATCAAATTAGGTTTTGTAAAAGCTCAAAAAATAATAACTCAATGACGAAGGATATCGAAATTTGAAATCGTGCCAAATGTCAATAATTTAACTGAAAATAAGGTTTAAAATAGGAAAAAGAGAGTTCTAGTTTTGCGACAACAATCACTAGAATTCTATGCATTTGGGAGGAATTTCGTGTAATGTCCATGGCCTTAAAGGCTCTCCTTAGACAAAGACAATGTGGGCGATGTCTAGATCTTCTTTCAAAGTCTAAAAATTAGTAGAATGCATCGCCAAATTCTTTATGACAGCCATCGCCTAGTAGAATAGAAAAATAATGACTTGCGGCCCTTTAGCAGCTGTCACTCAATAGAGGTAAGCTGAATAGAGGTGGGGCACATCTCAGGGGATTCGTCCTCAAGTCAATGCAACAAGAGGAAGCCCTTTATTACATCTGGTATACTCTTAAGAGGTGACGACTCGTTTCTTAGTGGATTGTCCTCTTCTGCGACGGCTTGTTAGTTGATCAAGTAGATATGTTTTCCATGTAGAGTTCGCAATGTTTTATCTATAATCATTCACCAATTTTGACCACAATGTTTTGTGAATTACCTTGACTAAGTTTTGCCAAAATTTTGATAATTTTGGCAGCCTAGTCACTTATCAGAAATCGTGATTTCCTCACTAATTACTTGCCTATGAGAAAAAGATGAAATAAGTATGGCCCTTATAATATGATGTCACAATGATATTTTCATCATAGTAATAAAAAGGTATTTTAGGCATTTATAATCCTGTGAGGGAAACTTGTGAGTGGCGGGTTTAGTCTCACATCGGTTTTCTGACCGCTTTTGAGGCGAATAAAAGATATGCACCCTATAATGAGCATGTTCCTCTCTTACGTGTGTATGACCACTCCTTGCCTCATGCTCAACTGGCCACTAGTGACGTGGAAGGGGAGTGATGTACATTGCAACCACTTGAGCCTTATGCTTGCGAACCGCACTTAGATGCTTGAACTTTGAGCTCGTAGTCCTCAACCGTCCCACGACTCCGTCTAATTGAGCCTTTGACTCGCTTCCATGTCCGGGTTGTTGACTGTTTTTTATATTTTTTTTAAATCTTTTTATTTTATTCTTTTTCTATTTATCTCAAAAAAATATGATTATAAAATCATGTAATTAATCAAAAATTCATATTAACTAATTACAAATCACTTTTCATGATTTAACACAAATATAAGTCTATTTATCATGAGTTAAGACTAAAATTATCATATCACTAAATTATTAACTCATTATAATGAAGACTTATCAAATATTAAAATGTCTAAACTTCAAAATGAAGGGTTGACACTCTTGTAATGTGGGTTGTCAATTGTGAGCTTTGTCATTCTTCCTTATGCATTAATGCTTGAAACTAAAAAGCTGAGGTTAAAATTTAACTAGTAATCAGATGTCCGACCACATACATATATAAAATAATGATATAAGAGGACTTTTTGCTGATCAAAACAAAGATTTTGACATGTAGGCATAATTACATCATTTCATAAACAAAAATTTGGATCAAGTAAATGTATACATAGCAAGACATGTATATATCTATTATTAATATCAAGTGGTTCCCACCAATGAATAAGATAGATTGGTCATTGATCATCTTGCAGTTGTTGAATTAAAACATGTGAAATTAATATTTATAACTGAGATTCTGGAAATTAGTTTTAGAAGTCTGGTGAGCTTAAGGATGACTATTGAATTCTTATGTCAATTTTCTACTCAAACACTTTCTTACTTTAAATCAAAAGAGAATCAGAAAATCTGTATAAATGTGGTTCTAAAATTCCTAGCTACAAATTAGTAAAAGAGGAAAGAAAGGAAATGAGAGAATAAATAATAAGTAAGATTCTAATTGGGTTTAAAGCTTGGATTAAAAGTAAAGACATCATTAGTGTAGTAGGAAGATAGATGTAAATTCAAATCAAACAAGTTGGTCCATATTTGTTGTTCGAGGATAGAAGCAAACCCCTGAGATAGAATTCAAGTGAATTGTTGATTGAAAAAGAGAATCATTGCATAAGCAACCTAATCCCGCAACATGCCTATCACGCATGCAACTAGATTAATAAAATTAACAAAAATTAAAAACAAAAACTAAGTAAATCAATTTTTAAATTCTCCTTAATTTGCAAACTCCATCTATCACCTAAAATTGAGGAAGTTGGAATGGTAGAAAGGAGGAGAGTCGCCTATCACACAAAGGTTGTGTGTCTGACCTAGCTCTTGTCGTCTCTCTCTCTCTCTCTCTCTCTCTCTCTCTCTCTCTCTCTCTCTCTCTCTCTCCCTTTTAAAACCCCCACTTCCATTGTAATGGGCCGAGTCTCATATTCAAAATGGGCAGATTATTAATACTGACATGTAAGTTGATTGTCTCTGGACTACATAACTGAGGTTCCACAGGTTCTTACTTCCTATTGCAACCCATCTACACCGTATGTGGGGGTGTATGTGGGGTGCAATAGGAAGTCAGTAGATGCGCCACAATGAAAATAATTTAATGAAGATTATGTATACACGTGTGAGGCAACCTATTGGCCAGAACATACTTGGAGATTGGTTTATACGTTCAGGAAGATCTCTGTATGTGCCCAAGTGCACCGTGGAGACAGGCCACTGAGATGACTACGGAGCTTCGTGTGAGGACGAAGAGGCTTGCCGGGATGGGGAGGACCCGGGGCCGACTCGCCGGCCAACCCCCTGCCGGAGAGCCGCCCGCCGGGACGGTGAACGGCCCCGGGCACGCTCAGCTCGACAGCCGCCGGAGCGCCATGACGGGGACGGCCTGCCGGCATTCGACAGGTTCTCGGCATCGAGCGAGGCCACCGCCTCCTCTTCTACCTTCCTCTCCTCCATCGATGTACGCTGCTCACGAGAGGGCGAACCTCAGCTCAGCTCGTCGCAAATTCTTCGACCATATGGATGCGTTCGTATGCGTCTCCATGCCGCCTCATTTCAGCAGGTGGGTGGGCTTCCTGGGCCCCACATCGGCAGGGGACGGGCACTGAGCTGCCTCATCAGCGTTGACCTTGGAATCCACCCGACCACAGTCCGATCCCCTCATATGTGCCCGGCCCACAAACAGCGGGCGAGATCGCAGTCAACGCAAAGTAAGATCAACTGGGCGAACAACAGATTAAGCCAGGGATAAGTCGTCCATCGGGTTCATATGCTCGATGGGTGGTAGCCAGAGATCAAAAATCGGCAAGCAGGAAGTCCCCGCCGATGGGCAGATGGTCGCTGGGGTGGCGGTGGTTGGGTAGTCCGCCGGCGATGTCCGGCGACTCCGGCCCCGGGACCTCGAGGAGCCTGACCGGCCTCAGCCTACCAGAGCCCGAGAATAAGATGTAGTCAAGCGTCCCAGTGAAACCCGGGGTGCAATTGGTGAACGGCGGCTCTCCGCCAGCCGACGCATAGAGGCTGCGCAGAGGAAGGGGCGGCTCGGCGGCGGCGGTGACAACGTCTTCAGACACCATAAACCGGTAGACCTGCGATAAAACGACGCAGAAGCCGTGTAATTCCCGAGCTCTTCTGAAGTCAGGAGCAAAATCCAGAAGAAGGCGGGGCGAAGGAGAACGGACCGCATCCCCAGGGGTGGAGTTGAAGTCACCGGCGACGATGATCGAAGGCGTGGAGCGAAACTCTCTGCAGACGGAGCTTCTGAATCGAGAGAGGCGCGACCGGAGATACTTGACCTGCGCCAGCTTCACGTCGGCCCAATCGGGGTCCCTGAAGCAGGACAACGAGAGGCGTCGGCTGGGGATTGCAGGAAAGGGGATGAAGAAGATGAGAGGAAGACGAATCAGAGCTGGAAGCTCACCAGTAAATGTGGGTGTTCGCCACGATAACCAGATGACGGGAAGGATCGTTGAGCCTGAAGGCCGCCATTATTCCCACACAGTCTCGCTTCAGCCTCACACGCGGGTCGCTGGGATCTCGGCCATTACCATCGCCGCTGCTCTCTTCTGCCAGATCTGAGACAGACTCAAGAACGGACGTAGGAGAGTGAAGAGAAACTCAACGAACAGAATGAATTCGGGAGAGACATGGACGCATGGAATGGGAGGAATCTTCGCCTGGCTTGCCTTCAGAAGCCATGGAGCTTTCACCATCTTCTCTTCTGTCCTCCCCGTCGGAGTTCTTGGCGTCGACGAAATCAACCAGGTCATTGTATTCGATTGCCTCCTTCAAGACCAGTTCTGCACTGGTTACAGGGAGACGGGTTGGACAAAACGGCAGTCAGTGGGTAAGATCCAACTCTGAACATCTGGAACACGAGACGACCGAGATTAAAATTTAAAAGGAAGATACACAAGGAAGAACAAAAACAGAGCGATTTGACTGCAGATTGGGAGAGCTGGCTCGATTAAAAAGGAATCGGACAGAATCGTCGGCGACCTGCCAAATGCATTTGTGACCTTAATCCCGTTCCTTCCATCAAGATCATCATTCCACACTTTCGGCCAGAAATGGATCGATCATGTCCAAATCGGAAAATACGCACACAGGAATGGGAATCGATCAACATGGGGCAAGAGAGCCCAAGAGGCTGACCTCAGTTGGCCATCTAAGCAGCATTTGGATTTTTTTTTTTTTGTTTGGTGAAGAAAGCTACCAACCTAGAGAGCATTTCTAATTCTTGCCGATGAGAATTGAAGACTATTATGTACCTCGTGGACTTGTAAAAGATTCCACATCCATCGCGTTTCAGCCCACTTCTCTGAATATAAATGCTTGAATAGCCAAGGTTCTCCATGTTTTTCCTATAGAAGCTGTCGAATTCATCCACTTCCTGAACGATGGCATCTCACAGAACAAGAGAAGTGGAGGAAGAGCATGAGTTTTCAAACTGGAACCGGGGAAATATTTAGTAATCGCCTAACAGCACTGAAAGGGCAGGTAACCCGCGTTGAGCAGCGTTTGAGATACAATGATGATGGAACAGAAGCAAAGACTATACATAGCAAAGTCATCGCTAGTTACATGATAATGTTGAGAAACTCATGCAAGGTGCACTAGTGGCTCCCAGTTCACAAAAAATAGCATCCAGATGAGATTACTAATCCCTTTCCAACATTACGCGGAGTCTAAGATAAAATCTGATGGAATCCTGGGGAAATGCATTTAAACGAAAAAGTATTATGTCTTCTGGCTTGGATTGGCTAAGGCCTCCTCCTGTGTTAGACTGGTCAAGCTCATCTGACGGGGATCATGTCTACCGCTCTTGATTGTCTGAGGCAATTCTCACCTGTAGGCAGAGGAGGTCAGCCTCAAAGCTTCTGAGGAGAGCCAAAATTGCCTGTGAGCGCGCTTTCCACCTGAGATACAGTGTATGGTGCATAAATGCAACGAGAAAGCTTATTCTAAAAGTCAAATATCCAGAACCAAATTCTCGGGGATTGAATTGACATGGCATTGCGAAACGCATTCATAGTTCTAAATTGGCATAATGAAGTTGGGGATTAGCATCAGATAATTTTAGGAGCTCAAGGCAGCTCTCATGTTGCTTACGTTCATGAAGGATCCTGATCCAAAAGAAATTCCTCGGCACATCAAATGCAGTAAAGCTCTTAATTGAAAGCAGTTGACCCTAAAGAAGCCCACAGAGATTTGTAGGACTACACTGATTTTTATACAATGAAAGGTGAGATTCCATTGTTCATATTCATGTGCCTGTCTGCTATGCGCAAAGGCATCAAGCACGTTTCTGATGGAGCAAATAGAAGTGGCACATCAGGCCTGAATTAAGAGAGCAATAGTTAACCAAATGCGTGGCTGTCCTCAAAAAACGAGTAAGGGGGGATATATCACCAAATTGATCTATTGAACGTTGAGATAGATGAAAAAAGATTGATTTCTACATAAATACAGTATAAAAGCAATACACTCACGAAGTTATCAAGGCAAACAACACCCCACCGAATCCACCATAAGTTACAATGCGCTCCTAGGATCAAATTCGAAAAAATACATATTTTTTAAGAGGTGGGGGAGAGGGACCTTGATTTACCTCAGGCAAGGAGATGGAGAGTGTGGAAAATAAGAACTTTTGACGTACGCCTGCAAGATGAGGTTAGAACCAACAGATTAAAGATCCCTTGCAAACCAGAAAAAGACCAAGAGCTAACATTTAGACAACTACTGTTGAAGAGACAAGAATCTGAAACTCACTGCGAAGCCCTTTGATTAGCAAAGAAAAATTAAATAAATAGAAAGGGAGTAAATAAACTTTCTTCTCTACTTGCATGAATGGGCATCGTAGTTGGAAAAATGCCAGGCATTTTAATATAGAGTTTTCCCTCTCATGAACTGATGGAAAAATATTCGCTCTCTTTTCCTGAATTATAGGAAGACCACTTCCAACACCCAACTGGACAGGGAGAATGATCTAGTCCAGCAGAAGACGTTGAAGTAAGAAACATAGTACTTGAACGCAAACCCCCCTTCTTATCCCAGCCATCAATCCACCAGTACACTGCCAACGGATGTTTTGATGCCCCTAAAGATTGGAATACCAGATCTCATTTGGACCAAATTTCCATCCCAGTATCCTGGAGATCTGACAAAGCCACATCATATCGATTCTATTCTCTCACATACCCAGTCTCTGAATTCATGTTCTCCCTCTTACAAAGCCCGTAACAATGAAACCCGGTCGATCCTCAAGCTTCTAATATAAATTAGAATCATAGAAAACCAAGATGAATTATGCGATCTATCACAAAAAACTTCATACGGAAATAATAATTATAAATTTAAGGAATTTCGTAATAAAAAAATCATTCTGAGAAATTCAAGCATGAATCATCGAAACTCCTGCCAAAAATCTGGGGAAAAATCATGTCCAATCAATCCAAGTGTGTGATTGAATTCCATGGAACATAGGACTAAGAGATTTCTCATCTAGGCCCAGGCCAGATCTTTCAGGATTGGCCACTGCAGCTGGCTCGTGAACCAAGATAGACTGAAGGATGTAAGCACGGCAAACTTCACCAACACTTCCTCCTTGGGCAGTTGATTTTGTGCAAAATTTTGAAGCTTTACAGCCTCGTCCTCATGCTCTTTAAAGTTTTTAAGGCAAGATAAATATACACTTACGAATCAATCAGGGAGAGGATGGTCCAGTATGGTAAATATGACAACAGAAACCAAGAGAAAGAAGACAAGGGATTCCTCTGCTTTGCTGGAGCTGCGGCGCTTGCTTGGACCGCACGCCTGATAATACTTGTAGGATTTTACTATTTCTTTTTCTGTTTTAACCAAGAAGGCGATGTGCAATTCCTTCCCAGTTATCTCCACTTTCCTTCCTTATTTCTTCTTTTTCCCCACTATTTTTAACGATTATTTCGGATTCAACCATTTTCCTCATAAACCAATTAGTCCTTCCCAATCAAAAATTGGTCAGGAACTGGATTAGCTGAGGCATTCCTCACCTTAGTTAATGAGACATGTGTTCATAACGGCACCCAAATAACCATTGAAATTGAACTCAGACAAAATTTCCCCACTTATGGGACCAAACGACTCCACCATGAATTTTCATCGGTTCAAAGTGCAGAGCAAAGACATTATTGTGATACAAGTGATACCTGGGCCAAGATATTGTATGACACGAGCCGGAATCTGAAACCTGCAGAAAAAAGCACCAACGACAAGTTTTCCTTCACTTGTTCGAAACTAAAAAAAAAAAATTAATCATCGGATTGCCGATTGTACAGATTTCCAAGTCAAACGCCGGCGGACGCGCACCTCCTCCGGAAGCATCCTCCGAGGGTCCTTTCTTTCCACCGATGCGGACGAACCTGGGGATGCCCGGCGACGCCGCTTCACTCATCTTGCTCCCCATGCAGAACCTATCGGCGAGGAATGGATGAGATCGAACGGGCTCACTTATCAAGATTCTCCACGGGGAACTTAGGAACCTTGTTTCTTCGCGACGCTACTCACAGGCGACGAGGCGAGAACCTCGCCGGCGCCCGGTGCCCGGCGGTCAGCGGCAGCGGCAGCGGCCCCCGCAGCATCTCGGCTGAAGCAAACGAAGGGGGCCAGGGGATCCGAGAAGGCGTATTTGCCTGCCTCCAGACGGTTCCGGATCCAAATCCACAAGAGTTATCGGGTAGTTACCGATTCTCAACATGTCAGCCCATTAGGCAGTTGAATTATCTTCCCCTTCGGATTTGATTTTTCAGAATTCCAAATTTTGAGGGCTTTTATTTAAATTTTCACCGCCCTTTTTTTACCAATGTAAAATCAATCTTAATATTAATACTGATTTCCCGTAATAAATGTGTTCAATAGAAAATTTGTGTAATATTTATTTTCATTCAAAGCTGGATTTAAGCGGATTTATGCGCGAAATAAATCCGGTGATTAAGATCCCAGGGAATTGACGGCTCTCTGAGGAGGGGTTTGGCGGGAGACGTTGACTGGAGGTGCTATATGAGCCGGGCAGCTACACTGTGCAAGATGAGTTCTTCGTACGACTCGGCGCTCTCCTTCATGGCAGCGACTGGAGGCGCCGCCGCCGCCCTCGCGGCGCTGCTGCTTCTTGCCGTCGCCGGCGGCCCGGGGCCGGCGGGGGCGAGCTGGATGAGACTGTACGAGGGTCCCGGCTGCAGCGGGAAGAGCAGGACCTTCTACTACGGCTGCCATGGCGCGGCCCTGCGAGGCGGGTACGACTTCGTCTACGAGGATGACGAGAGCGCGTTCCTCTTCCCCCACCGCCGCTGCCGGCGGCGGGGCGGCGCCCCCGAGTGCCCCTTCTTCGGCGGGAGCACCCGGAATTGTACCGGCGTGCCCTTCCAGAGCTTCTACATCTCCAAGCCGCCGCCCATCTCCTGTCAGCTTCGATCTCCCTGAGTTGAATCTGTCCCTTTTCTACAGTCTCCATGCGTTTGTTAGAGATAAAAGTGTAATATGGACTTAGTGCGGAAGTTACAAGACAGAAATAAAATTAAAGACGCAATAATTTACGTAGTAATCCCCCAGATAGCGTGCCAGAATTCAGAGTAATATAAGTACTGAACTCCCACAGAATTCAGAGTATAGATCTCTGATTTTGGCCCTCAATGAATTCATTAGGCCACCTCTAACTTGAGCTGCCTCAGGAAGCGTGCCAGTGAACTCGAGAAAAGTGCCCGTATGACGGTGCACGTGGTCAACCCTTCTAAGCAACGTGCCCAATAGCGTTGACTTTCCTCAACCCTTTTATAATTTCCCTTATTTCCTAGCGGTCTGAATGCGGAGAGAAAGAGAGAGAAAGCTTACTCGGTGACAGTCGCCTTCGAGTTTCTTTCTCCGACAGTCACGGTATTCAACATAAAGAGAGAGAGAGAGAGAGAGAGAGAGAGAGAGAGGAGGTGGATGCTTCCGTTGGGGAATTGAAGTTGCAGAAGCTGAGCGGTGGGAGCACGGGAGAGGTGACATTAACTCTCAGTGAGGGGATCCCCGGCGGTGCAACGGCGACATTTACGCCGTCAAAACTTGCCAGGTCGGGCGCCTCCCGGCCGGTCTTCTTCCTTCCCCTGGCCCTTCCCAAATTTGGAGGGCCTCCCCGTTTTATGTCTCTCATGGCGTCTGCGGCGCCCGGAGCCCCCAATTTATGACCGTTCGTCGTTCTTCCACCTTCCGAGGGCCTTTCGTGTAAAGATGCCTTCCTGAACCGCAGAAGCTTCCCTCACCCTGCTTCAGGAGCAGGGAAGCGGAGAGAGAAACTCCTCCTCCTCTTTCTCCTTCCTCTCTCCGCCGGAGCCCAATCGCCGAAATTCCATAGAGAGAGAGAGAGAGAGGGAGAGAGAGGAGGTAGCTCTAGAGGAGGAGACCATCACGTAGGATGGCGGGCTCCGGGGGCTACGCAACCGGGGTGCTCATAAGTTGCCTCCTCGCGCTGATGTCGTCAACGGCCGGCGGACTCGTCGTGAATCTCACCGTCCTGGAGAGCGCCACCGCAATTGGAGCAGGCACGGAAAAGTCGATTTTCATTGAGTTACTCTCCTTATCGTAGTGGGCAGCTCTCCTATGGATGACATAATCGAAGGAAACCTTGGTTTCGCCCTGCAGTCTGCTTAGATGGGAGCCCCCCCGCTTACCATTTCGCTCCCGGCTGGGGCTCCGGGAAGAACAGCTGGCTCGTTCACATCGAGGTCTCTGTTCTTCTTTATAATCCCTGCAAATATATCCATGCGTGAGTCTCGCGTGAGAAGTTTCGCGTTGGTGGTGGTCAGGGAGGAGGATGGTGCCACAGTGTGGAGAATTGCCTCTTTCGAAAGAGGGGGAAGCTCGGCTCGTCCAAAGCCATGGGAAGCATAGCGTTCACAGGGATCCTGAACGATCACAGACGATTCAATCCAGGTACAGCAACCCCACACCCCCCGTGCTCTCTCTCTCTCTCTCTCTCTCTCTGCATCGCCCGGGACGTGAAGCGCAGGGTTCTACAACTGGAACAAGGTGAAAGTGAGGTACTGCGACGGCTCATCGTTCACCGGAGACGTCGAGAAGGTCGACCCGGTGAGCAACCTGTCCTCGGGGCCATCGCCCTCCAACTGGTGTCCGCTGTGCCTCTCTGAGCTCATTGGTCTCTCTCTCTCTCTCTCTATTTTTATAAGTATGCATATACCTGGCGTCTGAGCAGGTCACCAATCTTCACTTCCGAGGCGCGAGGATCTTCGAGGCGGTCACGAAACACCTGCTGGCGAGGGGGATGAAGAGAGCTAAGAATGTATGCTCCTGTTCTGGTCAACCTCCCTTTTCGACTCGTCATCTGAAATCCAGGCAATAGGGTCTGAGAAGAGGCCATGAGCCCGTGCTGCACTGGCCTACCGGGGTCTCGTGGGCCTCAGCCATGGGCCCCATCATGATTCATTCACGGGCCTCGAACTCAGATCATGTCCGGAGAAGAACCCGGAAGATGGTCTCCTCCAAAGGCAAACCCTAACGTCACAGTGAATCCCCTCAGGCCCTCCTCTCTGGGTGTTCAGCCGGGGGGCTCACGGCAATACTCCACTGCGACCGATTCCGGGACCTCCTGCCGAGGCGCGCCCGAGTCAAGTGCCTCTCCGACGGCGGCTTCTTCATCAACGCGTAAGCCCCTCTCGCATCCCATCTACACGCAACTCATCGATCTCTCTCTTCCGTTAACTCTTCATCAATGGCTGCAGGAAAGATTTAGCCGGAGCTCAGCACATCGGATCCTACTTCGACAGCATCACGAAGACCCACGTAAGTTGGTTCCTCTGGGGCCAAAGCAAGAATCGATCAGCAATGAGTGGGGGAAGACTTGTTATTTTAATAATTAGAGGGGATTATTCTGAGAGGTTTTCCCGTCGACGTCGCTAGGGTTCTGCGGGGTCTCTACCTTCATCATGCACTTCGAAGAGGAGGAGGCCGCGCATGGTTAGTCGCTCCTACCATCACTGGTCCTGTTGATCTTGAGGTCGGCTCAGCCCAATTGATGACTAAGAGGTGGCTCCTCTGAGGAAAATGCAGTGCTTCTTCCCGCAATATGTGGCGCAGGGAATCAACACGCCGCTCTTCATTCTGAATGCAGCCTACGACTCGTGGCAGGTGATCATCTGCCCTGATACAAAGTCCAATCCCCAAGTTGCATTTAATGGAAAGCATCTCCGAAACAACCTCCCAAGTAAGACCCAAGATGCGCGGTTTCCCAACGTTCCAGCAGCGACGGCGACAACGTGGGGATGCTCAAGAGTCCCGAGGGCCCATAGAGTGGCCAAGTGGGGTCCTTTACGCACTTGGGGACGAAAATTTAAGTCTATAGAGAGACGGACATGGGGCAGCTTGTACTACCATGGGCTTGCCCACAGATCACGCGAGATCCCGCTCATTTCTCTCTCTCTCTCTCTCTCTCTCTCTCTCTCTCTCTCTCTCTCTCTCCCTCTCCCCGGTTTCTCGCTTAAATGACGATTAGTCCTAGTGTTCGCTCTGGCAGTTGCTAACTTGAGAGCGAATTGTGTTTACAGATAAGAAATGTCATGGTTCCGCCGGGCGCGGACCCGGCTGGTGCTTGGAGGCAATGCAGGGCCGATATAAGTCAATGCACCCCAGGACAGATCCAAGCCATGCAAGGTCACATCTTCTTCATATGCTTATAGTCTAGGTTTGAGGCTACATCAGGGCCCAATCGGGTTTCAGTCTTGGTCGAAAGTGCCGAGCCTTAAAGCCCTCGCCACAATTCAACTAGTTTCGTACCAGTTACAAATCTCTCCCTCTCTCCCTCTCTCTCTCTTCCTCTCTCCCTCTCTCCCTCTCTCTCTCTTCCTCTCTCCCTCTCTCCCTCTCTCTCTCTTCCTCTCTCCCTCTCTCCCTCTCTCTCTCTCTCTCCTCTCTCTCTCTCTCTCTCTCTCTCCCTCTCTCTCTCTCTCTCTCTCTCTCTCTCTCTCTCTCTCTCTCTCTCTCTCTCTCTCTCTCTCTCTCTCTCTCTCTCTCTCTCTCTCTCTCTCTCTCTCTCTCTCTCTCTCTCTCTCTCTCTCTCTCTCTCTCTCTCTCTCTCTCTCTCTCTCTCTCTCTCTCTCTCTCACACACACACACACACACACACACACACACACGCACTTCCTCTCTCCCTCTCCCTCTCTCTCACTCACACACACACACACTCTCTCCTCCCCCCCCCCCTCCCTCTATCTATCCATCTATCTATCTCGGTCGTAGGAGCTCATAGCTTGAGCCTCTGTCTTGGCTTCGTGGCAATCTCCATCCGTAGAAGACCCTCGAGCTTATGCTTAGCCTAGCATGTCTTCGCTTGATTTTCATGGAATTAGCAATGCGAAGTCGGCAATTTCTGTCAGTCTTCATCCAACAGGGTTCAGGGTGCAATTCTTGCAAGCGCTGGGAAGGCTGGGGAGGAACCCATCAAGAGGACTGCTGATAAACTCGTGCTTCGCCCACTGCCAATCAGAGCTGGCGGCGACCTGGCAATTCCCCGGTTCTCCGACCATGGGAAACAGCGTGAGTACCTCCTCCCCCCTCTCGGGCCAAGAATCACGAACCCTAGTTCTCCAGTGCTTGCGGCTATTTCAATGGGCTGAATGCCAAAGCTTTATTACATTTCTTAGATTTCTGATCAGCAAATCCGGCGCTCTGCAGACGATCGCCGAGGGCGTTAGCAGCTGGTTCTACGACGAAAGCTCCGTCAAGCGGATCGACGGGCCGTATCCTCGCGCTGCCTCATGCCACAACAACATATACATTCCCAGCGAGAGCTTGGAGGAGGTGGCGCTGTAGCCGTGATTCTCATGACCCCTACGACGATCACCTTACGTGCAATAAGCTGATTATGAACAATGGATAAACAATTTATGCGGGCAGACTACGGCGTCAAAATTACATGGTGAAAGGTTGAGAGAGGGAAGGAGAGAGAGAGAGGTATAGTGAGGGAAGGGGAGAGAGAGAGGTATGGGGAGATAGGGAGAGAGAGAGAGGAGGGTCATCTTCTGCTTGATGGGGAGTATTCGGCGCTTAATTGATCATGGGCTCTGCCCCCGTTGACGCTCTTGGATGTGGTGTCTGCTGCGTGGAAGCCTGGCTTCTGAGGAACAGCGTTTTGCAAGAAAATAGGGGCATTTAGGGCTCACTCCGGCCCTCCGTTGCTCTATGTTTCTTGGGCCTGTGGCCGTCTTCTGATGAAGGGGAAGGGGTCTGGAGAGGGCTATTTTGGGTACGTTTTTTCCCCTTTCTTTCCCTGTTTGGACAAGTTCTCTCTCTCTCTCTCTCTCTCTCTCTCTCTCTGACTGAACACCCCCCCGACCGCCCGCCCCTCTTTAATCGACTCCTGCCCTCCTTTTCTCGATGAAAACCAGAGAAAAGTCGCGCTCGGAGGAACCCGGCGCCTCTCTCTCTCTCTCTCTCTCTCTCTCTCTCTCATTATAGGAAGAGGGCAAGGAACGAAGCCGGCTTGGGGGCAGAAGGGTAGTCGAATGAGAGGGAGCAGGTGATCTATCCGTCTCCGGGGAGATGAACGTTAAGCAAGATCTGGAGCCGTCGGGCGACGGGCAACAGCAGCAGCCGGCCCAGTCCCAGAGGCGGCCTCGTGGGTTCGCCGCCACGGCGGCGGCGGGGTCGGCAGGCGACAGCCCAGGCTCTGCCGGGAAGGGGCGGAAGGAGCGGGACAAGGAGAAGGAGCGGACGAAGCTACGGGAGCGACACCGCCGCGCCATCACCAGCCGGATGCTTGCGGGCTTCCGGCAGTATGGGAACTTCCCCCTGCCCGCGCGGGCCGACATGAACGACGTATTGGCCGCCCTCGCCCGCGAGGCCGGGTGGACTGTGGAGGCCGACGGGACGACGTACCGCTCTGCCCTCGCTGGCCCCGTGCCGTCCTCGGTGACGACTCCGCTGGCGCCGCTCCCCTCCACCCAACTGGTACCCGTCTCTTTTCCTCGTCTTTGTTCCGTCCCCGCAAATGGGCAACGTTCGCCCTTTCTATTCTCTCCAACAAGACATCGAATGACCTGTGGAAGCCCTTGCCGGACCGTCGACGCCATATGCTTAAATCTACGTTCCCCCATGGCGCTTCTTTCTTTTCCACGATGATGCCTGCATCGAGAGACATTAGGATCAAATGCCAGCATCCTTCGGCGCGGTAGGGTTTGTGCTTGCTCACTAAGAAGAGTTACTGGCATGAAGTGGGCAAAGATAGTTTCTACAGCAAGCGTTCTTCGTCTTTCCCCGTCTAGATGGCGATCCTTGATCATCCGATCTTCATTTTGACTTGCGATTCTTTGGATTGTCTGTGCTCTCTGTTTTCTGGTACCGATTTCCCGTCCAAAAAAAAAAACTGAATGGGGAAGAAATATGGATGAAGGCTATTTGAATTGTGCAAAACTTTTATCCGGATGAAGGTTCATCCTATCTGGGTTGCTCGCATTCGCTCGTCCGTTCACGATGCCGATTCCTGCACAGAGCGCCCCGCTAATTGGCCTTGTTCGCATTTTTTTGGTGCCCATCACGCTCCCACTGGCAACCTTCCGCTAGAAATTCCGCAAGCCACCACCTGTCCTTGGGGGATATTTGCCTCATCACTGGGCCAAGATTTCTGTGGTGAAGTGAGGGAGGGATTTTTTATTTTCTATTTCCTCAGAGAAATAGTTTTTGCTCGTATATAAGCGTGTGAACTCTTCTTATCATATGCCCAAGTAAGCTCAATTACAAAGCATCCCTGATCCTATGTGTTCCTGATTGAACCATTCTTACGGGAAAGAATGGACGGCTACAAATGAATACCCTGCTTTTGAAATCAGTGCGTGATCGTCTCCCGTATTCAGTTCAGCCGTCCCATGATTCCTGCATGGAGGCGCCGGGCTTCACGCCTGGCCCCGTCTGAACTTCATCTTCTCTGATCTATCTGAGATTCCTTCGCCTAGTCTCCTAGAACTCTCCCTCCCTCTCCACCTCCCTCATCAGAGCGTGCATTATTGAGTTGTTGATGAATGATGATATGACTATATTAGTTCCAGCTCTCGATTCGCATTTCAGAGTCAGAAATCGATGGAAAGGATTCTTTTTTCCCCGCCTCCCCGCCAATCTTCCTGTCATGTATTCCATCTCCCGAGGATCACCACAGCCGCATATGAGACATCTTGGATTATGAGTCCCAATCGTACCCACTCCACCAGGCGTTTTGTGTCCCTTTATTTGGCTCATGGTGATGGTCTCGTCTGACATCATGCCTCGATCGAGTCCATGTGTGGACTGTGCCTTAATCGCATGGAGATATCTTCATTATGTTCTTTCCTAACGTTGTGGGCTTCTCAGAACAGTACCCAAGAAAGCTTGCCAAATATGCAGCGGCGGCTTTGATGGGATATGTGGTGTGCTTGTATTTCATGGTGGCATAAGCCTTTTGAGGGACAAGATTAAGAGATTGAAATCCGTTTCAGTGAGGCACACGCTTTGGTCATAGCTCAGCTTGCTCTGCTCGCTGGATTTTTTTTTGGCTGACGATGAGCAAGGCAGAAGAACTTGTAATATGATTGTTATTTTGGAATGGGTAGATGGTGGCATCACTGATTTCTTTTCTTTTCTCTCTTCTTCTTCTTTCTCCGATGGTGCAGGGGCCCTTCCCCACCAGATCTATCGACAGCCCGGCATCTGCTGGTTCCCTGAAGAATGCTGCGGTGAAGTCGTCTCTGGACTGCCAGGCACCAGTTCTGATGATCGACGAGTGCCTGTCGCCCACATCCCTGGACTCGGTGGTGGTTGCAGAAAGGGATTCAAAGAGCGACAGGTTCAGAAACCCTGGCCCCATCGGCTCCTCGGACTGCATCGAGGCTGATCAGGTGGGAGCCCATCCTTGCACTCGATACTGTCGACCATCCAAGACGCTCTGCAGCTCCATGGATCCTTGTTTCTGCTTCTGCCCTCTCTCGTGCTGCTCACGGCCGGCTTGTGCTTCAGCTGATGCAGGACGTTCATCCGGGTGGGCACGACGATGATTTCTCGGGCACGCCGTACATTCCAGTCTACTCGACGCTCCCCGTATGCGACCTTCCAATTCCCCGAAAAAGTCTTCTACTTGCAGTGATCATATCTCTCCTGGGCTCTGACCATGCGATCAGATCCCGCCTGGGCCCGGGCTGTTCAGAGTTTGATGCATGTTGGCTGGTGGCAGACCGGCGTCGTGAACAGCTACTGCCAGCTGGTGGATCCGGAGGCGGTGAGGCAGGAGCTGAGGCACCTCAAGTCTCTGAATGTGGATGGAGTGGTCGTGGAGTGCTGGTGGGGGATCGTCGAAGGCTGGAGCCCGCAGAAGTACGCCTGGGGCGGCTACAGGGACCTGTTTAACATCATTCGAGAGTTCAAGATGAAATCCCAGGTGCCTTTCCCCGGACCCATCAGCTTCTCGCGGCGATCATCCGCTCCCGCCGGCGATGCGTGGCTCTTCTTTTACTTTTTATCTTCATGTGGCGCGTTATTCATGAGAAAAATCTGCTCAACCCGCGTCGGGGACCGCTCGCTCCTGCCGGGGATCGGAGAGCAGGCCCAGGGAAGGGAAAGGAGATGGCCCCCGTCTGCCAGAGTCCGTTGTTTCTATTTGACGTGTTTATCTGCTCGCTTCATGTCCAACGTGCGAAGGTCGTGATGGCGTTCCACGAAAGCGGAGCAAGCGGGTCCGGGGACGCGCCCATCTCCCTGCCGAAATGGGTCTTGGAGGTCGGCAAGGACAACCAGGACATATTCTTCACCGACCGCGGAGGGAGGCGGAACACGGAGTGCATCTCGTGGGGCGTCGACAGGGAGCGCGTTCTGTGCGGAAGGACCGGCGTCGAGGTCCGCTCTCCAGCCGCCCGCCTGCTCCCGAGCTCTTTCTTCTTGCCCGGAGACGCCGATTATTCAATGGCGTTGACTTCATGGAGGCACTTCTCCCTTTGCCTGCCGGGTTTTCTCTCCGCAGGTGTATTTTGACTTCATGAGGAGCTTCCGCGCGGAGTTCGACGACCTCTTCGCGGAGGGCCTCGTCGCCGGCGTCGAGGTCGGGCTGGGCGCCTCTGGGGAGCTCAAGTTCCCCTCGTTTTCGGAGAGGATGGGATGGAGGTATCCTGGTATTGGTGAGTTCCAGGTATCTCTCTGAAGTGAATCCTGCCACCTCCCCCCCCCGCCCCCTCAAACCATGCATTCATCTGCGGAGTTCTTGCTCCAATGCGTCTAGTTTTTATTCATTTTCTCCATAAATGCATTCTTGGAAGACCGGCCCTGTTGCTGCCCCGCCGATCTGCGGAGCTTCGTGCCGCCCGGCTGCACCGGGCGCCTGATTCGGTCTCTGATGAGTGGAATGGAGCACAAGTGAAAACGGGGAGGACGAGCCCTGATTCCTGGCTTCTCCAGTGCTACGACAGGTACCTGCAGCAGAGCCTGCGGCGGGCGGCGAAGGCTCGGGGCCACGCCTTCTGGGCCAGGGGGCCCGACAACGTCGGGCACTACAACTCGCAGCCGCATGAGACGGGCTTCTTCTGCGAGCGGGGGGACTACGACAGCTACTACGGCAGGTTCTTCCTCCACTGGTACGCGCAGACCCTGGTCGCCCACGCCGACGCCGTCCTCTCCCTCGCCGCTCTCGTCTTCGAGGAGACCCTGCTGATCGTCAAGGTACGCTGCTTAGCTCGATGCGCGTAATCTGCAGAGGGCCGGCCTTTCGATCCCCCCCTCTCTCTCTATCTCTCTATCTCTCACTCCCTCTCTGATCCTCTCCTCTGTTTTTCCTCGCCGTGGGGAGCAGATTCCGGCGGTGTACTGGTGGTACAGGACGGCGAGCCACGCGGCGGAGCTCACGGCGGGCTTCCACAACCCGACGAACCAGGACGGGTACTCCCCGCTCTTCGACGCGCTGAAGAAGCACGCTGCGGCGGTGAAGCTCGTCTGCCCCGGGGTGCCTCGGGAGGGTGACGGCGCCGCCGTCGCCGACGCTGAGGGGCTGAGCTGGCAGGTGGGGATCCGCTGTTTTTCCCTCCGCCGGAGGACCCGCCGTTGACCTTGCGGGTTGGATGGTGTCGGCCGTGCCAGGTACTGAACGCCGCCTGGGACCGGGGGCTGACGGTGGCGGGTCAAAATTCGGCGGGGGGCCACGACCGGGAGAGCCTGAGGAGAATGCTGGAGACGGCGAAGCCGCGGAACGACCCCGACCGCCGCCACTTCGGCTTCTTCGTGTACCAGCAGCCGTCGACCTTCGCCCAGCGGGAGATCTCCCTCTCGGAGCTCCTCCACTTCGTCAAGAACATGCACGGTGAGTTAGCACCGTCGCCGGCGCTGGTGCCGCCTGCATCTCTCCCCCTCTCCAACCTCGCCGCATGCTCTGGCCTACACGCCTGTATCTCACGAAAACCCATCCTATCCCCACCTGCAGGTGAACTGGGTGCCCACTAGGCGCGGTTCCTGCTCCACCGCTGTGCCGGCGACCGCCGCCGGCGGGCGGCCCTGGTCTAGAATTGGATCGCCTAACTTTCGACCCGGATTTTTAACCTTGTATTATTTATTTCCTTCCATATTTGATCTTCCGAACCCATTACGGAATCGAAACAGAGGATAGACGCAGAAAATATCAGTCTCAGATATCATCACGAGGCCTGCATGGACGGCCAGTTCCATGGAGTTCTTTGATTCGACCTTTTAGAGGTTTTTAGGGGGGGCAGTCCGCCAGGTGTTGTACATCACCACGCAGGGAGGTCCTGGCAGTGGGGAGACTCGCCGGGAACGTCGGCGATCTTCTTCTTCTCCGGGAAGAGTTGCCGGGGGCGCTTGATCACGTCGGCGACGCGGAGGCGGCCGTCGGCCATGTTCATCTGGTCGATGAGCGCTCGCTTGATGTAGCCTGGCGGGGTCTCGCTGGCGCCGCCGAGGTACATCTCGGAGGAGAGCTCGAACTTGAGGTCGGCGGCCGCGGTGCTGATGGGCTGGTGCAGGTCGTCCTCCTGGAGGACGTCTCCGATCCGGGCGAGGATGCAGAAGGCCAGGTTCCCCAGAACTCTCGAGTAGGCCTCGACGATCGCGTGCCCCACGTCCTGCGGAAAACCAGAGATCATCTCCATCGTCATTATCATTGTCATTCTGCTTCTGCCTCGTTGGATATGACTGAGACTGATTCGGACGAGCGATCTGATCTTCGCGCTCACCTTGTTGGATCTGATCTTCGCGACGGCGAAGAAGGTCTGGGGGAGATTCGGGAATCGGTCCCTCAGCAGGTGGAGTAGCGCCTCCGCCCGCTCGAGGGAGACCCCGATCTTCGCCGCCGGCTTGGCGCCGCCCTCTCGCGCGATCGCCGCCCACGGCCGCCGACCCTTCTTGGCGACGCCGCCGGAGAGCCTCTCCCGCCAGGCGAAGGCGGCCCCTTCCAACCGGTTGACGACATCGAGGACCCCGTGCTCCGAGCTCAGGTCCAGCGACCGGAAGATTTCCTCCACCGAGCACAGCTCCGACGAGACCACCAGCCTCTCCAGGTCCTCCCCCAGCCCCACCTTCCCCGACTGTCGAAAGACGGGGGGAACCCAGATGATGATGATGATGAAGAAGAATGATGGCGATGAATGACAGACGGGGCGTACCTTGGGGAGGGCGTCTCTAATGGCATCGGGCAGGGGGATCTGGAGGAGGATCTGCTCGTTGATGGACTTGACGGCCTTCATCACCTGGTACACGCACTTCCCCTGAAAACCCAGCTTCTTCCTCTGCGACAGGGAGAGCCCCGACTCGGGGACCCGGGGGGACGGCAGCCACCATCTCTTCCCCGGTCGGACGCCGCCGCCGCCGCCGCCGCCGCCGCCGCCCTGCGCTGCCTTCCCCTCCGCCGTGCGGCTGCCGCCCTCGGCGTACCAGAACTCCGTCTCTGTCATCGAGTCGAGCACCTCCTGCTCGCAGGTTGATTGATCCTCCTCTCAGATATCTCCTCTCCTCCGTAGGAGGACTATAGGAAGGAGGGAGCAGCAGAGGGGAAGCCGGAGAATCGCCGGAGGACTTACGATGAGGATGGAGTCGAGCTTCTGAAGGGCTGGGAGGGTCGTGTGGACATCGGCACGAGCTCTGGGTGTCATAATCTGATGAGCGGCAGAAGGGATCAGAGGGTGCCAACAGCGGCGGGCGGTGGCGGCGGTGGGAGAAGGCAAGAGGCGTAGTACCTCCAGCATCCGGCCATTAGCGCCGCTCTGCTTGGCGGGGACGAGTTCCACCATGTAGTTGGTCGGGGAGAGCAGCCAATCCATCTCCCTCCGCCACCTGCTCTTCTTCTCCCCCGGCAGCGGCTCCAGCTTCCACAGCTCCCCGAAGGTTCCCACTGCGAGGTCGAATCGGAGGACAATCAAGAACACGAGCGAGCGAACGGAAAGGAAGAAAGAAACCAGGAGGACGATTAGCAACCGCACCGGCGAGGTTGGAGATGGCGTTGGACAAGGCCACCGCGGTGGCGACCCCCCGCCGGCCGCCGGAGCCGTCCTCGCCCAGCAGCAGCCTCGCGAACTTCTCCTTCATGCTCTCGACGTCGGCGAACCCCATGCTGTAAATGGGCACCTTCTCCTTGTCCTCCGACGAACGAGGGGGCCGCCGGCCGCGGTAGAAGGGGTAGGGGCTCCTCACGGCGGCCCAATCGCCGGCGAGCAGCCCGCATTCCTCCTCGCTACCGCCGCCCCCGACCGGCCAGCCGGGGGAGGACGAGGCGAAGCTGTCCTCCCCCTTGCTGGAGGAGGAGCAGCTGAGCTCGTCCCCCGCCTGCGAGTCGCTGGCCTGGCTCGCGCTGTACTCCGTCTCGCATGAGTAGCCGCCATGGTTGAGGATGCAACTCTCCAGGCCGCTGTAGGTCGTCACCCCTGCACCAATAAATTACCACCCCGCCGGTGAGGTCATCTTCTTCCCGCAGACTCGGGCACAGGTTCAGCCGCCAGTCAAAAGTAGCATAAATGCCGCGGTGGGTGGGCAGAAAGTCAGGCGATAATGCAGCACCATCGTCTCTCTCTCCTCTCTCTCTCTCTCGCTAGGTCTCTGCAGATGAGAGCCTGACCTCGAGAACTACAGAGGTATGATTATGATCTGAACATCTTCTACGACAACTTTACTGATCGCCTGCTTCATAAATTCTCCAGCTGCAGGCCAGGCGGTAAGATTGGAAAAGGAAACGCTCCCACCATGGCTAAGGTAAAGATCAGGATCGCCTGGTTCGCCATCCTCCGTCTGGCTTCCCTACTACCTCGGGCTTCCGGCCGGCGGGTGGGAGTCGAGAGAGGAGAGAGGAGGCAGGGAGAAGGTGGGCTTACGAGGATCGGCCTCGTCGAAGTCCAGGCTTATCTCCCTGGCGCGGTGGCAGCACGCAAGGGTCCGCATGGTCGAAGCTCTCTGTGTCGCCGCCGCTGCCCCCACCTCCTGTACCAGGCGGCGCTTGTCCGTGGGCGAGGAAGCTTCAAGCGAGAGAGAGAGGGAGAGAGAGAGCCCTTCTCCGTCCACGTCTCGACGGTACGATTAAAGCAGAAAACGCCGGGTTCTCGGGGTAGTGATCGTCATCACCGGCGCCTGTTCCGACAAGAGTAAGAAATAATTAGGCTGGGCAATGAGAAATAAACGTACGACGGGAAGTCCCCCGACGACGGATGGCTTCAGATCCCCCGCGGAGGAGAGAGACCCAGGAAAGTTCAGATCCCTTGTCGCGGATCTCGCCGTCGAGAAGGGCCGCCTTTTCTCGTCTTCATCCCCGTGCTGCTTCTCCATTCTGCCGCCTTTTCCTCCATGAAGACTACACGCGCAGGAGGAAGAAAAAGGAGGAAGAAGAACAGCAGGGTCGAGACGGAGCCTCACCATCTCTCCGAGCCAGACGAAAGGGGTTTCAACTTTCTCTCTTTATTCGTCTGCTAGTAGACAGAGAGAGAGAGAGAGAGAGAGAGAGAGAGAGGGTTTCAGGGGCGAATGCTGCAGAGGAAGTGAGGGCCGGCGGTCTCAGAAATGGAGAACGACAGGGGGAGGACGCGGAGGCTGATATCCCATCTCCCTGCTGGCGAGGTCGCGAAGAAAGGCAGGTTGAATCATCCCCTGAAAGACAGAAATCCCCTTGCCCTAGAGACGAACGAGCGAGCGAGAGCGAGAGCGCGCGAGAGAGAGAAAGGGGTTGGGAAAGGAGGCAAATGGATCCCTTACCAGAGCATCCTCGGCAATGTGCCCCCGTAGCCGTCGCCCGGCGGCGATTATGGCGCTGATCTCCCCGCCGGAGCTACCCCCGCCGCCTATTGCTCAATGGTGGGAGAGAACAGCCTCCACAGAGCGAGCGATAGAGAGAGAGAGAGAGAGAGAGAGAGAGAGCCGGGGGAATAGTGACGGGATGGGGGACAAGGTAGTGGATTGCACAGGCGTTTTGGCTGCGTCTGAAAAGGATGGAGGTGGCCCGAGAGAGACGGCGCTGGTGGCGGGGGTGGAGACTCTAGAGAGAGAAACTGTGAGAGAGACCGCCTATCGCTCCCCCAATAATGCACAGGAGGAAGAAATCCGACCTGGCCGTCGGATCTCCCTCAGTTCAAACATAACCGTTCGATCACTATCCGACGGGCAGCATTGGCTAACGCGACACGTGGACGTGAAAGGCCCATGTGCGCGGATCTCTAAAGACGCCCCCTCCCTCTCCTTCCGGATGGGCTCTTCCAGGCTATCTGCGCGAGACACGTGGATCTTTTTTACGGGTACATTTTGCGAAACGGAGTTTATTTTTTATCCCCGTAAAAAAGCCGCATTTTTATGTAAAAATCGCCCAGCTGATTCCGTTCGGGCGATAATTTTCGGAGAAGGGAGGCGTGACCTCTCCGTTCCGGAGCTACCGGCGCCGTGCCCGCAGCTCCGCCATCCCCGCCGGTGCCGCTGGCGGAGTCCCCCACGTGCGCCGCCCGCCCGACGGACGAGCGACGGCGTTATTCAAGCGGCGGAGAGTAAATAAACAAACACCTGCGTGACGCCGCCGGCAACCCCCTCCCTCTCTCTTGCTCTCTCTTTATATGGATATATACGTAGATATCTCATTCACCGTAGGGGCAAGGTGTCTGGGAACCTCCACTACCATCTAAAAATGAGGCACGATGAGGCATGTGTGGGTGTGAGTGTGCCCATGTAGAGAGAGAGAGAGAGAGAGAGAGAGAGAGAGGGTAGACGAGCTCGCAAATTTTCATCCCTTTCCCAAAAGCCATGGATCGTTCTTCCTACATTTTGTGGCCTTATCAATCCGAAATTGCATTACTGAAAACACCCAACCAGTCAGACGATATTTCAAACAATATTAATTTTTCCAAATTATTAGTCTCTTAATTTTTTTGAAAAACTTTAAAAACTTTCATTCTTTGGTACCGTCGGAAAGGTAAAATATCAATCTATTAGCTCACATTTAATTCACGAATACAAAAAAAACCCTACTATTATATGGGCTAACAAATTTTTTCACGAACATTATTGTTTGATGCCAACATTATTAAGGCGTTGAATACATTATTAAGGAATATGCTTAAGCTAGATCGACCCAAGCAGCATTTACGATATCATAGTTCATAAGGAAGTGTGTAAGAATCCAATCTATTCCATAAGTTAGTGCATGAGAAACGTTACTTTTTGAAGAGTAGTGACTTGAACAAACATCTCCATTGAGCTAATTGTGTGTTTATCGAAAGCACTAGCATACCAATTATCCATAGAGTCAACGTTGTGGACGATATGCCTTCTAATTGCTTACTATGCGTCTTTCACCAAAATTAGGAGGTAACTATAGTAATGTATGGTTGCAGACGTTGATGCTTAATCTATCAACATACAAATTAACTAGTTTCATAGACCCTTTCTACGCGAAGGAGCCACGGTCGGAGAACCGGCTCGGACGCGTTGAACGCGTTGAAAGCCATTGACCGATAACAACATGAAGGGAAGACCCATTGACCGACCGATCTCCCAGGCGGGCTTGAGAAATTCCTTAAGAGGAAAAAGAAACCCCATGAAATCTTTCTACAGGGAGGGCGCTCCCAGACGGGCTCTATTTCACAAGTCGCCACAAATGACGGCGGCGCAAGAAGGTCAAACCTTCCAGTTTGGGTTACCTCTAATGGCTCCCGACATCTTAAACGGAGCGTGGTCAACGCCCCCCGGTCCCCCTCTGGCCGCCTGGCAGCAGGGATGGTCTAAGAAGAGGGGCATGCGGTGGGAGAAGCTACTGCCTCGTGAGCTCATCGAAGAGAAATCCTGCCCACGGCAAACAGGGATCGTTCTCGTCATCATCATCATCATCATCATCATCAGAGAGAGAGAGAGAGAGAGAGAGAGAGAGAGAGAGAGCTGACCAGCCCCTCTGTTGGAGAACGATCGAGGCATTCTCCAGCATCTGTCTTGCCCTCCTGTCCGGGGTGCATCCGGCAAGCTCCATCTCTCTGTAGATCTCGGGAACCTGATTCAGAAAAAGGAGGGGAAACCGGGGAGAATGAATTGGATCTCAAAATGAGCCAGCATGAAGCCAAAGTTTCGATCTGTCCTGAGGAAGAACGAAAGCTTTTCATGGCGATGCGACCGACCTTTTCATGTCTTTTCGCTCTGATGAAAGCCTTCATGAGGGCGCTGTAGGTGACCACGTCGGGGGCGATGCCCTTCACAACCGATGACCGCAGGGTTAGGGAGACGACGACGATCATAGCCGGAGGGAGCGCCCCGTTCAGAAGGACTTACGATTTCCTTGATGTGCTCAAAGATGGACAGCGCCTCCCCGCATCTTCCGGCGATCCCAAACGCATTGATCAGCGAGTTCAGCATGATGAGGTTGGGTTCGATCCCTTCTGCCTCCATCAGCCGGAAAACATTCACCGTTTGCTCGCACAGCCCCTGCGCGCCCAACGAATCTGTCAGTCTGCCGTGGAAGGGAGAGAGAGAAGCTCGGCCATGGCGGATTGGAGGGAGGAGGCACCGCACCTGCTGGGCGTAGGCATTCGCCAGGACGCAGAAGACGTTGGCCGAGAGCTGCAGGCCCTCCGCCTTGAGCGCGGCGACGCACTGCTCGGCGTCGGCGAACGTCCCGTACTGCCCGTATATATCGGCGAGCACGGCGTAGACGGCCCCGCTCTGGCGGAATCCCCGGCGGCGCATTCCCTCGAACACGCTCCTGATCTCCTCCCACCTGCCCTGCTCCCCCAGCCTGCTGATCACGGCGAGGAAGATCTTCGGGTCTGGGTACAAGCCCGCCCCCTCCTGCATCTCCCCGAGGAGGGCCATGGCGCGGTCGAGGTCCCCCGCCCGGCAGTACCACCGGATCAGGGAGTTCCAGGTGACGATGTTCGGCGCGACGCCGTCCCGCCGCATGGCCTCGAAGGCCCGCATCATCTCCTCAGTCTGCCCGTGCTCGCCCAAGGCGTCGATGGCGCCGTTGTAGAGGCTCCTGTCCGGCCGCACGCCGGCAGCCCGCATCTCAGCCACCAGCTCGGTGGCCTTCTTCCACATGCCGTTGTCCCGATAGAGCCGGATGAGCTTGCTGTAGACGGCGGAGTCGAGACGGAAGAAGAAGCCCTTCTTCTTCATCTCCGCCACCACCCACTGGGCGTCCTCGAGCCGCCTCGCGCGGGCGAAGGCGTCCAGTAGCAGCAGGTAGGTCTCGCGGTTCCGCCGCACGCCGTCGCGCTGCATCTCTGCCAGCAGTGCCTCCGCCAGCCCCAGCTGCCCCTTCCCCAGGAGCCCCCTCAGCAGCGCGTTGTAGGAGCCCACCGCCGGCGGGCGCGGCGACCGCCACTTGAGCTCCCGGAAGACGCCCTCGGCCTCTAGCGTCCGCCCGACGGCGCCGAGCGCGGAGACCAGGGCGGCGCAGGAGGCCTCGTCGGGGGAGAGCCCCCTAGACTCCATCCGCGCCAGCAGCGCCATGGAGGCGTCCACCTCCCCCGCGCGGCAGCGCAGGCGGATCTGCTCGTTGTAAGAATCCCTCGAGACCTCCTCCTCATCCTCCTCATCCTCTCTGCGAGGAGGCGTGGTCGTGGGCGAACAGACGACGGCGACCGAGGAGCGGCGCCGCCGGAGGGGGGCACATGGGGGGAGCGGAGCGACGCAGCGAATGGCCGCCGCGGCGTCGAACATAGCCGCGTCGGAGCGGCACGGGGGCGGGGGACGCAAAGAAGGTCCCGGCGGGGTACGAGCGGAGAACATACGGGTACCATCCCACGGCGGCGGACCGCCGCTGGCCTTTTCGCTCCCCAAACCCACCCCTAGAGGTTCAGACGGAGCACAAGGATCGCTCCATGGAGCTCGAGGCCGGCCCCCTCTCAGTTGCCCTCTCAGGGAGCAACCTAGCCGCAAGCCCGGGCCCCCACCCCCCCCTCATTTCGGATTTCCATGGCCGTGGGACCGAGATATTTCGAGGGAGGGTAAGGATCTAGTAGCGTCAGACGGGCACGAGTCAAAGGCGCCCCCGCCGCCGTGAACTGTTTTCACAGCCAAATACGGAATACCCCACCCGCGTAAGAAAGAGGGGAGAGAGAGAGAGGGGGAGAGAGAGAGAGAGAGAGAGAGAGAGAGAGAGAGAGAGAGAGAGAGAGAGAGAGAGAGAGAGAGAGAGAGAGAGAGAGAGAGAGAGAGAGAGGAAACATGGGCACGAAAGCTCTGCCACTGTTGTAACTAAGATGAAACACCCACATGAATTAGTGCGATTTTCTCATCTCCCCCTTCTTCGTCACTCCAGAAACAAGACTCGAGGCGCAATAATCTTGCATCGATTCATGGGCATTGCATCAAACTCGTACTTGGGCACAGTGCATATAAACACATGAAGTACTGATGATGAAGAAGAAGAAGAAGAAGAAGAAGAAGAATGAAGAAGAAGATGCACCGATCCTCGGTGAAAAATTCTCTTCTCCTCGGCATCCAGTTCTTTATTGTCAGCAGAAACTGCCGAGGAGCCTGGCAGACTTCCGACCGGGCCAGGCCCAAAATGCAGAAACCGTGGGATGAGGAAGAAGTGGGCCCATGAGCCCAATAATAATGAGTGCAGGCCCTACGGGCAGTAGCGGTCTTAGCCATCATGGGAGAAAAAGGTATAAATACAGGGAGGAGAGAAGATTAAAAGTCCTGGTCAACTCAAGAGACAAATTCTCTTCCACACCATTGGCACTTATTTTCCCTTTTCCTAGTTCTATCTCTCAGATCTTGTTTGTGCCTACATATTTCTTTTGATATGCAGATCTACTAAAGTTTTTTTTCACAAATCTAATACAATTTGAATTGTCCTTCTCTTTGGTTCTTTCTACGAAAAAGTATCACATCAGAAGTGGTATTAGAGCATGACATTACTGTCAAAACTAGAGATCCACAAAGAGAAAGAGCTCGAAGAATTGCATCTAAGTTCTCAATAGAGAAGTCAAGAACACAAAAATAAGATTGATCTACTCAAGGAATAGTTTAATATGATAATGTAGGTTTTAATTAGAAGATTTGAAAAGACCTTCCACCAAGTCTTCTCTAAAGATGGTAGCTTGGAGGATGGAAGAATCTCATCATGCACAACAACCAGAAAGAGATACCAGACCTGTAGAAATCAGAAATGCCAGAATCAACAGCCGCAAAGCTTCATCTTCCAATTGGTAGAGAAATTTCAGTCACTATCCCTATTTCGTAGGCAAGAAATTTGACATACCAATCTTCACAAGAGACGATATGGTAGGATGACTCTATAGAGAAAATATGTACTTCTCAATGTATCGATGACGAAGGAGGATAAATTGTGGACATCATGGTTGAGTTGTGAAGGAAGAATGCTCAAATGGTTTCAATGGGAAAACTATCAGTTACCTCTTAAGGAATAAATGGATTTTCTAGACAAATTTAATTAAGAGGATCAAAACTATTTGTCAACAATTATTAGAAATTAGACAAACCAAATTCGCTTTAGAATATCAAGAGGAATTCAAAATTTTGGTTGTGTTTGTAGGAGATAAAGTTGAAAACATTTTAGATACCACATTTCTAAAAGGATTGTGTAACGATATTCAAGAAGAAGTGATCCAATTTCAGCATAAGAGATTTTTTTTTACTGTTGTGACAATCACTCAACATGAACTAAAAATGACCAAATTTAGAGGTATGATTTCCACTAGAATTCTTACATCGAAAATAATTTATTTTATAAAGGATAAGAAATCTAAGCAATGGGAAGGGGAGGTACAAATGACCTAGACTTGAGTAAATGAAATTGAAGACTAAAGGGAAAGGGTATGTCTTTCGTGGGCAAACCAATGATGGAAAGGAGGAGATTGACCATTTTAGCAACATACATAAAATGAAAGAGGTCAAGGCTTATGTTATTTTTGTAATGAGAAATACAAGCCTAGAAATATGTCGAAAGAAAGCACATATGTTGAGTATGCAAGACGAGGAATATTAGAGGAAGAATGACAACATTAGAGTTATTATTAAACTCTATGGAAAATAATACTTCAAATCTACCTCTTAAGTTCCAAGGCTAAGTGGGAAACCACTTAGTGTCTACTTTGGTCAATAGTACAGTTAAACATCATATCTTTTGAATGTAATCAACAAGTTTAATTTTTTTATTAAATATACTTCTAACTTTAAGACGATAAGAGTCACATGCAACAAAGTCCATACTTCAAGTGTTTGCTACCTAGTAGTTCTAAAATTTCTTGGCATGACAATATGTGAAAATATGCTATTATTACCTTTGACTTCGGTGGATAACTTGTGGCTTAAATAGCTTGTGAAAGGAAGAAAGATAGAACTCAATTTTGAAAAGTGGTTGCTTACATAGAAAATTTAGGTGAAACCCCCTCACACCTCAAGAAAGATTTTCTTTAAACTGTATTCAAGGTATCAAATAGAAAAGCCCTCTTCTTTGAAATATATCAATTATGGCATAAAGTTGACTAAATAACTCCATCTAAATGTGAGTTTAGACTAAGTAGGAATTTCTGAAACCATTCGAGAAGGTGGTGGGTCTTCCATCAGAGGAGTTGAACCATTCAAGTCCAATGAAGGATGAATCACATATAGTGAATAATTAATCTTTTAACCTTATTTTCAAAAGGTTATAATTGAAAATCTAGTTAAAGACATGTTGGAATTAGGGGTCATTCAACATTTGAGTAGCTCATTTTTCAACCCAACACCCTTGGTGAAGAAGAAAAACAGAACAAGATGATTTTGTGTTGACTATAAAATTTTAATCAAAGTTACCATTTAAGATCATTTTTCAATTATGGTCATAGAGGAGCTTTTTGTTAAGTTGTAAAAATATTTTCCAAGTTGGATTTACACTCAGGGTATCATCAAATCTATAAAAAGAGAGAAGACACTGTTAAATCTTATTTATAACATATGGAAATAATTATGCACTCTTAGTGATGCCATTTGGCTAATTAATACCCTTCCCACTTTTGGCTCTAATGGATCAAATTTTTTTAAGAATTTACAAAAGTTCGTATTAATTTTTTTGATGATAGATTGATGTACATCATAGATTTGGAGTCTTATAAAAGTCATTTAAAATAAGTCTTTAAGCTTTTGAAGATGCTTCAACTACACATTAATTGTTCAAAGTGTTAGTTAAAACAAATAATCATTTCCTGCTTGGGCCATTAGATATTTGAGGAGGGTGTGACAATGGACACAAAGAAAGTAAAAAAAATCCAACATTAGTTGGAACATATCCCTCTAAAGGAACTCCATTATTTTTTTCAGATTTATTGATTATTATCATCAATTTATTAAGAATTACAGACCCAAGGCATGTCCTTTAACTCAACTTATGAAGAAGGATACTTTTTACTAGGAGAAAGGAGAAATAACAACATTTAACTATCTTAAGGAAAATTTGATCACATCACCAATGTTCTTTCAAATTTTCAATTGATGTTTGAGTTCGAAGCTACTATTTCATTGTTTTAGTAAGAGTAGTTTGATGTAAGCAAGAAAACCCATCACATTTTTCAGTTGAGTATTTGGGTTGACATATGAAGTCAAATCCTTCTATGAATGTGAGCTTATGACCATTGTGTTTGTTATCTTTTGGTGGATTCATTATCTTCTAGGTAGAAAGTTTATTATCTTTACTAATCAACAAAGTCTTAAGTTTCTATTAGAACAAGTTTTGAGTTTGAGATCAAGTTCAAATATGTAATAAAAAATATAGCCACAGATGATCTCTCATGTCTACCTCAATAAGTTGAGGTTTTTCATTTGAGTTTTGTGTCTAGAATGATTGGGATCTACAAAAAATTTGCATCAAGTACTAGGTTATCCCATTTGTGTCAAAGATAATTTTGGGACTTGAAAAATATCTAAAAAAACACAAACATTATTCATGATAATAGGGGCATCTACTACACCATAAAAGACTTGTTATATTGTAGAAATCATAATTACTTCCATGATTATTAAGAGAATGTCATGATTCCAATGTGGGAGGTCACTTAAAATTTATCAAAACATTTAAAATAATTACACAAGATGTACATTGGCAATAATTTAGAAAGCTATTACAAACATTACTTTAGAACATACAAGCAATCTGGATTTTGATGTATGAGGTCATTGGACATCAATGTCTCTAGAAGTCCTTGCCACTCGCCAAATAGGCCCAAAATACAAAAAGTAGGGGATAAAGAAGAAGGTCATGGTATTGCCCTCTGAGAAGATTGGGGCCTATGAACCTAATAAAAATAAGAGAAGGCCCCATAGATGGTAACAATTGTAGTGATCATGAGAAAAAGTATAAATAGAAGAGGAAGTTGATGTTAGGAGGAGAGAAAATTAGTCCTTGTTTACTTAAGAGACTAATTTCCTTTCACACCTATTTTCCATTTCCTAGTTCTATCACCATGATCATGTTCGTACTTTAGTGTATGGGACTAATTTTGTATAATTCTTATAATTTACAGATCTACTCCAAGATTTCTTTATAAATTCAATACAATTTGAATTGGCCTTGTCTTTGATTCTTTATATGAAAAAAGATCGCATGATGGCTCACATATTTCTATTATGTAATAGGGTGATCTACAAAACACATTGAGGAAAATCATTGACACATTAGCTTATGATTATAATTGTCTTGCCATAGAAGCAAGCATCCAAAGAGATTTTTAGATCTTATGACAAATGAGATTAACCTTCAGTAGAAAAAAATGATAGTAGGATATTTGAACTTATACAAATAAAGAAAATCAAGAAGCAAGTTACATCAAATCAAGTATAAAAAAATAAAAAAAAGTAAAATTTATCTGTCTACTAAGAAGAAGAGCTCCATTGATAGAGTATGATTTAAATGTAGATTAAATAAAAACAATTGAAAATATCAAAGAGTAGTAACCTTAGTAGCATTAGAGAAGTGAGCACATTAGTCAATTAAACAGTTGTGACATCCTTGAGCAGGTGAGATGTGCAAATACTCACTTGCTCCCTTCACCCATGTCAATTAGATGGGTATATTAGAAGGGGAAAAGTGAAGGGTCAAGGTTTTTCCTCATAGAACCTCACATCACCATTGACACATGATGAACAAGTGCTAATATCTTTGTCCTAAGTTTTGAGAAGGTAGACTTGAGTTTTGAGATATATGTGAGAAATACATATGTACTCACACCGCAAGGTGCCTTCAATGCACAAAGGCCATTACATGAGCCACTTCAACTACAAGGTGAAGCACGAGTGGTACATCGATGAAGAGAGAGAAAATAGCTAGGGCATGCCATTACTTAGCCTTGAGGTCAAGTCCTATTCCACTTGATTTCTCTTACTATAATGAAATGACAAGAGCTCACAAGGTGTTGGGGGAGGGCCATGGTCTCTTGCAACAAAACATTTTATAAAGGATGGTTGGCTTGACTCCTAATCAATGAAGCTAGAATATAATTGAGACTTGATCTAAGAAATTCTCATGTTACAAGGAGACTATGATACCACTCTGGGTCAATCTTCTGCTATACAATGTAATTCTAATTCACGTGAATCAAGGACTCACAAAAATTTACTATAATATGATATTAATTGGGATAGATACCTAATTCAAAATCATAATTGTGAAAGGAAAAATAAGAATTCTATAGTTCTATTGTGACTTAGAGTCATGACAATTACAATTCGATGAATAGAATTGATCCACAATTGTAATTATGAAAAAAAGAACAAGAAAAAGAAAAAATGTCAATCTAAGATGGTTTGTCTTATAACAATCTCCCCCCTTCTTTCATGGCTAGCATGTAATATTTATATGCTCTCATTTTCTTGTGATCCTTTCATAGTTACTTCTTCTTGTCTTCTTGTCAATTATATTGTTGGTCTAGGTTTCAAAGGTTTTCATTTTCATTAGTTTTCTAACTATCATTCCCATTATGTCTCGACCAATTTTGGTGTATGCTCCTCTTTCGCTTAAGTGAGGCAGGCCAAACCAATAGTCTATTAATATCTCCCCCCATGTCTTCCACCTTATTCTCAAGTGGAAAGGACGAAAACTCTCAACTTGTTGAGTGGATTCCCACATCACCTCAACCTCTGGTGATCCTTTTCATTAGATAAACACTTCTAATCTTTTGAGGTTGTGCTTGGTAGCTAGTAGCTCTTATGGGATAGATGTCTATTTCAAATTTTCATCCAAACATAATGGGTGAGTTTGAGCAAGGAGCTGACTACTCGTGGTCCCTTTATAATTAAGATATATGGAACACCAACTGTATTGATGTATAATTAGGTAATTTCAACTTTTAGGCTATTGTACCCACCTTGTTAATGACCTAAAAGGATTCAAAATATTTTGGACTAAGCTTGGTATATTATCTCTACCTTATTAAGTCTGTAAAGACTGATTTTGAGATACACCTAGTTGTTAGGATATAATTCTTTGTCATGCAAGTATTTATCCGCATTGACTTTCATTATCACTTGAGCTCTTTCCAAGTTTTATTTTAATTGTTATAGTAAATGATCCTTTTCAATCAACTAGTGCCCCACTTTATCTTTTTTGTTAGGTGGGTCATTTATACGAGTTAAAATTGGTGGGTCTTTATTGTATGCAATCTTAATTAGGGAGAATTGATAAGTCTTCATTATCATGAGTTAATAATTTAGTAAGATGATGTTTTTAGTCTTAACTCATGATAAATAGACTTATTTTTGTGTTAAATCGTGAGAAGTGGTTTCTAGTTGATTAATATGAATTTTTGCTTAATTACATAATTTTATAATTTTATTTTGTTGAGAGAAATGAAAAAAATATATTTATGGAAAAAGCAAAAATATCTGCCGGCCAACCGAGCCCGCTAGCGGGTTGGAGGCTTAGTCGGCGGAGCCGCTGGGTGGCTAAGGACTACGAGCTCAAGGCTCGAGCGGCTAAGGATCAGACCACGAGCACGAGGCTCAAGCGGCTGGCGAAGCGGACCGCGAGCTAGGCGCTCAAGTAGCTGACGTGTGCGTCACTCCCCTTCCACGTCACCGGTGGCCAGCCAGGCGTGGGGCAAGGAGTGTTCGTACACACACGGGTGATTTGTACCTATTGATGGGTAAAGAATCGCCCGTAATATATGCGCGTGAAACTCGCCTAGAAAATTGATGTGGGACTAAACCGCGTGCCTTACTTTTTCCCGGATATTTTATAAATGATATAAATGTCTCTCAATGACCGATATAAAATGATCCTTATGACGTCATAGATTGAGGGCATTTTAGTACTTATTTTATCTCTCCCTCTTTCTCTCTCTCACAGGCGGACAACCGGCGAAGAAATTGCGATTTCTAGAGAGCGATTAAGCTGCAAAAATCACCAAAAATTAAGCAAAAACTTAGTCAATGCGATTCGCAGAGCATCGTGGCCGAATTTGGTGTAGGATTCTAGACAAAACATCGCGAACTCAACGAAGAAATCATCTCCGCTTGATCGACGAACAAGCCGTCGCCGGAAAGAGGACGATCTACCGGGAGACGAGTCGCCACCTCCTAAGAGCGTATCATATGCGATAAAGGGCCTCCTCTCGCTGCACTGACTTGAGGACGAAGCCCCTGAGATGCGCCCCACCTCCATCCAGCACACCTCCGCCGAGTGATAGTCACCGGAGGGCCGCACAAGTCGCCATTTTTCTGTTCTGCCGGGTGACAACCGCCGGAAACGATTTGACGATCCATTCCACCGATTTCTGGGCTTCGAAAAAAGTTCTAAAGATCACCCACATCGTCTTTGTCCAAGGAGAGCCTTCGAGGCCGTGGACATTGCACGATTTCTTTTCTGAACACGCAGAATTCCGGCGATCACCGTCGCGAAGTCGGAACTCTATTTTTCCTATTTTAAACTTTATTTTCACTTAAATTAGTAATCTTTAGCATGATTTCAGCATCCAAATTATTTCGTACTTGAGTTACAATTCTTCGGGCTTTTACAGAACTAAATTTGATCTATTAATTTCATAGTAATCACTTACAAAAGAATCGTAGGTCGGAACTCTATTTCCGCCCGATTCGTGTTCTTCAGGCGCTGACGTCACCTGATGTCATTGCCTTATTTCCTTTTCACATTTATTAAATAGATTATATTTATCATTTAGTTAAAAAATTCATAAAAAATCATATTCCTTCAGGAAAATTCTGAAATATTACCCAATATTATATTACATCCCTGTGATCGACTAGAAATTTCCCACTATTTTTAAAATCTTTTATCGATTTATAATTAATTTATTCACTCTGATAAATATTTAAAATTCCAAGAATTGGTCCTTTCTAGTTTTATAAAAATTTTAAATTTGTGTGATTTATTATACAACGATTAATTCACATCAAGAACCCTACTGAAGCATTCATATTAATATTAAATTAGTATTGTGCCTAAGACACTTATTTTGCCCATTCTCATGGTTGATCACTTGCAAAGCACCATAAATGTCTCAAGACCCATATTTATTGCTTCCATTTGTCTATTTGACTAGGGGTAGTAATCGTTAACATCTTAAAAAGGTACTTTGTGCTTAGAAGAGTTGTACCTAAAATCAACTTAGAAACATTTGGACGTGGTCTATAATGATTGAAGTAAGAATTCCATAAATCTCACAAAGTCTTTGACATACACTTAGACAACTTAGATCATGGTGAATGGGTGTTTCATCCCCAAAAAGTGTGCATATTTACTAAATCTATTCAAGACTATCATCACACAATTATATTATTTTGATAAAAGTAGTTCTTTGACAAAATCCATTGATATATTTGACCATACTTGAGTAGGAATTGAAATGGGCTGTAGGAGGCCTATGGACCATAGATGCTTCACTTTATTCACTTGGCAGTTATGAAAAGTTTCCACATGTATTTGAATTGCTACTATCATTCTTCTCCATCATACATTTTGAACAATTTTGTAAGTTTGCAAGTCTCATGAATGGCCTCCAATTGCATAATCATGAAGCTCTTCCAACCATTATGGGATAAAAATGAAATTCTAGACTAATACAATCCTCCCTTTGTACATCAAAATTCCTTGGTGAATTTTGTAGTGATGTTGAATTCTAAATTGAACTTCTAAACTCTTGATGATCAATATCAGATGAGGGTCTTTCCTTACCTCTTTGGCGATCATTGTGTGTCTAGTAATTTGGGTCGATATAACTCAAATTGGCCAAAATTAACAAGTGTCTATCTTGATAATGCATATGCCACTCTATTTTCTATTCCTTCTTTATATCTAATTTAGAAGTTAAAATACATAATTTTTGACACCCATTTATGACAATATTTGCTTCTATTCATGATGTGCTTCAAACTCTTCTAGTTAGTAAAAATAATAAATTACCTTCTCATTAGATAATATTTCTATTTAAGTATAACTAGCACAATTACCATCAGTTCTTGCTTGTATATTGAATAAATTCACTACAAATTTTTGAGTGATCTATTAAAATATGCGATAGGATGGCGATACTACATTAAAGCTGCTCTGACACTCAATCTTGAGACATTCCTTCAACTTGAAATTCTCTTGAAAAATCTAATAAGGCCAACACCGAGCTTGTAGTCAATGCCTATTTTAACTGCTTGAAAAAGTTTTTTTTCTACCCATTTCATTTGAATGTCTCTTTCTTTGTGAGCTAAGTAAACGATTGAGTAATGATTCTATAAACCTTGATAAAGTTGCAATAATGTCCCATCAGTCCCATAAAGCCTTGTAATTCCTTGATGTTCTTGGGAACAACCCATTGAATTATAACTTGAATTTTTTTCATGATCATCTCTATTCCTTTGTTCGATACAACATGCCCAAGATATGAAATTTTTTAGGCAAATACACATTTGCTCCAATTGATGTGAAGTTGATTCTCCTTGGGGATCTCAAAAATTTGAGAGGTGTAATTCATGTAGTTCATCAGTCATGCTATATATTAGAATGCCATTAGAAAAAGCTAATATGCGCTATTGAAGGAATTTGCTAAAGATATGATTCATCAACTTTTGAAATGTCACCGACACATTCATGAACCCAAACAGGATGACCATGAACTCATAATGCCTTTCATTAGTTCAGAATATTGATTTGTGAATATCTTCCTTCTGTAATCAGATTTAGTGGTAATCAGATTGTAAGTCCTGTTTGGGAAAACCTTTGCTCCATAAAACTTGTTGAATAACTTAGCTACTAGTATAAGAAATTTATCCAGTACATTGACTTTATTTAGCACCTTGTAATCAACATAGAATATACATTCACCATTCTTTTTTTGGACCAATAACACTTGAAACAAGCTACTAGAACGTTAGATGATTTCAACTTCTAAAATTTCTTTTACCTTTTTCTCAATTTATGATTTTTGAAAATAGTGATACTTATATAGGCGGATATTTATGGCTTGGGTGTTATCCCTCAAACAAATTACATGATCGACGTCCCGAGTCAGCAGCAATTCTTCTAACCCTATGAAAATTCTGATTGTAACTTCATTTCCCATTTATTCACCTCTCATTCTTTTAATCTTGTTTCAATTTGATAGAGTTCAATCATCACACAATCTCTTTTGACCAACTTTGTGAGAGTTCTTTCTTTGATTTCATTGAGGCCTTGATCTCTGTCCACTTCTAAGATGATTTGGTCTATTTCAGATTGATAGGATATGTTCCAAACTTCAAAATTTAGTTCAACTTGTTTGAGGTCTTTGGTATGATCCCCAATTCACAATGGTAAGCAAAATGACGTATTGATCCTTGCTCGTCTCAAGAATAATCCCTCTGATGAAGCAGTTGACCTGGCAGCCTAGCTCCTAGAAGATACTCGCCAAATGCAGCCTCCCCTCTTCCAAGATCTTACTCCAAGAATGCCTCTTCCACCCGAAAGATACCTCTCCTTTTCTCCCCCCCCCTTTCTTTATAGGGCTTGTCATCTCCCTAAAATGGTAACTTGATCAAGAGTTGGGTTGTTATTGTCTAGGTCAGCATGACTTGGATGCCTTCACAATCTTAGTTAATGAGTTGTTGCCAGGTCAACATGGCTTGGACTCACTTCTTCTTGATTCTTAGGCCCTTGCCTGAGCTTGCTTCTCTTCTTGCTCTCATAAACCCATATTGAAACCATATCATTACCCCCTTCGTCAACAATCACCTTGTCCCCAAGGTGAAAATCAAGAAATTGAGCTCGCATGAGATATAATGGTTCCCAAGAAGCATCTTCCTCTGGTAAGCCCTTCCATCGGATAAAAACCTCGACACACCCATTCCATTTTCGGGCAAAGACAACTTCCTCTTGTTGCATCGGCCATTCCATATCTCTCGTGAATGGTGGAGGTAACACCGAGCAGTGGCATCAGATCCCACGACTTTGCGGAGCTTGGATATGTGAAAGATAGGATGAAGAGAACAACTGTCTAGAAGAGCTAACTTGTAAGCCATGAGCCCCACCCTTTGAAGTAATTTGAAGGGTTCAAAGAATTTTGGTGATAGTTTCTCGTTCACCCATTTCATCAACAATTTCATTCGATAAGGATGTAGGCATAAATATGCTATATCGCCCACTTTCAAGTTTAACTCTCATCTATGGGCATCCGCCTTGGTTTTCATTTTACTTTGAGCGCCAATAGGTTGTTCTTTAAGCGGTTGAGTATTGTATCGCTATCTTGTAGCATTGTGTCGACTGCATCAATCGGAGAAGGAAGTGAACCATAATAAAACAACTTAGGTGGGTTACGGACATAAACTGCTTTAAAAGGAGTCATCTGAATGGCAGAATGAAATGCAGTTTGTAGGAATACTCAGCCCAGTGTAACCAATGTGACTAGGACTTAGGTTTTTCAGAAGTGAAGCAACGTAAGTAAGCCTCCAGATACCGGTTTACTACTTCAGTCTGGCCATTTGTCTAAGGATGATAAGATGAACTCATCCGAAGAGTAGTCCCTTGAAGGCAAAATAATTCTTTCCAAAATGCACTTGTGAATACTTTATCCCTGTCAAATACTATGGACGTGGGCATGCCATGCAAGCGGACAACTTCCTTCATGAATTGTTCTGCGACAACGACTACAATGAAGGGGTGTTTCAGTGGGATGAAGTGGCTGAATTTGCTCAACTGGTCCACAATTACCATAATGCAATTGAAGTCATGTGATGATGGAAGGCCTTCAATAGAATCAAGAGAAATCCCCTTCCAAATTTGATCAAGTATGGCCAATGGTTGTAATAACTCAACTAGAGAAAGTGAGGATACCTTGTTCACCTGGCAAATGTGACACTTATCCACATAACTTTTGATGGTATGTTTCATTATGGGTCAAAATAGATCATGGGCAATTCTTTTATAAGTATGGAGGAATCCATTGTGTCCCCCTATTGTGGAATCATGATATGTCTATAGAAGTGTGGGTATTAGAGAGACTCCCCAGATAGCACCAAGCGCCCCTTATACAATAATAGCTTGTGGTGCAGTCTAAATTTAGGATGTGATAATGGGTTGACTTAGAGCTCTACTACTACCTTCTACCATTTGGGGTCTTGACCCAGTTCTTTTTGTATTTATGCTGTGTCAATTGCCGAAATCTTCAAAACATTCATCTCCTGTAATTCTGACACGACCGATAAACAAGATAGTACACTGTTACTATGTTGTTGTGACCCAACTTGTAGTCAATCTCAAAGTTGAATCCTAGTAACTTATAGCCCCATTTATTGTAGGCTCCTTGACCTATTTTTGGCTTAATAAATACCTCAAATTATACTGGTCTGTCTTAATGACGGAAGGCATGTGTGATAATTAGTGGTGCCATTTTGAATAGCAAGAATGGTTGTCATCAATTCTCGTTCATAAGCTGATTTCACTTGACTCCGCATCGGTAGGGCTTGACTAAAGAAAGCCATGGGGCGACCCTTCTAAGTTAAGATGGCACCCACCTTGATGCCCGATGCGTCTATCTCAAGGACAAATGGGGTTGTGAAATCTGGCAAAGCTAACATAGGGGTAGAACTCATCGCCTGTTTAAGGATCTCGAAGGTTGTTTGAGCTTCAGTATGCCAAGTAAAAGCGTCCTTCTTGAGTAATGCAGTAGAGGGGCAGCCTTCTGCGAATAGTCTTTGACAAAACGTCGATAATAGGCTGTTAATCCCAAAAATCCACAAAGCTACTTTAGAGATGTAAGAGTAGGCCAGCTGACCATAGCATCAATTTTAGCCTTATTTGTCATAACGCCATGTTATGAAATCTAGTCCTAGAAATTTTAATTCGGTACAAGCAATGTGACACTTCTTCAGATTCACATGAAGGTCATTATCATTTAAGACCTTAAAAACATGTCGAAAGTGTTCTTCATGTAAGATGGAAGATTGGCTGTATATCAAAATGTCATCAAAAAATACCAATACAAATTGCCTCAAGAACTGATGTAATATACTGTTTATCAAAGACTAAAAGGTGGTCGGGGCGATCATTAGGCCAAAAGGCATTACCTGGAACTCATAATACCCTTCATGCGTCTTGAAAATTGTTTTGGGAATGTCAACATCAGCCATCTATTCTCATAGCCGTATTTGATGATATCCTAACTTAAGATTCAATTTTGAAAATATTACGGTGCCATGTAACTCATCTAGTAACTCCTCCACCACCGGGATAAGATATCGGTTGGGCACTATGATCTTATTTAGTGCCTTATAGTCGACATAGAACCTCCATCCTGCGTCTTTTTTCATGACTAATAGTACTGGGCTGGCGAAAAGACTGTGTGACGGTCGAATGAACTCTAACGTCAGTAGCTCCTTGATTAGTTTCTCAATCTCATCCTTCTAGATATGAGAATACTTGTAGGGTCTAAGATTAATTGGTTGGGCGTGTGGAATTAATTTGATTCAATGGTCAGTGGACTGGACCGGTGGTAACTCTACTAATAGTGAAAACACTTTGGGAAAAGTCTCCTTCAGCTTGTCTTCTAATTCGATGGCTTGTTGGCTTGGTGTCCACGGAGTCACTTGAGTGATCTAATGCAGCTCCACCATGAATAATTGACTCCTAGTCAGCTCCTTGTTGGCGGTCTTCATATCTAATTCAAATTTCTACAAGTTGCTGTCACCTTGCAGGGTAATGACTTCTCCCCCTCTCTTGAATTTCAAAATGTGTCTCTGTCAATGAAGGTGGGTCCACCCCAATGAATATAACCAAGCCATTCCCAATATCATCCCTACTCCCTTCAGCTTATATGATAAGAAATCACTAGTCAGGTTGATACCCTGTAATGAATATGGGACGGCCTCACATAAGCCTTGACCCTTATCTAGCTGCCCATTTCCTAGAGTGACCTCGAACTGCACTGAGAGGTTGCAAGGAAGGTAGAATTCATCCACTAGAGTGGAACATAAAAAATTATGAGAGGCTTCGCTATCAATGAGGGTAATGATCTCCTTGCCATGCAAGATGCCTTTTAACATAATAGATCAGGTATTGGTCCATCCAAACATGGAATGGAGTGAGACATGCGTTGATAAAAGCTGTGCCTCTAGTAGTTCATTGCTGTCTTCAATTTCTTAGATTTGAGTCATGTCTAATTCCTCATGGTGCAGTTCATCTTCAGCCACAAGCATAATTTGTAGTGTCTTTTTGCAGCAATGTCCAGGCCTAAATTTCTCATTGCAATGAAAGTAGAGGCTCTTTTCCCTTCGAGTCTGGAGTTCTTCGGGGGTAAATAATAACCGTCGCTTAGTAGAATGGGCACTCCCGTTGTTGGTTGAGGTGGGGGTGACCCCCTCCTATTGAAGCTGTCCAGATATAACATTGTCAAGCATCTGCTTGCATCCAATAAATGACTAGGCTTGTTTATATATCGGCCGGGGATGAGCAAGGATTCCCATTTACTTGTAAGTAGAATGTGGTGGTTTCTCCTCCTTCAGATACTGTTCATGGTACGATTCATAAATGGCTTGCATGATCTTTTCTATTTGCATGGGATCTCGTAGATCTTTAAAGTTTCCTTGGGATAATTCAACTTTAATTCCCTTCTTTAACCCTTTGGCAAAAGTTTTCATCATGATTTTTTACGAAATCGGGAGTAAGTACACCGACAGGCATTCAAACTCATCCCGATAATCTTTAACCGAACCTATCTACTTAATGTCAAGGAATTGCTCCATAATATCATCCTCTAGGATGTTGCTAAATCAGCGGCCGATTTGGACCTTGAAATCACCCCAATCCTCCAACTTATAATGATCAGTGGTCTATATGAATCATTACAAAGCGGCCCCCTCCAAATTAGGCATTATGTACTCAAGTTGATCTGCATTTGAAATCGAATGTACCTTAAAGTACATTTCCATTCCCCATAACCAACCTTCGACATCCTCACCACGGAACACCAGTGCTTCCATCTTGTTCTTGGCAGTGTGTGGCACTTTGCTCTGGCTTGCCTCTGATACGCAAACGTCGCCGTTCGACATCTTCTCCTTGGCTCTAGAAGAAGTGGGAATTTCTCCTCTCTAATCGTCAGACTTGGAGCTCTCACCCTTCTCCATGTGATCAAACCGCGCCATAATCATCTGCAGCATATGGTCAAATGACGATTTCTGCTCGTCATTTGCACGATTCATATCGGTTCTTAACAGCTCTGTCGCTTTCTTCGTTTGCAGCAAATCCCTCTTAATTTTTGCGATCTCCGCATCGCATGCATCGAACCTTGCTTCCAATTCTTTCACCGTCATCTTGGCTTGGATAGAGGCTCTGATACCAAATGGTATGATCCCCAATTCACAATGGTAAGCAAAATGACGTACCGATCCTTGCTCGTCTCAAGAATAATCCCTCTGATGAAATAGTTGACCTGGCAGCCCAACTCCCAGAAGATACTCACCGAATGCAGCTTCCCCTCTTCAAAGATCTTGCTCCAATAATACCTCTTCCACCCGAAAGATACCTCTCCTTTTCTCCCCCCCCTTTCTTTATAAGGCCTGTCATCTCTCTAAAATAGCTACCCGATCAAGACTCAGGTTATTATTGTCTAGGTCAGCATGACCTGAACGCCTTCACAATCCTAGTTAATGAGTTGTTGCCAGGTCAATATGACTTGGACTCACTTTTTCTTGATTCTTAGGCCCTTGCCTGAGCTTGCTTCTCTTCCTACTCTCATAAACTCATATTGGAACCATATCAATCTTGTAACCATTTCAACCCTAATATGATGTATATATTGGCCAATGGTAAAATAAGAAAGTAATCTTTCACAATAATAGTAGGAAATTCTACAAGTCTGGGCAATCGTTGATTCCCATCACCTTTTCTTCCGTGCTTGTCATTAGTCAGTATTTGTTTGTAGTCTATATCATTAGATTTAATTTGTCGACAAGTTGATGTGAAACAACTATCACTTCTTCTTCTTTAAATTTTGTCTTGAATTTCAAAACTTGTTTTGGGGCTCCATCAATCAGAAATCTTAATAATAGTTCTAGAATTGCCACCTATGGTCCTTCCTCTCCCTCAAGAGGAGCAAATTTCAGTCCTTCTTTGCCTACCAACAACATGTGGATTTCCTTTGGGCATTCATGCCCTAGTGCATATCTTTCATTACAAAAATAGCATGGTCCTCTGCTTCTCCTCTATAGTTCTGCCCATGAAATAGTCAGCCATTCTCTCTGCCCTTGTGATCTCCTTATAGTGTAGGTTCCCTCACTAGTTTAGGGCCAATTTTCTCCTTGTTTTGATGGAGCACTCTTCACATCCGTCCTTTTTGTAACCATGCCATCGGAATTTTCCTCCATTCTTGAATCTTTATAGATCTTGTGAGGGCCATAATTTCGGAGCTTCTCATTTTTTAGTTCAATTTGTTTCACCAATTTCATAATAGCTGTCAATCCCTTAAGACTAAATGTTTCATCTCAGCTTGAATGTCATCGCACAACCCTCTCAAGAATGTATTCTCCAAAGTACTTTCCAACATGTCATTTACTATTAAAGCAATCATTTCAAACTCTTTTGTGGTGTTTTGACAATGTGCCCTTCTGTTTGAGGTCAATTAATTGGCAGCAAGGTGGTCCCGGATGTGAAATGCCATATTTCTCCATAATAGCATTCTTGAAATCCTCCCAACTGTGGAACGACTCTATGTCATTCTACCATTTGAATCATTTTAAAGCCTTTCCTTTGAAATATAATCCAATGATCTTTAGTTTTTCTTCCTCCGGATATACATTTATGGAAAAATATAATTCTACATGATAGAACCATCCTTTGGAATCTTCTACCAAAAAAACTAATATCTCAATCTTTCTTCCATTACTTTTGATATCAAAGTTGTTGTTATGTCTATATGGTACTCTAATATCTTAGCCAAATTGCTGATTTGATATTGCTGTCTTCTCTCTGGTTGGAGATGGATTACCTAGTCTTAGGGATTGCTTCTACTCCCCTATTTGTCTCTGAGTCATTTCAGTGTTTGTTTGATGTAATCCTTCCAACATTTGTATGATGACACTCATTTGTTGCTGCAAAGTTGCTATTGGCTCACTATTTTGTTTGGTAACCGTCAACAGACTATGAGTTTTGTTGAGCATGAGCTCAGATTTCTTCTAATCTTTGTTTCAGAGTTTCCATTCTACTGTCAACTGATTTAGAAACCATTTTGCTCCAAGGATATGATACAGAATGGACACAATATATATGAAGTCGGGAACTCAAGATTCAAGAATTAAAGTTAACAAAAATCTTTGCTTATAATTATAGTCAAGAATTTATATGAACTCTCAATTGAAGTGCCAAATTGATGCAACTCCATATCAATCTTCTACTATGCAATGTAATTCTGATTTGCATGAATCAAGGACATACAACAATTCATTATAATACTAGAGTAATTATGACAAATACTTTGATTCTCAGTCATAATTGCAAAAGGAAGAATAAGAATTCTAAAGTTCCACTGTGACTTAGAGTCACAATGATTTACAATTCAGAAAACAAGAAAAAGAAAAAATGCCAATCTAAGATGGCTAATCTTGTAAGAATCTCCTCTTTCTTCTGTGGCCAGTGTGTAGTATTTATACTCCCATCTTCTCGCAATCCTTCCACAGTTGCTTCTTCTCGTCTCTTCTTGTCGGTTATACCATTGGTCTGGGTTTTCAAAAGCTTCCACTCCTCTTTCTCTTAAGTGGGCTGGGCAGAACTAGTAGTCTATCAGACTCACCGAGAGTTCCAAGTTTCTAGTAAAAATGCATGGGAGGATATCGACCAGAGAAATGCAAAATCTACAAGCAGGACTGTTACGATATTCAGCGAAAGCGGGGCTGTTATGAGATGCACCGGAAGCCATGAAACCTAATGATTTTACCTGTCGGGCCTAGTCTGACAGCATGCTTGAGACATAAAGGAGACCAGTGCAAATCGAGTCTTCTTTTCCTATGGCGGAAAAAAGAGCGCGGCAACAAGTTCACAAAGGGCCGCCGCTGCGAACTAACTTCAACAGGTCCATCATTCCTTATAAAAAGGCGGAAGGAAAATGCAACATGGGGCGGGGGATGACCTCTGGATTCCCACAACGTTGGATCAAGGTTCCCCCCTGTGTCTGGTCTAGATAACGCAAAGGATTCCCACCACTTGTGCGCTAGATGAATACCGAGAGAATCCAACGTAACGAAAAGAGAATGCCGCAAAGATGCAAAGAGGACGGATCGAATGAAGCCAGCCAGGATAACCGCGACTGCCTTCCACTTGATCAAATCCAAGTCGTCTCACAGCAGTGCGGAGCGGAGACGCTGCAGATTGTTCGTGTAATCGGTGGAGATACAGGGAGGAACTGTCTGAACCAGACGGAGACCATGGATATTATGCGAATCTGACAGGATCCGAGGTCGAAGCCTGCCAGCCTTCCACAGATACTTACCACCATGAACTCACTTCTGTCTCCGATTCAGTTGATGCAAGGCGGGAGCGGGGGCGGACGCCGCCACCAGAAGAGGGGAAGGCCAGCGCCGTGAGAGGCCCCCGTTCCCGACCTGCACCAAGCGAATTAGAGACAGCCAGCAGCAGAAACCGCGAACTCACCCCCACCGCCTCCGCCCGAGTTCCATCGGAAGAACCCTAACCCTAGCCCCATCATCCCCCACGCCCAGCCCACCGTCACGGTGGTCGCAACGGCAATTGACCGCTCCAAAGAAGTCTGAGGCGGCGAAGGAAAATTATAGGCCATTCAGACGGCCTCGATCATGCCACGTAGCGCAATCTGCGTCGCCATCATCGCCGCCCGAAGGCTCTTTTTTTTAATTTTTCTATGCGGAGGAAAATATAAACATGAGAAAGTACGATTGATTCGGGCCCGTAATTTACGAGCCCGTCGCCGCCAAGTACAGCTGTTCTCCAACGCTGTTCTTAATTTACTTATCAATCCCCAAAGACTGGAAGAATTTTACATGGCTCCTAGCTGTTCATTTAATTGGTGACTTGGACCTCCCGGCCGCAGTTGGTGAGAGAGCTCCCTCCCTCTCCCACCTGCTTGCTGCCCGCCCTCTTCCTCTTCTTCCTCTTCCTCCTCCTCTTCTCAGCTACCCGTCGCCGCCGCCTGTCTCCCCTGCCGCCGCCCGCGCTGGTGGAATGCCGGGCTAGGGGTACCCTATGATGGAAGGAGCCGGGAGGATTGGGGAATCGGGCCTCTCTCACCTTCCTTTCCTCTGCGGCCGCTCCTTCTCGGCCCTGCGGGATGTAGAGCGCCGGCTTCTCGCCATTGGAAGTGGGGCCGCAGCCCGAGCTCCTACTCTCCCTGCGGTGTGACCAGCGAACGGGGAAGGAGCAGCTGGGGACGGCCTCGAAGAGCAGAGGAACGCCGGGTCACCGCCGATTAGGGCCCCTACCGGACGGGAACCAGGGTTTTGGTAAGTACGATTTGCTCTTCCGCCTTCGGCTCCTGCCGTACCCTGGGTGCGGAGATAGCAAGAAGGAGATTGGCTGCACCACCGATCTCCGAGATTTTGTTTGATCCAGTCCGTGCTCTATTTTCCTGGCTGTGTTAATCCGCTGTTTTCGACGAAATTCTCGAGGTCTTGGATCGGAGGCGGAAGAGAAGTCCCCGCAGAAGGTTTGAATCAGCGTGGCGGGGATCTGGGAGGAGCTGGGGATTCACTGCCCCGCCCTCCCTCCCTTGTGGGGCGAGGATCGGAGAACGTCTTCAGAAGATGGGTCTTGATTGCAGGGTGTTGATCTCCAATGGCGTCCATGGTTTCTAGAGAAGGGAAGAGGAGAGAAGAAAAGCTGCGCCATTTCTGGGGAATCGAATGCCTGCTCCCAGTGGGTTTCACGAGCATCTCTGACGCGCGATCGATCTCCTTCAATGTCAGTGCAGTCGATCGAATGGGTCTGCGCCGCCTCGGTGACTCGGTGAAGACGAGCCTGTGAGAGTGGCGATGGACCCGCAGACCTTCATCAGGGTCTCCATTGGGTCGCTTGGCCTGTGGATGCCCCCGGCAAGAGCGCCGCCGACATCTGCGCCGCCGCCCAGTTTGCTGTGCTCCTGCGAGATTCGACTGCGGGGCTTCCCTACTCAGACGGCCGCAGTCCCGCTGCTGCCTTCGCCGGAGGCCGTCCCTGAGCTCCCCGTCGACAATCCGGCGGTCGTCTTCTACCTCGGGGAGTCCGACGTGAAGGCGCTGATGGTCCCGGGCTGCCTCCGGACTTCCGGGCGATGCCTGGAGGTAGTGGTCTACAGACGGCGGCGGGGATCCAGCTGCGGCTTCGGCGGCGGGAGGCGGACGGTCGGGACTTTCAGGCTATGGGTGGTGCCTCAGTGGGGCGAGGGGCGGCCCGCGTTGCTCCACAGCGGGTGGGTCGGCCTCGGGAGGAGCTTGCGGGGAGAGGGCAGGCCGGCGCCGGAGCTGCACCTTATAGTGAAGCTGGACCCTGACCCGAGATACGTCTTCCAGTTCGAGGACGAGACCGCCCTAAGCCCTCAAGTCGTCCAGCTCCAGGGCTCCATCAAGCAGCCCATCTTCAGCTGCAAGTTCAGCCGGGAGAGACGGTACGTACGGCTCCCCTTCCTTCACTGACTTCTTCTTCTTCCTCCGGCTCTGTTTCTCCTTCTTGTTCTTCTTCACTGACTAGACCGACGTTTGGGACAGGGCGAGTCAGGCGGAGGCTACGAGCAGCTGCTGGTCGAACTCCAATGGCGACGACGCCGACGGCGATGGGGAGAGAAGGGAGAGAAAGGGTTGGAGGGTGATGATCCACGACCTCTCCGGCTCTGCCGTGGCGGCTGCTTTCATGGCGACCCCTTTTGTGCCATCGACGGGCTCCGACCGGGTCGCCCGCTCCAATCCCGGCGCCTGGCTCATCCTCCGCCCCGACCCCGCCGGCCAGCCGGAGAGCTGGCATCCCTGGGGCCGCCTCGAGGCCTGGCGCGAGAGAGGCGGCGCCAGCGGCAGGGAGTCCGTCTGCTGCCGCCTCCTCCTCCTCCCGGAAGGACGGGACGATGGCGTGCAGATCGCAGAGGTACTGATCAGCGCCGGCAGCGGCGGCGAGTTCTTCATCGACATGGACAGACAGAGGCCTGCCGCTGCAACTCCGGCCGATCCCCTGCCGGCGGCGGCGCCCTTGCCCGGCGCAGCCGGCGGCTTCGTGATGAACTGTACAGTGGGGGGGGAGGGCAAGAGCAGCAAGCCCCTGGTGCAGCTGGCCGTCCGCCATGTGACCTGCGTCGAGGACGCCGCCATTTTCATGGCGCTCGCCGCCGCCGTCGACCTCAGCATCCAGGCCTGCCGGCCCTTCGCGAGGAAGCCCAAGAGGAAGACGGGGCCGTCATCTTCTTCTTCCCCCTGAGCGTTCTTCGGAGGCTGCTTGCTCATCGGACGACCTCGCATGTTCCGTCTGAGCTCGTCGTGTCGTAAATATTTGTCTGGTTTTTTTTCCTGACCATCATCCGTCGGAAGAACCCCTTGGTCAGCTGGCTCGATGTAATCGTTGTGGCGTCCCAACGGCGGCGCCACCGCGGCTACCCATTCTCGCCGCCGTTCCTTTCCCTCCGACGGAGCCGGTGGCGGCGGCGCTGGACGCCGCTGACCAGGTCTGCGAATAATATGTCCAACACAGTTTAGGACTAAATATATTTATAGTATCGAAACCTTCTCAAATTTTAGAAATATATTAATAAATTGTTGAATAACATAAAAATAGAATATAAATGGGTCTTCTTACTCGGGACGACGCTGGAGGGCCTTAACCCTTCCCGGCCGCACCGCACCCCCGCTTCTTCTTCCTCCCTCCCTCTTTCTCTGAGGTTGCTGGCAGTCGAATTCTTCTGCGTCTTCTTATCTTCTGCAATTATATAGAGAATTATCTGTCGCTGGGATCGTTGCTGCTTCTGACGCCCTCGTCTCCGACGGTGTCGGGTCGCTGGAGAGTGGGAGGATTGTCCGGCGTTCGTCGGGGCGGCGGAGGCTGGTTAGAAAATGGGGCGGCCGCCTCTCGGGGGAGGCCCCGTCTTCCGTTTCACGCCAAGCGAGGTACGCCATTCCGGTCGAGGAAGATGGAAACTCAATGAGACGGCTAGGGTTTCATTTTTTTCTTCCACAGTCTGGAACTCTCATTCTGAGAGTGTCTGCTGCCTCTTCAATCGTCTGGATGGATTCCTCAACATATGCGAGGACCCCGCCGGAGTTTCTGTGTTTCGACGTCGTCGCCGCATACTAGTTCAATGTGTCCGCTGGTTTTCTGCTCGGCGGTGGTTGGGCCGGGGGGGGGGTGGCTATCGATTAGGTCACGGCACCATAATCTCGTACCAGAGAAATCTGGATTCTAGCTCTAGCTTCGTAATCAGGGAACCCTAGAATGCATTGGCTGGAATCCTAATCGGTTCTCCGTCGCCACTCCGTATGGGTCTGCACTTCGTCATTATTTAGCAGTCTCTTTTCATTTGTCCAGGTGATGGAGATGGAAGCCTGCTTGCAAGTGTCCAACAATGTAATTCCTGATCGAGGACTCATCAGCTCCCTCGCAGAGAAGTTCAGGTACGTCTCTCGCGTGTTCAAGTCGCATAACTTCCGCGCTGCTGGCCATAATGGCCGGTGTTCATACAATCTTTTGCCTGTGCTCTGGTAGATAACTGATAAGCTCCTGCTTGCATTTTCCTTGCTTGAAGCGCCTCGGCTGAGAGAAGTGGGAAGGTCGTCGTACAGCCTAAGCAGGTGAGAAGAGTGTCTCCGCTCCCCTTGAAATGTGGGATCCATCCGCCGGGGAGTTTTCCTTCATCAGCCGCGCGGGATATTTTCAGGTGTGGAATTGGTTCCAGAATAGAAGGTATGCTCAGCGGGCAAAGGTGGTTAAGGCTCCGGGCAAACTGAATGTTACGCCGGCAGCTCGGGATGAACCTATCCACTTCAGAAATGTATCTTCTCCGGCGCCTTCTGCTCAAGGTTGGAACGCCTTTTGGGAAGCATATGTACTGTTACCCAGTTCCGAGTTTTGTGCTTATCTACAATTAGTGAGAGATGTAACCGCCACTTCATAACCCATAACTGTGCATGCGTGTATATCGCATGAATTAAGAGACCATCTACGCTGGAAATGATCAGTATCAGCAGAAAGTCTCAATTTTAAATCTGAATCTTTGAAAAAGGAGCCAACAGCAGAAGTTGTCTTATTAAATCTGATTCTAGCCTATGAAAACAATCTATCTAGAACGTTAACCTGATGCTCAAACACTGATTCATCCGCCAATGATTCTGCTTTTTGACAGCCCCTGCTCTCGTGAATATCTTATTTCTAACAAGTCAAAATGTTATCAAGTGTTGCTTAGAAACTCATCCGTTGAGGTGTTGTCTTGTCACTCCCTTAGTTTTGTTATCTATTTAAGCTATGCTGAAACTGATTTTATCTCTGAAGTCGACGAACTACTATTGCATTTTATCCAAGTCAATTATAGTTTTTTCTGTGTTGCATCTCAACACATCTGTGCTACATTTTTGATCCCGTGCATTCCACAGGGTAATTGCATTCGACCTATTTAAATGCTAATTTATTGATTCCTTCACATTTGCAGCGAAGAAATCTTCAGACAACTAATGGGAATTCTGATTTGTTAATTCCTTTAACTATGCAGCAAAGAGTTCTTCAGACGGCAATCAGATGGAATTTGAAGCCAAATCAGCTAGAGATGGTGCATGGTTAGTGATTCCCACTAGTTTTTCTTGGGTAGTGATTTGGAGTAACTTATAATGCAGCAGTATTGCCAAAGTTTCTTACCCTTGATGTGTGAAATATAATTTTTGACGTGTGTATTTAACTGTGGCATGATGTGAGCATATCACTTTTTTTAGCTCCTGTTTGTCTGATTTCAACAACGTTTTTCTGATCTCACTGAAGACCTGTTCATGGAATCACCTTTTCTCTCTGATTATTGCTCTTTTGTGCGATCCTACATGACTCAGGATTTTATCCTGGATTCTTCTAGCCTTGGGTTGGATCTAACATGACAGAGAAGAATTCTTGCAATGTAATAAAGTATGGAAGATGGACAGACTTTCTGAACGTGGAATCGTGGGCAATGCAGAGTGTCAATCTTGTAGATTGCTGTAAACAGAATAACAAACGTTGTTGGGTTAAAATAGGTTCGCATATTGATTGTCTGGTTGTTATTGAACTTTAATTGCTCGTCGGATCGGTTAAATGCCAATAAATATTATGCATGGCAGCCTCCCTAGAAGAAGTTTATGTGGGGCAATGGTCCTCAGGAACCATTGAAAATTGAAAAAGCTTTTGTTTTGGCTTGAAGTGCCATTGGAACATAAATAATTGACGGACTTATTGCGGACACTCTGCAAGTTCGCCTTATCTATGATGATCAATTATTCGTTGGTAATATGTACAGGGAGAACATGGCATACAGCAGCTTTAATCTTTAGAAATCTATTGGCATAAAAAGCAACCTATGATCCCTCTAGTCAGGGTGGGGGCTCTATTCGTTTGGTTATTTCGTGCATAATTTTTATATTCATGTGCAATATCGCGATTTCTTTTTGTGGCAATATAGGTTCTTGCATCTGGTGATAGTATTATGTTTATTCAACCTTTGATTGTGCTGCGTTTTTATTGTCAGGTACGATGTTGCACAGTTTATTTCCCACAGAATGTTTGAGACTGGTGACCCGGTAATTGTTCCTAAATTTCTTCTGGTGCATAAAACTTCTAGGTGTGGTGAAATACATGGCATTTTCTAGTGCATTCATTGCGTTTTTTTACTGGTCCATGAAGTTATTCCATATGATTCTTTAGGAAGCTATCATACATTGTCTGATTTCGTTAGTAGGATTTACAGAAGATCACCTCCTCAATCGTGGGTTCGAAGTAAATGTAACAGGCAAGGAGTGGGTACCATTCCGTTTCGAAGGGAAAACGATTTAAATTTATTTTCTGTACAATGGGGAGGATATTATGCATGCATGAATGTCTAGGTTAGGCAGAATATCCAGATATAGTTGTCATATTTTAAAAGTACTATTTTTCATTTCAGGAAGTTCTCGTTCGTTTTTCTGGTTTTGGCATAGAGGAAGATGAATGGGTTAATGTGCGCAAGTGCGTTCGACAGCGGTCTCTTCCATGCGAAGCTTCTGAGTGCGTCGTCGTGCTTCCTGGAGATCTCATACTCTGTTTTCAGGTGCTTACCTCTTCTACGAACCACGCTTTGGATTGTTCTTGGTTTCAAGCCTTTCTCTCGGAGATTCCTTCCCTCGGCCCTTAAACCCACCCAATAAGTGGGCCGGATGGCCTTGCCCACATCCCTAAACCAACACAGCACCTTCTCAGCTGCCACTTCACGATCATGCGATTTTATATCTTGGGTCAGTACCCTGCATGCCATCAGCAGTCCACAGCACATCGCAAGGCTTGCCATGTGAGAAGATGGGTTGCCTCATGAAGCTTTGCTGATCCAATATTTTGTTCCAGCGTCAGAGGGACCTGGGATTTATTTTCTCGCGCGGAGCGTCTTTTGGGTGATTTAACGTGTTCTCCAAATGCTTGTGTTCATACATATGCATGCATGTCCTCGGAGAGCTAGATTCTGTTCCGCCCTTATGTTTCCTAATATGCAGGCGTTTTGATTCTTCTGCATTCGGTCAGGGTCGCGGGTTAGACCGATGGGGGACCCTGCCGGGCCGAGAGCTGACCATGAAACTATGCGCAAATATTGTTCTTTGCGGCTTTATTCTCTGCAATATATAATGGCCAATATAAAATCCCTGGACTTTGGTTTAAATTGCCTATTTTCTTCCACAATCATCCTCCACCGGCCTGTCTCTCTGCACACTCCGTTTTACTCGCCGACGATGCTGACCCGCCATGGATGCCGCTACCAGGAAGGAAAAGAGCAGGCCCTCTACTTCGATGCGCACGTCCTGGACGCTCAGAGGCGGAGACACGACGCCCGCGGATGCCGCTGCAGGTTTCTGGTTCGCTATGATCACGACCAATCCGAGGTGAGTCCTCTCAGAGCCTCCCTTCGCTTCTCTTTGCGCGGGGATTATCTGCGACCGTGTGTGGTTATGTGAATGGCGAGAGTCCCTCTCCGGTGCAGGAGATAGTGCCCCTGCGAAAGGTCTGCCGGCGGCCGGAGACGGAGTACCGGCTGAGAATCCTGCAGGCCACCAAGGCCCACCAGGCCTCCTCCCCGGAGGCGGCCACACCCGCCGCATCCCAAGCGCCGCCGCAGAAGCTACAGAGGCCGGCGGAGGCCGACTCGGCGGAGGCGACCGCGCCGAGGGACGCTGCTGCTGCAGAGCCGGCCGGCGGCCCCCCTCCCGCCGCCGGGGAGGGCAGCGCCGAGCCAGTTCCAGATGTCGAACACCACGCCAGCAGCGGTGAGATTTCTCAAGCTGCGAAAACAGCGGCCGAGTGATTGTACTTCCGGACTGGGGATTGCCAGATTCAGACGCCGCGCCTCTGTCGCTCTCTCTCTCGCTGTAGGGCATACTGGGCTCGGCTGAATTGGGCTGGTGGTCAATGAAATGGACAGCTTCGGTGCCCTGGATTGCGCGCTTCTCGGTGGTTTGTTTCGCCGGCCGCTGCCTTCTGTGTGGCGTCTGCCCGGACAGTGGCGGCACGAGCCTTGAATGAGAGGCTCCCGGCTGCGCCGCCTCCGTTGCTGACGCGCAGGTGATCCGGGGAGCTGGGACCTCTTCCTCTGCCGGGCGAGGGGGGAAGGAATGATGAGATAACCGCCTGCCAACCTCTTTGGGAACACGGGACCTGAAGCGGCTGGTCCACCTGCCACAGTGGGCGAGAGAGAGGGAGAGAGAGTTGGGAGACGTTGGCTGCCGCAGAAAGGACCGCTTCAGCGCCCTGCCGCATGGAACGCACACGTGTGTGCAGGCGCGGCCGGTTGACGAGACGAACGAGGGGGGAAGCCCACCGGCGCGACGACAGCAGGCTGGACTCTCCGCGGTGCAGTTCGAAGGTCCAGGGGAGAGCAGGGGAAAGAACTGCATAAAGGCTGTCCTCCCACCCGCCGGGTCCAAGGAACTTCTCACTCCTCGCTGAGCCGACCTCATGCCGCCGCCGCCGGCGGAAATCTCGGCGGGCTGTCAAACGATGGATCCGAAGGCAACCCGCCGCCGACGGGCTCATCGGTTTCGTTTCAACACGTTGAAACAATAGACGGAGAACCGACATCCCCTCAGCTTGAGCTGGCACGTAGATGGGGGGAGCGTCTCAGATGAACGATTCCTTGGTGCGGAGGAAGACGGCTTTGCTTTGATCCCAATTTTGCTCGTCGATCACTGTGTGAGCGAGCACGACGCCGGGGAGTTGGCGAGTAGACCTCTTCTTACTCCTCTCTGCCGGGAAAAGCTCTCTCTCTCTCGCTCTCTCTGTCTGTCTGTCTGTCTCTGTCTCTGTCTCTGTCTCTGTCTGTCTGTCTCTCTCTCTCTCTCTCCTCTCTCTCTCTCTCTCTCTCTCTCTCTCTCTCTCTCTCTCTCTCTCTCTGTTACGTCATCCAACGGAGGGGAAAAGAGTCGTCAACCTCCCATAATATAAGAGAAGAAGCCCAGTCAGTCACAGGCACCACTTCCGCAGCGCCGGCCCCTCCAGATACTCCAATGGCCGCCAGGCTCCGTCACCGCGCCCTCCCATTGCTCATCCTCTTTCTAGTCCTCCCTTACCCCTGTTCCACCGAGGCGAGGGTCCAGCTCTCACGGGCCGCCGCGGGAGCGCCGATAGCTCCCGGTGACCAGGGGCGGAGGAGTGAAGCCCTCTCCACCCCCTGCGGCCGTCGATCCTCCGCCGTAGAGGGATACGTGACCTTCGGTTTCCTTCCAAAGGGTGTCCCCGTCCCCCCCTCCGCCCCCTCGAGTAGGCACAACATGATGCGCGTCGACGGCTATGCCTCTCACTGGCCGGCCTCCCCTTGAGAAGCTCGTCCGCCGAGGAACCGGGGATATCCACGAAGCAGATTCAGAGATTCTCCGCTCAGAGCGTTGCCTACTGCTCTTTTTCTCTCTTCCTTCCTGCCAGTAGATCGACAACATTATGTTCTCAGAGGCAAATAACGAGACCAGTTTTTCTCCGCTATACTTGGGTTCGCATCCTCTCCTCACCCGGTTTGTCTGAAATCTCCATTCTGTGGGCTTAGGGTTCTAGTGATCCTGCCTCAGGGTGAAGACTGTTCCGGACGCGACCCCATCTGGGCTGCCGTATTCGATCCCCACACAGCCCATCTGCACTTCGGAAACTGTTCATGGCGGACGGGGGCATACCCGTCGCAGGTTGGTGCTTTGGCATTTGACAAGTTCTGCAGAAGACGGAGCCGAAGAGGAGCAGAAGCAGGAGAGGGGAGAGAGGGGTGGCGTCGTCAATCATCCGGAAACCGCTCCAGGAACTGGGGGGGCCCTCCTCTCCGGCGCCGGCGACCGGCCAACGGACCTAGATCGGCGGGGAGAAGTAGCCCGGAATCTGGGGGGGGCGGAGGGAGATTGAATCCTGCAAGAATGCAAGAATACCCCGTGACTTGCCGTTGCTTACTCCACGCCACGCCACGATATAGACTGTGTTAATTGCGCTATTTAATTTCCTTGTTTCCATCCCATACGGTTTCTTCTCCTCGTGAATTCCTCCCAGGCTCGCTTTACATGGAGTTAATAAAGTTTCGACACTTTAAAATGTGTATGGCAAGATCAACTTCAAAATAGTCCAAGGGAATTCAAATCTTTTTTACTATTGATGGTCCAATCTCACATATTTCATTTAATGTCCACCAACCAGTGCAGCATTTGGATTATGAGCCTCCTTTCGACAATTGTCAACCCATGACATCAGCGTAATTAGAACGCACTGAGGGGGTTTGATACGGTAACATCAAGCAACAAGTTCACATATTTTATGAGGAAGAGGGTTCACATATTCAACACATATATGGATTAAGACCATATTCCAAGAGCAATGGATCTATGCCAATAGCTCCATCATAGTGTGTAAATTATGAGAATATTAAAAGGTTTGAAATGATGATGCCATCATAGGGTGTTTAATGAGTTATATTATTTGAGACAATATGCCGAGAATAGTTGAGTCAAGACAATGGATTATTAGGAAGCATCATGAGGAAGTAAAGATTCCTTATATGTTAAGTACATAATCTAGACCGTGTTACACTTGCATCAATTATTGATTATACCGATTAAAATTTATTAATTTTTTGTCACTATTTAAAATTTACAATGTATCACCAATTGCAAATATTTATTATGCGTTAAATTGAATGAAAATTTAATTATGAAAATAATGTTTGTCAAGTCACTAAGAAATACTATATTTTTATTTAGTTACAAAGAGATACGTGAAGACATCTCTATGTCATTCAAAATATGACTTAGTTTGTAATTAATATGTGATTAAAAATAAATTGATGTAGCATTTAAACTTACAAAAAAAATTCAGACTTTGGCACATGGTCATAGTGCCATAACGGTAATAATTGTCACGTGCCTAACTTGTTTGAGCATCCAAGGCCTTAGTTAAACATGAGAGTTATAATAAATGATTGGATGTTGCGCTAAATTCCCTAAACTTTAGATAATTACTTATGAGCTCCTCAAATAGCTAAATACCTATGAGGTAAGTTTTGAAGTTTCATGAGGTTTTAAAGACACATATATAGATTGAAGTACTTTCACATGTTTACTGCATATCATCTTGCGTTCATATGGAAAAAACCCTTTTATTGTGTTGGACCCAGTTTATATTCGATAAAAAGGTCTGCCATAAATCAAATGGGTAACTTAAGATTACCGATGCATATTTCATGAAAGATATTTCTAGTAATTGAGGAATTCGTGTTCTTATTACTTTATAAAAATATAACATCAAATCATCCAAATTTCAGCTTCCTATGTTTGGCATGCTGAATTCACATTATGAAGAGAAAATATTTATTCTAAATGAGCATATTTTCACTGAAAAAGTGGGTGAGGATCTATCATAGACATTTTTTGGACGCCAAGTGTAATGGAATCTAAAAATTACACGTTGTCCATACTGTAGAGTGAAGAACAGTGTAAGACACTATACTGCATGGTATTCAAATGAGCTGGATGTTTTCTTGATGTTTGGGAGGATAAGCTGTGTTTCCACTGTGGGTACATTGGTTTTCAGTTCTGTAGTTTTTTCTAAGAGTTAACTCTACATGTACGGCTTACCGTGCTGATTTAAAAGATTAATTTGACATTTATGCACTTATGAGTCTTAATCTAGTCATATAATTCCGTTAGTATAAAAGGATTTCCTCAAAGTTTGATGATCACCACTCCAGTCCACTTCAATGAGGAATGAAATTTTCAATTAAGTAGGAATTATCTCATAACATGTCTGGAAAGTTGACGAGGATTTAATCATGACTTTCATGCTTCGATGCCCAATTTGAATTCTGACAATAACAATATTCGACATTCCAAGATAGATGAAGTTCATAGAAACTACTCTCCTAAGATCCTGCTTGCGGGAAAATATTTGTATTATCTCAATTTTGCACTATGATTTGTGGAATATAATGATGTTTTTTCAGATTCGTATGGTTTCAGTTTATCTTTCGAAGTTTTGGAGAGTGAATACGCGCTAATGGTTGGCTCGTGAATGGGCAAACGTGCCCCACTATGGCTCCGTTTTCCTTGTTGCATCACTTTCATCGGCATTGCTTCTTATTGACGAGTCTTTCATTTTCTATTAATCGTCGTTTGACTGGTTGGAAAAAAACTGACATGATTTTATGATTATCGGCACAGGGACAAGCCGTCATTCTTTTCCCACCGACGAAGAAGAAAAAGCCGAGATATGATGCATGCAGGTCCTCTCATATCTGGGGCGACAAATTTGTCCGCCACGTGATTAGGGTAATAATGCGAATCGTGGAAGATAGCGTTCAGGCGAAAGACATTCATACACTATCCGTCTGCCCCCGGGCTCTGGAAACTCGGGCGCGAACCTGAATGCCAAGCCATGTCAGAGTTCAACCAACGTGACGACGGGAACATTAAATGAATGAAAGTCTCCCAAGAAACAAGATGACGACGATAACACCGGGAAAAACCGAGAGTGAGAGCGAGAGAGAGAGAGAGAGAGAGATTGGATGGTTTGTCTGGCTGTGCACCGTCAGCTCCATACATTGTACAAGGTCGGTTCCCATTCCAAAAGTCAGCCGTCAACGGAAAGGATAAGGAAGAAAGACGAAAGGCTAAACTTGAGCCGCCCAAACTCTTCGATGTGAACTGGTGTCGATGGTTGCAGTTCATTGGGCTGCACTGTTTGTTCGGCATCATGAAAAGACGGATCCACCGTAATGCGATATGGCACCGCACGAGAGTGGACCACATCGTTCTTTCACCCGTGGCTGCATCTCGTTTTCCTCAACCGCAGTTTATTCACGCATATAGCAATACGGTAATGTGAAACATGTACTTAGTGAGGTCGAAGCCCCTGAAGAACGGAAGCACCAAATCCTTTGGGTTGAAGGTCTTCCGGAATATATCTGGATGGTGCCGATGCATTGAAGGTGAAAGCTTCAACGAACGGAACTAGTCAGGCTTCCGGGAATATGGATGTCAACGTTAGAGAAAGAAAAGGATCATCCCGTGAATTCTTGCAACAGGTGCGGTATGGCGATACAGGTGGGAGAAAGCCGGGTTAAACGCTCAAAAAGACGTCGTAGAATGATGCGGTCGAGCTGGTCGAGGTTTGATATTACGAGGTGTCTTTCATAAGAAACCACTGGCTAAGTGATGATGATCAGAGATCTCAGAATCGCACTTTTAGGGCCCAACCGGTCTCAGTTTTTTTTCTCTCTCGTCTTTCTAATAGCGATAACTCTGCTAATATGTTCCTGGAGCAATTTTGGGACAATACAAGATAAGGTTCTAGACTTGGTCGAGGATGAGAAGGATGGAACGAAAAAAAAAGTGGATACAGCCGATATTCGCTCTTCACTTTCCGGTCCCATTTGATAGCAACGAAGAATCTGCATCAATGGCCCGGCTTTCGTCAACCCCCCGCTCCTCTCCCGGTACATTCGTAATCCTCCGCACATTCATGAGAAAGTCGTATTGTTTGTTTTTCAGCGTCGAAGACTCGATGATTCCTACGATCAGCGTTCCGTCCAATTGCCATGGTTTCCTTCGAGGAGTCATGAGTCCTCCTGCTCCGATGTTTGCAGGTGGTGATGAAGAGGCGCTCTGTGTCAAGTTCTCGCCAACGCATAGCGATGGCTCTCGTAATTTCCAGGTTATGGATGTTCCCATAGGAACATAAATTAGTCCAGTTCAAATTCTCAGTAAGTAGCCCTTATCTAATTTGGGCCTCACATTTTCCTCCTTTATGGACCGTATTTTTTACTCCCTGCTGGGTCTATCTTTCACCTTTTTACCAATCGATTCTTATTCATTAAAAACTAAAGCCAACATGATTCTGCTGCATCCATCTCCCTATCGTTCTTCGTGCCCCCTCCCGGTATATTTCATTATTCAGAGGATACTTAGATTTTATTAGGGAATTTCAGGTTTTTAAGAACGAGAAAGTGATATCAAATGCTAACATTGCTGTCCAATCTGAGGTTTCTTTTCAATATCACTCCCACCTTGTCAAATTTTCTGAGTCGAGTATGGCATCTCAGTCTGAAAATACTTCAAGGCCTAAATCCGAAGTCTTTCTCGAAAGTCTGTCCTCATTTGGAGTGGCTCTTCGGAAATGAGGCCGAGCCTGGACAATGGTTCAAGCAAACCCTCCATCGTGGAACACGTTTGTATATGACGATCGATCCCCTATCACGCTGCATCTGTGATATCTGGAAAGAAGGTGGCTGTTGAATGTGGTGGGCTATTAAGGTCTCTGAGCATCGGTTAACGTATGAACAAATCTTGGGACAACAAGGGATGGTAGCTTCACGCAGTAACACAGAAAAAGGCGATTTTATGAGTGACTGGGGCCAACTAAAAGTGGAGCGAAATCCTCAACGAATTATTGGCTTTTGTTCACCTTTCTATCAAGAGCACAAAGGAAACGCCTTTACGAAGACGGTGATGTTTCCGACTGGGTGACCTGAGATTTAATCCTCCCAAAGAACCGAGAGAGGAGTGGGGTCCGCACAATTTTGATTGATCGTTCACCCGCCAATAATTTGCTCGGTCATCACCTTGTTTTGGAAGATATTTCCTCAAATATGGCGTCATACCGGGCGATGAAATAGATTTTTCTGCTCGACGATAGCCGGCATTTTCAACGGAGTCTTCTGCTTCCGCATCCGCATTCTTTTTACTGTGGGAATAAAAATGAAGAAGAAAGTAACAGAGAAGTCCGAGGGAAGACCAATGCGCTGATGATACAGAGAAGCGACGACGTGGAAAGAAATGAAGCGACGACTGGTTGGCTTACATGCCGATCAAATGGAATGAAGAAGAAAGAAACAAACTAATGGCCGTAGGCTTCATCCGGGAGCCTCTACTCTCCAGCTGTGCGTGCTGCACACACATGAAGCCATTTTCAAGGAGGGAAACGCAAGAGAGAAGAACCGAGGGTACCCCAGCGCTCTTTGCCACTCGACGCTGACCCAGCTGCAGCTGCTCGGCCCTTTCCTCCTCTCTTCATGATCCTGCACTTCTGCGTCTCTACTAATTTCGACTAATACCATTAAATGAGTACTCTGAGGAGTACATTATCCTCTATCAGTTGAACAGTGACAGAAAAGGGCAAATCTCTCCCTCTTTCTCTCTCTAGTTATCTCCGACAGCATTAAGACTTGTCAACATTTACGTGTATAAAACGAGACCCAGGAAGAAGGAGAACCAGCCACCACAGCATCCACCGAGCCAATAAGATCCTGTACCCTCTGATGGCCTCGACCCACGGCTTCACCCTCTGGTTCTTCCTGCTTTTCATCGTCCTCTTCTACCCATGCATTGGGGCCAGACCCCGGTTCTCGGATGTCGCCGCCGCCGCCGCCGAGGCACCCAGGTTTTCCCATAAGCAGAAGATGACGAATACCACACTCTCAGCCTCCGAATACCGTCGTTCATCCACCTTCGTCAAGCATGGGGCGCTCGGCCTCCTCCCTCGGGGCTCCCCTATTCCTCCCTCCGGGCCTTCGAAGAGACACAACAAGATGGGTATCGACGACTTCGCCTCTCGATGGCCGGCTGCACCTTAACAAGCAGGTCTGAAGAGGGGACATCAGCGAGGCGGGCAACGGTCACTTGAACCACTTGCTCAAACAAAGCGACTCAGTCCTTCCCTCTCCCATTCCTCTCTACTTGGTTGCTCTTTCTGGGTTCTTTTGGGTTCCATGAATGTAGATCAGAGATTAAGTGCAGCATCCCCATCTCCGTGCCTCAGAGAATGGGCGTACCTATGGTTCTCGACACCCCACTGCGTCGCGTCAGCTGCGGCGTCAGGTCTAATGATTTCTCTGTAGACACGAAGCGAATCTTAAGCTACTGCGTCTTACTTGAGACGACCAGTCGCGGACTTTTATGTAACTACTGCACTATGACCTCGAGATCATTCATCACATTGTCTGATTGAGAGAAAGAGAGAGAGAGTTTATCCAACGGCAAATCTCAGGGACTAGATGAAAAGGAGAGAGACTGCCGGGAAATGCATGTCTAAAAATGTCGCTAGTATGGCAAATTTCAGGATGGAACTCGTCGGTCGGGCGTTACATGGCCCAGGCCACACTATATTGCCTCTGCCCACCATATCCGGGGCCACAAGCCCTTGCTGCCCTCGCACATTATTGTTCACCGACAATCGGCGGCCGTAGTCCCATGGGATACAACGCCTAATCGGGGCATGCCGCCCTCTCACGTTACGATCAAAAAATATGGCCATCACCCTAAAGGAGGAACAGGAAAAAGAAGAGAAAGAAATCCCTCGAGCCTTCCGGTTGTCCAGTGCCTTAACGGCGACGGCAACCGAAGGAACACTTGGGGAGGGACGGAGGAACAGTAGGAGACGGTGGTATCCCACCGGCGGATGCTGACGTACCTTCACCGCTACCTGCTGCCGGCACATGACTGATGAAGGGGGTTGCTCCCATTCCTCTCGACTACCTCGGTTCGTAGCCTCCATTTAGAACACACCTAAATAAAATAGAATACTACTGTGACGGAGCTAGTCTCTGTACACGTTTAGTAGAAGACACTTCTGCCATGTGAAGAAACAAGGGAAGGTTTTCCGGCGACCACCGAAAGGGAGTAAGTCTCACGGATGAGATGATTCGCTGCATCACCAACATAGGAGAAAAGGAGACGGGGGTGTGGTGGGGGTGAGGGAATGTTAGGAGAAAGAGATGTTGACATGAGTGAGGGGGTTGACGTCCCCATCTTCTTTTTCGCAGAAACACCAAGGGGCACATGCTTGATGCTGAACAGAGGTAAGGAATCACCAACCAAGGGAAAGGTGGGGAAGGGGTCCAATGGATAAGAAAACTGAATGATCGTGAGAGAGGGAAAATCCTTCTCTCTCGCTCTCTCTCTCTTTCTCTCTCTCTCGCCCCCTCTCCCAGTCTCTTTCTTTCTTCCTCCAAACATCACCTTTGCTGGTACTACTACCAGTAAACCAGTCTCCTTCCCAAAGGCTACTTCAACCGTGGGCAAGTCGCGACGACCAATTCAAAGTTGAAAAATTGTCGAAGAGAGTGCAAAGGAGAGAGGCAATTCGGTTGAAGATTAGAAGAGAGGTGATTCTCCGCATGAAAAGGAGAGAGAAAGGCAACCGTGATCTCATCACAGCTTTAGTCTTCTAACCGACTTCGCCGGGACTTCGATTCGCCCACCTGCATTAACCACAGGAACAGCTCACGCATAGTTCGAGTTTATGCTATCCTCTTGCCATCCAGGAGAAGAGCTCATGCCAACAGATCAACCTCGTTGCACGAAAAAGGGGAACCCACAGCTCATAGTGTCGCTTTATGATAAACTAAGGTGAGGGCATGACTACATAGTCGGGAGACATCCGAAGATGTTATATCCTGCGCCGATTCCTCCTACCAGTTGTTCCTCCTCTTTTTTGCGTATTATTTCCATAACCCAAATCATGCTGTCTGTTTAATTGAACTGAGGTCGGAACAAAATTATGCGCACATTATGTGAATCCATTGGGACACCAAGTCCAAATTTGAAAGAGGTTCTCATTATGATGAGAAACATAAGGAAACTCAGGCTCGTAGGAACGGCATAAACGAGAGTAATTCGTGAGGAAATCAAGTCCCCTTATGTATATTTTAAGGTCCGTTCGCCCTTTGTAGGCCCAACGAGCCTGTGGGTTAGGTCTTTTAGGATCAAGACATCATAGTTGTCGTAGCCTTATGACCTGCCTTCTGGAGTGATGTGATGCTTCAAAATAACTCTGGCGCAATGTATGATCTAAGAACCTGACCCCTATTTATAGCTTCGAGGTGGTTAGCCTTGAGGTATCAATTTCCAATTTTGCCCATCATAAAACTTGAAATTACCTGGTCTCTGTAATGTGGGGCCCATACCTAGGATATATTGATCCATTATTAGGCCTTAAAGGATCAATTTAGTGAGCATTAGTTAATGATAGCCTTATAATACACAATTCATATATATGTGCTCACACTTGGATTAAAACTCAACATAAATGGGACGGCACGGATTTCATCTCCGCTGCGCTGGATGGGCATATTTTCTCTTGGAAAGGTTTACCTGCGGCATACCGACCATATGACTCGATTTGTGTACAATTTCATTGCATGCGGTCTACAGAGGTTAGAATGATAGAGACAAACTAATTTAATATCCAGGAGGGAAAGTGCACCAATCATCGGCCGCCCTTCGTTTCCGAAGGAGTGAAGAATCATGAGATGATGGTTCTTGCATCCCCGACCACCAGCTTGCCTCTCGTGACTGCATCTCGCATTGGTGGCGATTCCTCGGGTTACTATTTACTTGATGGATGAACGGAATGTCCAGCGCTTTATTTGGTACAAAAAGAAAGCGCTCCTCCTTGCTCGATTTATTTTTTTCCCCTTATCCGCGCCGATTTCCTTCCCCGTGTTGTTGGAGCCGTCGTTCAGGAGGACGAAGGCAGAGTCTCTTGAATAATGAGAAGAACGTACAAAGCTCCTGCGATCGGAAGCTATAGAAAGTAAGTGAAGCTGAAACGTACAAAGTTCTTACGAATACAACAAAACAACGCAGTACATGAAGCGCCTATCCGAAGATACAAGAGCTCATTGCGGCCCCTCATGCACGCGGATTGTCAAGTGAAGGAACTCTCGTGTGCCTGTCTGGATGTGTATATTCCTCAACATCTGACCGCTGGTCAGATCAAGTGTGGGACATAAATCGCTGAGCGTGGACGAAAGTTCGGGAGATCAGTCGAGAAAATGCTCGAGGAGGAATATATCTGGAGACTGAGGGTCGAAGCGAGACGATTCCCCCAGCATTGATGGATTCAAAGGTAAGATCTTTCCGCACCGCCCTTCACAAATAATCATACATTAATAGGTGCCATTTTCTGTGGGGGCACCTCTCAAGAGAGAGAAATACAGGTGCAGAATCAGGGAGACAACAGATGGGAGGATATGGAGGTCTGGCGGCGTAAGATTGGCTGCCTTATGTACCTGCCTTTTTCTCCGTAGTCATCTTCCCCAGTGTTCCCCGTTGACTAACCCAGTGCCCCTTCAATGCCCGTTCAATGCCCGTTCAATGCCCATTCAATGCCTTCTTTGAATCATCAATAAGTCCCGTTCATAGAACAGTATAATCCTTGAGGTCATCGCGATCGCCGCACTGTGTGAAGCAGGCAATGCCCGTGCTCGTTTTATTTACCATTCAACCCATCCTCGTCGCCTGTAATGGTGCTGCGCATGGGTGGGTGACGGCTTTACCAGCAGAGATGATCGACCCAGGTAAAAAGGTGACGGCTTTACCAGAACGAGCCCGGCATCACTCTCATCGGCGCAGGTTTCGCTGAAGCCTGAGATATTGATTGAACAACCGGAGGTGTCGCGGTCGTCGCAAGTAAACCCATCATGGGTCTGCCCCTCCGGCTCCCCTTGTCCCCGGCCCCTCCCTTCCCCCTCCCTCCTCTCGGGCCTTCCCTGCTCCGAAACCCTTCCCCATTCCTCCGTCCTCCCTCCCCGATTCCTGCCGGGTCCTGAGCTCCTCTTCCCCCAGCCGCGGCCCACTTCCTCCGCCGCGGGCCGACCAGCGCGGTAAGGTTCTGATCTGACCGGGCCTGAGCATTGGAAAAGTCAGAGCCGCCGCCCTTCCTGCCTGCCCTAAATCCTCTCCTAAACCGCACGCTTTCTCACATGACTCGCCCGCCCACCTGGCTGTGGTCCCGTCGCCGCCTGTTTGACCTTGTGCTACTTCACATTTGGGAGCAGTTGAAGAGAAAAGAGAGGGCCACGAGGATTCAAGATCTCGTGGGGTTGGCCTCCTCTGATCTACCATTGTACGTCTTTATTGAATTTTCTATTCATCAGATCACGACTCATACACAACTTGGATTTTTAGCTGTCGATTCGATCAGGGTTATTGCATGAGTTCCCATCGCGCCTTGTATTCCGCAGGAACGGTTTTCTACGCAACCATCTTCGCCCCTTCCCGCAGCGGCGGATTCGGCAGCTCCGGGAGGCGACCGAGGCGAACGGATGAATTTATAAGGCGCATTCTTCGCGGCCGGCGGCGGCGAAATGGGAACCGGGAGCTGCTTTAAGGAGCAATCAGGATCCTGCGGGAAACCGCTGTTCCTGGCAATCTACGCCGCCGTCGCCTCCGGAATTATTTTTTCCGGCCTCTTCATCCTCTCCTCTTTCTACTCTTCCGGCTTCTACTCGGGCGCGCTCTCCTGGTCGCCGTCGTCATCATCACTCTCCGTGTCCCGTGAGTCTTCCTATCTCCCCATGCTCTCTCTTTCTGCCTCGGGCCTTCGGTCCCAAAGCATTTTGTGTGCCGTCAGTTATCCACTACTGCTCGTGGTGATCTCATCTCCGGCCAAATCGCTCTCGTTCTGGGCACTTCCCCAAGTGAATGAACTGCGTCTTCGTGTAGCCGTGTTGAAGCAAATGTAATCTTCGCTCTGGACTTGGGACTTCCGGGGAAACACGAAATCGTGTGAATTGAGATTTTTGGCTTGCTAGATCGGCTGCCTCCCTCGTTGGATCCGGTTTCCGTGATCTTTATTGTTATCCGGCCTGAGGGTGTGCCGAAATCTAGGCTTCTTCTTCATCCAATGCTCGGAATTCTCATATGCGGACACAAAAGCTACTGTTCCTGCTGCCATTTCTTCTGGTTTGAATGCCTTGAATTTTTTTTTTGTTTCTTAAAATTGAGAGATGGTCGCTGCTTGCGTGCTTCATCTGTGGATGATCAATGAGGCCTTGAACGAAACATCTATCCAGAAGGTGGCGACTTTTCCTCCGAGCAAAGAAATGCACTTCCAGCAAAAAAAGAAAAAAGAAGAAGAAAAAAATCAGGCTTTTGCCAATCAATTCTTTTAATTTTCTTCTTCCGCAGTCACATCTGATCCCGGAAATCGATCTTCCGAGTGCTGCCCCCATAGGTGGCCCGCACATCCTGGTTTCTGAGCGATGTGTCATATCTGATAAAATTGCAGAGCATCCTCCTCATCTTTACATTGAGTTCAAGAGGTACATTCTTTAGCCCCTGACCGACTGACGGCTTAACCTTCCATCGGACGTGTAGATTCCACTACTGAAAAGGCATCGGCCGGCGCCTCTGACCCCCTGAGGAACCGACATCCAGGGGCTGCCAGCATATGGGAGAGGGATATATGGGATGCCCCACCTGCAGGGTCGAAGATGCCTCCCCTGGACTCGTTCAGGTTGACCAAGGAAGTGGCGAAGCACAGGGTGAAGGACAATGTTCTCATTGTGACATTTGGAAACTATGCCTTCATGGATTTTATTTTGACTTGGGTCAAACACTTGACAGATGTCAACGTCACCAATCTTCTCGTCGGTAATGCTATTTTTTTGTCACCATCTATGCTTGCCTATTAGATAGAATGCTTGCTTCTTCCACAATGCATCAGGGGAAACGAGTTCAAAAGGAATTGAAGGCAGCCTTTTTTTCTGTTTTTGTTTAACAGGTGCTATGGACGAAAAACTCTTGAAGGCTCTTTATTGGAAAGGTATCCCTGTTTATGACATGGGCAGCCACATGAAGACGATCGATGTTGGCTGGGGGACCCCTGAGTTCCACAAGATGGGCAGAGAGAAAGTCTTTCTGATAAACTCGCTCTTGCCCTTTGGGTATGAACTGCTGGTCTGTGATACTGACATGGTTTGGTTGAAGGTATAGCCTAACATCAGTGCTTCATTTAGTCAGTGCAACTTTCCGCTATTTATCTCCAGATAAATCTTGCATTCCCTCTTGAAAGGGATCATGTCTTTTACTCAAAAAGGGATTTCTAATGGGATCGAATGCTCCCAATCATGGATTTAACATTTTCCCTCTGTTCTCGTATCGGGTCGGCTTCGTCCGTCAAGCGACTGCTTCCGCCTCTCTAGGCAGATATATCGCTCATGACTGGTAGTTGTCTCTATGTAGTGATCGGCCTTCGTTAAGCTTCGTCAGAAGTGATGATATTCTTTTTTAGCCAATGTGCAGAAGCTCTTTTTTTTTAAAACTCTCAAGTCTGACATGAACTCTTTATGCACATGAGATTCGAGTTTATTAGTGCGTCAGAGCTCAATGAGCCTCTTCATTTTTCCAAAGAAAACTGTTTAAACTCTTTAAGTGTCAGTACTGATTTCCTGTGTGCGGGTCAATGATTGCCCCCCTTGCATTTCGCGTTGGTCTCCACAATCCCATCTGGAAGCCTTGCATAGCTTTCTTTCGCCGAGTCTCAAGCTGTTCCTTGCTACAATTTATGAGCTTTTGTCTCATAGTAAAGTAGCATTTTCCAAGTTATTATTTCTCATTGCGTTGGGATTGTGTTTTATTGGGGGAGCAGTTATTTTTTATTTTTATTTTGGGAAACTTAAGAGGGGTTCATTAAGTCTCGACATTTTCTTTTCTTATTGTATTTAATATCATTATATTGGTGTCCTTTTCCTCTCTTCCTACTTAAAATTTGATCCTTTTTTTTCTTTCAAAAATTGAGCAGAATCCACTCCCATATCTCGCTCGTTTCCCCGAAGCGGATATCCTTACTTCGTCTGACGAACTGGTACCTAGCGTCACCGATGACAGCTTGGAAGATTGGGCACATGGTGAATAATTGGGTCGATTCTCTGTCTTATGCTCTTATTTTCTTCTTTTTTGCTGACCGTAATCCTCCATATCTTGACAGTTAATGGTGCTTTCAACATTGGAATCTTCCATTGGCGCCCCACTGATTCTGCAAAGAAGCTGGCCAAGGACTGGAAGGATCTCCTTCTTGCCGATGATAAATTATGGGACCAGAACGGCTTCAATGACCTTGTTCGTAAAGTCTATGGTCCTGGTGTCAGAGGAAAAAAAGACCTTGTTTATACATTTGATGGCAAGCTCAAACTGGGGATCCTCCCAGCGAGCATATTTTGCAGTGGGCACACATATTTCATTCAGGTAACACCTTAGTTTTCCCCTTCGCCATCCGGAATAATAAATCTAAATGCATCACCTTGCGATTATGGCTGTTTACTGTGGGAATGGAAAATTTATCTGATGCATGCCGCATTTGTCACTTGCCAACTTGGCTTGGTTTCTATCTTGAGAGATCCACTTATTTGAACACATTTGAAATGGTTCTATGCCATGCACGTTGACTTCATGAACAGGCACAATATCAGCAGCTCCGACTGCAACCCTATGCAGTCCATACCACATTCCAGTTTGGTGGAACAGGAGGAAAGCGCCACCGATTACGTGAAGGCATGCTTTTCTATGATCCGCCAGAATACTATGATACTCCAGGTAACGTTTTCGGTAACCAGTGATGTTCATACGCTACCCTTCGTGGCTTGCAGCTTATATTCTACCATGGATTTGCTTGTTGATAATGCTCTAAAAACATCATGTAGTTGTAGTTGTAATTAGAAGTCAGTCTCTTCCCAGACAGACCCAAAAATAAAATAATTGAAGCTGGAAGCTTGAGGCGGAGAAAATAGAATGCTGTGCCTGCTTATGACAGCAGCCTTCCTCTGCTTAGATAAGATCATCACTGCCATGTATGTTTTCGAAAGAGCTTGGGTTCCTATATTTTCCCTGAGTCGCTATTTGTTTTTTCTTGATTTCCATGACCATATTTCGGTACCTCCATTTAGTGAGGCGAATTGCAGAAGATGAATCTATGCTGTGTCTAAATATTAAATTTTATTTTTTGGATTCGGGCATAGATCTGAAAAAGAAATGGATCTGGGAATCAGTGGTAATCGTCAGTTGACCCATGAAATATTTACTTTAACCAATTTTTTATACTACTATTACTTTGCTAGAAAAATTATCATTTAAACCATGGCATCATGATTTCAGACATAGCATACAACTATGTTGAAAATAACTATGATGAAAATAGCATTCAGGTTATTACTTACATCAGGTATCAACAACAATTTCTGCCCATTTACACTAGCGGTACCTTGTTATGATCCATATTGGGGTTGACCGTTCTATTTTTGGCTTACCACAAGTGAACTCTTGCTTCAGCTCTACCAACTCAGTAGTATCTTGGTCTGTGCCATGTTGTGTTTTGACATAAATTATCATACTCCTCAAGAACAAAGGCAATATGCTTGCATGACCGTTCCTTAGCTCCACTGCATCCATTAAAAGAAAGATTAAATCTCTGAAACATGCAAATCAGATTTACGAACACCCTCTAAAGTTATAAGATTCAAGAATGCTTGTGATATGGAAGCTCATCGTTCTGTGGTTTCCGTTTTTTTCTCTTGTGAATCCATTAAGTCATCTTAACTACTTGTCTTCTCTTAGACTTTCCTATGATCACTAGAACATTCATATGCTTAATTCGTTATACTTCTACTAGGTCACCCTGTCCTTGATTGGGTGTGAAGTTTTGAGAGTGTAGTATCGAAGTTGCAGTGCTGATTTTGCTTAGTCTTGTGTCTCAGGAGGCTTCTTATCATTCAAACCGCGCATACCAAAGAGCCTGCTACTGGAGGGACCACATACCATTGAGTCTCACTTCTCTCTAGTTAATTACCAGGTATGCACGATTCTGACCTGAGTGTTGCAGACTAGAGGCATCCTTCAATCATGAAGTTTTGAGGTTTCATGATCGACCGATGATGGATGCGGCACTAATGCATTCCTTTTGAAATTGTCAGATGAAGCAAATAAGGACTGCGCTTGCTATTGCCTCACTGTTGAACCGGACACTGGTGAGTCCTGAACTTGGAATCTTGGATGCGGTGGTGATAAATATGGTCATCTTATCAACGACAGTTTTCTGCAATATAGATTGGTACGCCATTTTTTAATCTTTTTTGCGTGGGACGACGAGGATGCAGAGATAAATAAACTGTGCACATGCGATTCCGCTGCATACAGATCTGAATGGACTCACATGAATAATTTAGTTTTTTTGTTATGTTTTGATATCACACCACATGTCCGTGAATCTTGGTTCCAATGTGTGCTTTGATGCATTAGAAACCTCGTTTATTGGGCTAGGGCTAGGGCTAGTGCAAGGATTTATGAAGTATTAAATTTTGTAAATTGCAAATGCACCTGCTACGTTGATGCATGCTATGGACTGGTTGAATGGTGCCTGATGTTTCGTGTGAAAGTCACAGCAGAAAGATGATGCATTAAATATGACGTCATCTGTTCCTAGGGGGATGCGCCTTGTGCATGTCATGACGCTTGCTTGCCGTCTGCAGGTGATGCCCCCGCTATGGTGCAGATTGGATAGGATCTGGTTCGGGCATCCTGGAGTCTTGCCGGGGACTCTGACCAGGCAGCCCTTCCTCTGCCCTTTGGATCACGTGTTTGAGGTACCCCCATTTCTGAACCATCAAGTAATTTCCACTTCATACGCTATAGGAGAATCTCTTGTTGATCATGTGGAAAGCTCCTCAACGCGTTTTAGTGCTTTTTACTGTTCTATGGTTGCGAATGTGGTTCGATTCAGACTGGTTGACAGGGTCAGGTGGGTTTCTGCCAAGAGAACTCCGAATAAGATTCTCCTCCCCTCTTGGATAGTCTTCCCTTGCTCCGAATTTCCTGCTGTCAATCTCTCTCTCTCTCTCTCTCTCTCTCTCCTGGTCTTATTAGAAAGACTGGTGTCAAAAGTATGGCAAGAAGCTTTCTTCCAGCTCACTAGTCTTCTGCAGTATTCAGCTGTTGGATTGCCGAGGAAGAATCCTCTGATTAGAGAGAAGACCCAATCACCACGAACTAGCACAAGAGTTTCTTCATAAAACAGGGCAGGGGTGTAAACGACAATGTCATTTTGAAAGAGGTTCGCCGTGGGAGTAATTGGGAAACGTTCCTTTCCTTATTGATGGTTAGATCCACGCAAGTTAATGGGGTGAGCTGCACCAAGCCAGATCCGACCGTTGAAGTGATGTAGCTGATTGCGTGCTTCCCGTGTAGCTGAAAAAGCTGAACACATGCGTCTGAGCTCGTTGCCTTTCACTTTCGAGCTGTGTCTGGATTTGTGGACTTTTCCGCTGGATTATTTCTCAGAAAATCTATGAAGCTATATTTCCTTGTCGCAGTTGAGTTGCACATCTAAATTTTTGTTTTTTTGGGGAACTGCGTTACCCAGGTGAATATCATGCTGCATAAATTACCAGAAGAAGATTTTGGCCCGGGAATTGACTTTAGGGAGTATTCCTTCTTTGACAATCCCAGGTTGCCCGAGGAGGTAGGTACCTTGACCCCTCCGCCCTCTCCTTGTTCCCCTCCGGAGCAAGAAGGAAGGCCTCCCTCAGCCCACTTCGGAGCATGCTAACAGTAGCTGTTACAGGTGAAATCATCACGGCTGCAAGTCCAACTCTGTGAGGAGGGGTCTGGGAACTGCAGCGCAGGGAGGCCACGCAAGTCCAAGTCTGGGGCCTTCAGCCTGCCCAAGAACAGCAGTGAAGAAATGGTACTCATTCTCGTTCCGATTCCCCGCCCCCCCGCCCCCCCTCTAGCCGTCAAATCGCTGTTTCTCTGTTTCCGCCCGCAATCGTGCTTCTCATATCTCCTGCTACGCTGTCGTCTATCGGAATGCTTCCGCCCGTTCTCGAAACAGCGCACGTCTTGCTGCGGTCATTATTATCCCGAGAATGGCACTTCGGCTGAACCGGGCGGCCAGCTGAAAGATGATGATGCCACAATACGATATGAGAGAGAGAGAGAGAGAGAGAGAGAGAGAGAGAGAGAGAGAGAGAGAGAGAGAGAGAGAGAGAGAGAGAGCTCATAGCTCGATGAATGACCGTGATTTCAAGATTCCTTGTGCTCTGTTATCTCTGGCTCAGAGGCCTCCTCTCTAACTGGGCCCTGTTCCATTTCAGCTGGTGCAGCTGTTGTCTCCCCACAGCGGCGTGAAGGTCATCGAATTCTCCTCCATGCAAGACGCATTCCGAGGCTTCTCCTCCGAGGCAAGCTCTCTCCCGAACACACGGTCCGGCATTCTACGCCATGGATTCTTCCCCCACCGCCAACTGAGCCTCTCTTTGGTGTTCTTCCGGAAAACCATCAGGTGCGGGAGCGGAGATTCAGGAACCGGGTGAAGAGGTACGCTGGCATCTGGTGCTGTCGGGAGAACCTGCAGGTGGGCCACATATTCTACGACATGTACTGGGACGAGAAGCCCGGCTGGAAGCCGGTGCCGCCCAGGTCCCCCGAGGAGGACCACCCACCGTGATGAAGCCGGCCCAAACGGCGGCGCGCTCTTTCCGACGAACTCTACCGGCTCCTGATAGGTCGCCCCCACCCCTCTCCCTCCCCTCCCCGGAGGACCTGCACCCCGAATTTTGAGTAGAGGCCGGAGATCCCCCCGCCAGCATTCCTCTCGCGACGCGAGGGCCCCCTCGTTGGACAGACTCCTGTGTGAAATCGACTAGCCTCTTCTCTCCCAACTCGTTCCTCAAGGTTCCGCTCGCTTGCTCTCTTCCTTCTAACAGCCATACGGGGGAGGAACCCCTTCATCTGAAGACGATCACATTGCTGGAAAGCAGATATTACACGAGAATGATCCTCGCCCGTTCATATCTATCAACGTTAGGGTCAGGGGAAGATGAAGGTTGCAGGGCGGAGATGCAATCGCCAGATGAGGCGATGACGCCTCGCCTCCCCTCGTCCTGCGCCCATGAATGAGAGGCCCCACGCCACTTCGACGCCACTGGGATGCAGGGAGACACTCCACAGTGTGGGCATAGGCAGCCGGTTTCCCAGACACAGCACCGGCAGAGGACCTGTTCCAGGGCTGCAATACGAGATTGCAGGGGCTAGCTTCGGCTGACAGCTGCCAGCAGATTTCAATCACGGCATACCCAATGAAGAGATGGGGGAGGGAGGCAAGAATTAAGGGTAAAATACCTGCAAGGAGTACTGCGACGGAGTCGAAGCAGGCCCATCAGAATCCAGGTCGTCATCATGCCGCCGAGAAGAAAAGGCGTCTTCAACATTCTGCATCACCATTAATGCTTGGATGGCTTCCTTCCCTGCAGGCAGGCAGGCCGCACCATATTGAGATAAACATGAAACAAGAAAAAGAAGAAAGATGAATGCGCAGTTAGGCAGTGGTTCATACACGCTGTCGTCCGGCACGTTCCTCCTCTTCCTGCCCGCGTCTTCGCGGCGGGCGCCTTTACCCTGGACCTTGCTCTGCTGCAGCTTCGGAAGGGGCATCTTGTACTGCATCTTCTGAAGTCTGATCCTCTGCATGCTCGGGTTCTGCGCCTTCTTCGGCGCACTCTTGGACACGATGAGGTCCGCAAAGGCCTTCTGAAGTGAGGCCTTGGCAACCCTGTAGATTTCCCCAGAGACGGCCCCTTCCATCCCGTACCTGACGGCGTCGCGGCAGAGGTCGTTGTACCAGGCGACCAGGTGTTCCTGGAAACTAAGTCCCGCGTCAGCCGCGAGCTCTTCCGGGGCGTCGTCACCCCCGGTCGTGGCATTCTTCGTCCAGCGCCTTAGAACGTACTTCTCCGGGAGGACGCGGACGCCCACGATGAAGAAGACTCTCAACACGTGCCTGCACAGGATCCCGGAAGACTCGAACTTGGAACAGCTGCAGCCCGCCTCCGTCTCGGGCTCATGGAGGCTCACAATGTACGTCTTGCTCGCGTCCTCCTCCTTGGTGACGCTGAACTTGGAAACTGGGCCACCCTCGATCTTCTCCACAAAGAATCCCAAGGACTGGACAAATTCCTCCTGAAACTTCTCGAAGACTGCTCCCGTGTAAACCTCGGCCGCCTGCTTCTCCATGGGAGACGGGGTCTTGAGAGATGGTCTCGTGTACGCCGCGGAGGAATCTGCCTGCGCCTCCTTCTCGCACTGACTCGCAGTGGACTGCTCGAATCGCGTGATGAACGACAACAGAGACGTCTTCGTGTTGAAATTCCTCTTGAAGAACTTGTTCAAGCTCTCCAGCCTCTGCCCCCCGCACAGCTCGGGGAAGAAGGACCTCTTGAGGAAGACGGTGACCCACCGATCGCGGATCTCGTGCAATGACCTCAGCCATGCATTGTCCCACAGATTGTACTTGGAGAGGATGGATTCCCAGCAAGCTTCAAACTCTTCGGCCGTTTCCGTCTCGTTCACGCAGTGCTTCAGGTCCCACTTCAACGAGGCGTGCTTCGAGTAGACGTCAGAGAGCTTCTGCTTGCACCGACTCAAGATGTGCCACTTGCAAAAGTAATGGCAGACGTTGGGGAACACCCTGGTGATCGCCCCTTCCATGGCCTTGTCCCTGTCCGTCACCAGTGAAACGGGGTGTCGGCCACCCATGGCGGCCAGCCATGTCTCGAACAGCCAGATGTACGAGCCCTTCGTCTCGTCCATCAGCAGCGCGCACCCAAAGGTCACCGACTGCAGATGATGATTCACGCCTCTGAATGTAGCAAAGGGCATCATGTACTTGGTCTTCTTGTAGGTTGTGTCGAAGGTGACGCAGTCCCCGAAGTGGCTGTAGGCCAGGCGGGCCTTGGCGTCGGCCCAGAAGACATTCGTCATGCAGTTGTTGTTGTCGACCTGTATGGCGTAGAAGAAGGCCGGGTTCTCGGCCTGCGTCCTCTTCAGGTACTCCAAGATGCTCTGAGCTTCCCCGCCCTCGCCGAAGGGGTTAACTCTGATCCCTCTGTTGAAGTACTTGAGGTTGTTGAACGCCGCACTGGCGTCCCCCGCCAGGGCGGCGGCCATCGCGTTGCTCTGCACGGACAGCTTCTCTGGGCGCGGCCGGACTTTGCTCGGGAACATAACCAGGTGGGTGTGCTCTGTGACGAGCTTGCTGACGACCCACCTCCCGTGCTCCTTCTTGATCACCTCGATCATGGCCATGCAGCCCTCCCTCGTCGTCCCCCTCTTCCTCTTCTTCTTGCCGTCGTCGTAGATGACTCTCTTCGAGTGGAAGCCTTCCCTCGTGCAGACGAACCGCCGCATGATCACGGTGTCGTCTCGCCTGGAGCGCCGCGATTTGTTCATCCGGACACCGAAGCCGACGCGGGTGGCGTAGGCCACATAGAACTCCTTGGCCGCCTCGTCGGTGTCGAACTCCATGCCCACGGCCGGCTCGGCCACGTCGGGGCAGTCCAACTGGAGCCGCTGGCTGGAGATGAGATCGCCGGCTCCGACCTCGAGGGAGGCCACGTCCAGGGTCATGCTAGGCCCGGCGGAGTTATCATTGAGGTCCACGTTATTGTCCCTCAGGAACGAATCTTCCTCGCCGGCGCTGGTCTCCATGGACGTCGGCCGCGCTGGAAGAGAGGACCGAATTCGGTCCCCCTCGCAGATCGAAGCTAGCCTCTCCTCTGGTTCATGGATCGCCAGGCATGGCGCTTCCTCGATTGACGGGGAAGCCAATCAAAATAGCACCCCCCCTCCCCCCTCCCTCCTCCCCAAGCCACAACTGTGGAAACCAGCGACAACAGAACCAAGAAAAAGCAAACCCCCCGCACTGTAGAATTTTGGGGAAAGTCTGAAACACCCAACAAGGGGATGCGCCGCCCCTCAAGAGAGCACTGCCCCCAGCCCGAACCCGGCGGTGAGAAGTCTATTTCGAAAATCTAACCCAGGAAGAGAGAAGCAGGAAGGAGTGTTACCGGACGGCGACCTGCCGCAGAAACGTCGGAAATGCCCGGGACGGGGGGACGCGCTCGCAGCTCCAGAGATTACCCCTCCCTCCTTCCTGGCTTTCAAATTAGGGTTCTGACCGCGGCACTTCAGGGCAAGGGAAACGCGCGATCTCGCTCCACGCTCGGGGGCCGTCGATGAGCAAACAGAGCGAGAGGGGGAGATAGAGAGAGGTTAGCGGGGCAGTGCCGGGGAACGCCGGGAGGATCCGAGGAAGGCCGCGGCGGCGGCGCCGCCGGGTAAGTGGGGGGCGCTCGAAGTCGTTTTGACGGACGCAGCTACTTTTGGCCACCTCGCCCTGCTCCGGCGGGCGGAGGGCTTTATGGGCTCTATCGACGAAGTTGAGCGGAGGGCCCGGCCCACAGGACGCGGGGTTTATGCGATATTTTATAAAAATAGATATCGTGCGGGCAATTAAAACGGGGGTGGCTCCGCTCTTCCGCCTCTTCTACGCCCCCGTCTGCTTGTCGTGCGGAGCGGTTAGCATTAGGGTATCGTCACGTCCCCAGGCCGGGGGGTGTCGCTCGCCAGGGTCTGCGCCGTGAGCTCCCGCGATCCCCTCACCGCCCCCACCCCCGGGAGGAGGAAGATAATCCAGAGCGCAAAGCCCCGCTCCTCCCGCGCTGGTGAGTCCCCCCCCCCCCCCCCCCACTCCTACCGCCACCCGGTCTCCTTCCTCCCTCTCCCCCAATCTCTCGGTCGATCCGTCTTCTTCGTCTTCTTCTTCTTCTTCTTCTACCATGCGAAAGGGGGGGATGTGTCCGCGTTTCCATCCTTCTGATCCGCCCTCGGGCCAGCCCTCCCGCCCAGCTGGCCGGGTTTGAGGAAGAACCTTGTTCCTGGATGGAGTCTGGGGCCTGGATTTCTCGATCTCAGCTCACTTTGCTCGGCTGCTGATGCGTTCTTGTGGGGTTTCTACTGCTTCTTCCTCTTCTTTCGTCGCCTCCATTTCGCGTTGATCCAGAAGAAACCGGATCGCTCTCCCTGGTGGATGTCACTGCAATCTTCGCGGATGTCTGATCTGCCAAGTGTGTGCCGTCCGGTGACCGCATGGATTTCCTCGGCCTTAAATCGTCGGCGCCGTTGACTCCCTTCTCTCCTGCGCCGGCCCCGAATGTGAGATTATGCTTCATGTGAGGGACGACAGTGGGAGGAATCGAGCGCGTCGGACTCTCGCCGTGGATTGATTGCCCTCGGGTGAACCCCCTCCCTGCTGGGGAGCTGCAGGTGGTAGAGGCTTATTACAGTGTGCATCTCGCAAGTCCGCCAGGGGCTTCGAGATGGCGCTCGGGTGGGCGGCCTTCCGTTGCCCAGGACCGGCCAGAAAAAGAAAGTTCGTGATCCACGCATTCCGCTGCTTAGGGCTTTTTCTCTTTTTCTGCCCCTCTTTGGTGAGGTTCTTATGGATTAGATGTTGTTTGCCTTCTCCATGCATGTTCTTCAATCGCAGTCGTTCTTGCTCCTTCATCGCCCATCGCATCGCATAATTGCCCCCCTTTGGCTGGCTGGTTGGTTCCTTCGTCCGTCGGGCTGTGTGTAGGATCTGTTTTACATCATGATTCTTCAAGCTCTGGCTCTGCAGTGTGCCTACATGAACTGCAACTCCGGCCTTTAGATTAATCATCTACAGCGAGCGAGAGACACAAACACAGACACAAACACAACCCAAGAAAGAAGAAAATAAGATTGTCTTGGCTCTCATCTCTCTTCTGCGCAGGCTCTGCGATCTCCGCCGACATGGATGCCAATGGAAGCGGGGATGATGGGCTGATAGAGGAGCATGTGGATCTCGAGGACGACAGCATCAATTTCTGGGCAACGCTGGGCGTCAGCCCCCACGTCCATGTCTCTGTCGGGGAGCATGAAGCCCAGATGCAGGAGCACCTGGACCACTCCTCCCTCGAGCTGGTGGACAGCAATGCCCGGCGGGATCTCTTCGAGACGGACGGCGACCACCGGCTGGAGCCCTACGTGGGCATGGAGTTTGAATCCGGGGAGGCGGCGAAGACCTTCTACATCGCCTACGCCGGCCGCATCGGGTTCTGCGTGCGCATAGCCCGGTCGCGCCGCTCCAAATGCAACGAGACGGTGATCATGCTCCGCTTCGTGTGCTCGCGGGAAGGCTGGAGCAGAGAGAAGCGCATCGTCGAGGGGAAGAAGACGAGGAAGCGGGCGGCCTCCATCCGGGAGGGCTGCAAGGCGATGCTCGAGGTGATCCGCAAGGGCGACGGCCGGTGGGTGGTGACCAAGCTGGTGAAGGAGCACAACCATGAGGTGGGTATGCCGAGCAGGGTCCACTACATCGCCACGGAGGGGGACGGCGCCATGGAGCCCTATCTGGGCATGGAGTTCGATTCGCTCGAGACGGCGAGGACCTTCTATTACGCCTACGCCAGCCGCGTGGGCTTCGAGGCACGCGTCCGCCAGTCCCGCCGCTCCCTGCACGACGAGACCCTGAAGATGCTGAAGCTGGTCTGCTCCAAGCACCGGTACCACGCCGGCAGGGAGAGCTTCGAGGACGGCAAGCTGGGCCAGGGGCATCCCCACCAGGACCCCTCCGGCAGGGACGGCTGCGACGCGCTGTTCGAGATCATCCGCAAGGACGGGGGCAAGTGGGTGGTCTCCAAGCTCATCGTCGAGCACAGCCACCCGCTGGCGCCGGCCCCGCCGAGCCGGGTGAGGTGCGTCCGCTCGCAGGGGGAGATCCTCGTCATCGCCAAGAACTTCGCCGACACGCGCAACCTCCTGCTGAACCGCCAGGAGTCCCACTTCCCCAGGGAGGTCCGCTACAACGACCTGGGCCCCGAGGACGCGCAGGGCCTCCTGGAGTACTTCAAGAAGGCCCAGGCCGAGAGCCCCGCCTTCTTCTACTCCCTGCAGGTGGAGCACGGCTACATGGTCAACATCCTCTGGGCGGACGCCAAGGCCAGGATGGCCTACCACTACTTCGGCGACGCCGTCACCTTCGACACCTCCTCCGTGAACGACAAGAACATGATACCTCTGGTGACCTTCGCCGGCGTGAACCACCACCTGCAGCCCGTCGTCTTCGGCTGCGCCTTGCTGGTGGACGACTCCGAGGCGTCCTTCGTCTGGTTGTTCGAGAACTGGCTGGCGGCCATGTCCGGCCGCGCTCCGGTCTCCTTCGTGACCGACCTCAACTCCTGCATGGCGGCGGCGGTCTCCAAGGTGTTCCCCGGCACCCGCCACCGTTTCTGCAAGAGGAGCGTTCTCAGGAGGGTCCAGGAGGAGCTCTCTGACGTCTGCGGCGCGCACGTCTCCTTCGAGCCGGACCTGAGCAGATGCGTCGACGAGACCGAGTCCTGCGAGGCCTTCGAGTCCTGCTGGGAGTCCCTCCTCGACAAGTACCATCTCAGAGACAGCCCCTACCTGCAGTCCCTGTACGACATCCGCCACCACTGGGTCCCCGCGTACCTCAAGGATACCTTCTTCGCCGAAGTCGCCGGGATTCCGCGGCCGGAGAGCGTCGTCAGAGCCGCCGACAAGTACCTCACTGCGAAGACGCAGCTGCGGGTGGCCGTCAGGCAGCTCGGGCAGGCGCTGGCGTGCCGGTACGAGAAGGAGGCTCAGGCCGACTTCGACACCCTGTTCAACAAGCCCTTCCTGAAGACGGCCTCCCCCATGGAGAAGCAGGCGGCCGGCATCTACACGAGGACGCTGTTCGACAGGTTCCAGGAGGAGTTTGTGGAGTCCCTGGGCTACCATGTGGACAAGATCGAGGACGGGATGGTCAGCAAGTACTGCGTGACCAAGACCGTCGACGCCCGCGGCGCCTACATGGTTGCCCATAGCGCCTCCTCCAACAGGGCTACCTGCAGCTGCGGCATGTTCGAGTTCTCCGGCATCCTGTGCCGGCACGCCCTGCGCGTCTTCATCATCGTCGGCATACGCACGCTCCCAAAGGACTATATCATCAAGCGCTGGACGAGGAACGCCAAGAGCAATGTGGTCTCGGAGGAGTGCAGCGCCGGCGGGCCCTGGGGCGGCGGCGGCGGCGGCGGCGGCGGGGGGCGCCGCCGGCGGCGAAGATCCCTCGGCCGCGAGGTACAACGACCTGTGCCGCGACGCGATGAAATGCGCCAAGGAGGGGGCGTCCTCGACGGAGTTTTACAAGGTTGCCAAGGAGGCGCTGCAGAGGGCCGTCGCAGAGGTCATCTCCGCAAAGCAGAAGAAGGAGCAGCAGACATTGCAGAACTTCATCAAGTCGCAGAAGAACAGGAAGCAGGGAAAGCTGTCGTCGCAGAAGAGAGGTTTCGGCGCGAAGGGCGTGAAGAAGCGCGCGCCGAGGGCTGGGGCGCTGGAGAGGGAGAACAGCGACACCGACAAGAAGGATTCGGTGGTAGCCGAGGCCGCCGTCTGATGTTTATTTAACGTAGACAAGAACCCTTTTCGTTGTAAGCTAGCAGAACCCGGAAGGGGAGAGCGGAGGCGATGCAGGCGACCATCCAGCGCATTGTGTGGACGGCTGATCGACGGTACAGAATAGATACGGGCGTTGACCTCCTCGCGCTTCCACCCTGTTTGGAGAACGTCCACCCTGTTTGACTCCTCTCTCTCCACGCCTTCTTGCCTCGAGTGGGTCGAGTCAGTGGGACGAGGGAGGGCCGGAAGAGGAACGGACAGGAGGTGGGGGCCCTCGAGGGGCCTCTTGCAGGCTTCTGGGGTTGACTTATCGAAGAAGGCCGTCGGAGCGGTCAACATCCCCAGCGCATGGCCGGAGCGTCGACATCTGGTCCGCTGATTCCGCCCTTCCGGACAGGTCCGGTCCCTAGGTGATGTGATCCTGATCCGCCACGGATCGGGCGATCTTTCGCAATTTCATCGTCTTGGGGAACTAAACAAAATCATTGTGATCGTTTCAAAATGCCTCATCAAGCAGGCGGCAGTAGCCGCTGTCCCGACGCCCCTGCGCTCTCTCTCTCTTCCCCTCGCTCTCAGAACCGGCACTCCCGCCCCTACTAAGAAGAGTGGGAGGATCTGCCGGATGCGTGGCAGCATTGAAGAGTGTGGCCGGCAGTGAATGTAGCTCGTCGCCTGTCTGCGAGCTTCGTACTTTCCGAAGTGGTCCGTCTGTTTCCCGATCCACCGGTCGGCCGCTTTTCGCGGCGGCTCTCGCTCCCTCCCTTGGTATGATCAGATCGTCTCCTTTGGCTCTTTCTCCTGTGTCTTAATCTCTGCCCTGCCTTCTTCCTTCCGCCCGCTGCGGACTTTTGTTTGGTCACTCCTGCTGCTCATCATAGAGCAAGGCAGGCACTGGAAGCCGGAGAACGGATCCCGGCTTCTTCATTGGAAGCCATTTTTGCCCCCTTCGCAGCGTATAATTTGGCTGGGTCCAGAATGGAATGCAGCATCTCCCAAGTTCGTCTCGTCGCCGAGAGCTCGTCGGCTGCCTCTCTCAATGCCTCGGTGTGCGGAGATTTTCTTCTCTTTTTCCGCCCTTGTTTGGTGTTTTCTCTTCACGTTCTGGGCCATTTCCCTGAACTTTGCTTCTTGCTCGCTGGCGATACCTTCTAGGGCTTGACTCTCTGGACCTCATGGGTAATGAGTGAATTCTCGTCCTTATGATTAAAACCCCTCATCGCATTCTGATGACGATGGGAATGTTCTCGGTTTCGTTGCGTAGTTTAATTGTTCTCTGGCAGAATATGCGAATGATGCTTATGACCTTCGTTCTTTTTCGCAGCCCATGGCGTTTCTGTTGTCTAACCCTAGAACAGGGCTTCCTTGCATCATGGCTATGGTGCTTGAGAATGTTTTCCTTTTGCTGCTCTGTTTTTCTTCTTTTCTTCATGAAATGTGAGCTCCTAATGCTTGATATCCGTCATCCCTTTGGCAATCAGTTCTGCTAGCTAAGTTCTTCGTCGCAAGCTGTTTATGAGAAGAAGAAATTCTCGAACCGATTGGCCGGTGCACTTGGAGTTCCTGTTCTTCCTTGTCGAGTGTAGGGTCACTCCCGAACTACCTGAGAACGGAAATGGTGTCGCTGAAGAATTCTTTGAGCTGCACTCCTGCCAGCTTAGGCCTTTCCCACTTCTCCTTTAAATGTTTTGGAGTTGAAGAGAACAAATGGGACGACTGTGAATTGAAAATCCTCCTCATGAGGCGCCTGCCTGCTCGAATGGAATCTTTGTGGGCGGATTCCACCGTCTGATGTTCGCTTTTCATATCCGCCACTGGGGGCACGGGTCGAAAGTATTTGTGATGGTTTTTGAGGCCAAAAGAACGAGTTTTTACAGTCCTTTTGGTTAGAACAAGTATCTGTCTCCTTTGCGTTCTTCATTTACGGATTGGTAACTCACAGCCTGGTGGGTCAGAGCTTTTCTAGGCCTTTATGAGACAGTGAAAACCATCAACATCTAAGTAATTGGAAGGATCTCCATGTCCAGAAAGATGCGGAGGTCGTATGGTTTATGGACCATAGTAGGGTCATTCCTGTCGGTTTGTAAAATGTTCGGGATCTGCATCTTGCATGCAACCTGACATGTACTCCACTTACATCGTTAATTTCCTCTGGGGTTTTTAGTCCAGCAATCTCCAAGGATTCAGGCTTTTTCTTTTCTTTCCCTGTTGCAGAGTGTATTTATTTGGGGGCCATACTGGTGGAAATTTGTCTGACTCTTGGTGGAAACTTTCTAATGGCTAACCTGTTTTTCCATTTTTTCTCTATTTAATGCAGCTCAATTACTGGATGGCTTCTTCTGGGCTTCAGAGTGGGTGAGATTTCATGCAATCTAATAAAAAGTTGGTCAACGGCTTAACAGAACAGATGGACAAAGTTTCTTCTGATTGTCCATACCCTGGATGCTTCTTCTGTGTCATGAAGGAAGGAAATCCAAATAAACGCAGATCAAGTATACTAAAGTTTTTTAGAGATCTTCCTTCCCAGGATGATGATGGACAGGTTCTTCCCATCAGTGGGCTTTGGAACACCGCTATGTCTCATCCTAATGACCCTGAGTTCATTGACCTGGGAATATTTGAATGCATGTCTTCACTGATATGGAAGGGTCTAAAAAATCGGCGCTGGCTTTCCCATGACCAGAACATATATATTCCATATTATGCCGCTCATATAATTGGATCTTACACCATGAACATGGAGGAATTCGCTGAAAGTGCAGTTCATGCTGGGGTGATACCCCCTTTGGTTGAACTGTTGAGGGGAAGGCTAACGTGGGTTGAGCAAAGGGTTGCAGTCAGAGCCCTAGGACACTTGGCGACATATGCCAGCACATTTCCTGCAGTGGCGAGTCATGGAGAAGTTCTGGAGCTTTCTATTCAGCTCGCACTGAGTTCCTTGGAGATTGTGTACTCGCATTTCTATCAATATCCAGACAGCAGACTTAGCTACCACTGTGATCTTTTGACCCGGGGCATGGGTGGAGTGGAGATGGAATCCAGGAAGGCTGAAGAATGGGCGAGTCAGTTGCAGTGCTGGTCTCTTCAATTGATTAATTGCTTTGCTTTCAAGCAAGAGTTTCTCTCTGTTATATGCAAGCCGGAGTTTTTGATTAAGTTACCTAGTATGTGGGGAGGGCTTGTTAATGAGAATTCACCCGCTGGTATTGGTTTACTGCGAACGATTTGCCATCATAAGCTGGGCAGGGGCCCTGTTTCTGGTTTACCGTCTGTTGTTGAAGCACTATGCAGCATCGCCCGCTCCTCAGATGACTGGCAATACATGGCTGTTGATTGTCTTCTCTGGCTGCTCAAGGATCCGAGTACCTGTCACAAGGTGAAAAATTTGATTATCTCTTTCACACCATATTCTGATTTCAATCTGTAGCCATTTTTTATGTTTCTCTTCTGAAGAATGATTGCCTCTCTGCATTACGCCTGATTGGGTTATTATATAAATTGTGGAACGCAACTTCGTGAATGGTTTGGCCATAGCGTAAGAGATCAGATAATCTGATGGTGGTATGTTTAGGAGAAGGCTTGAGCTTGTGGCAGCAGGCCCCGTAGGATTTTGTGCTTTGGGAGAGGGGCACTAGGCTAGAAGGTGTTGAAGTGCTTTAGGTTCCGGATTTTTGGGATAGAAGGAAGGACTTGGGGTGGGGACTGGGGGCAAGGTTTATGATCATGAATCCTGTGCGTTGTTGATAATCTAGAAAGAAAAAGTCTACTTTCAAGAAATATGTGAATGTTCGTCCAGATTAGGAAGTTTTACAAGCCATGATGGAATGGGCTTTTCTCTAGTACACGGTGCTTACCAGGATGATGCTTCCATGCTCTTTCTCCCTTTTTTTGTGAATGGAAAATGAATTCGGGACAAGCAGAGCAATGAAAAAAAACTTGCTCTCTAGCCTTCCTCACTGCACAGTTGAGAGTGGATCTCTTGTTTCTAGATTGTTGCTTGTTTAACAGAAGGCTTGTTATTTTCAAACCTTTGATGAAACAGGATCTGATGTCTGGTGATAGAATTTCCTTGTTTTGGAAAACCAACGTCTTCAAGAACATATTGGGTGGGTGGGTTTTCTTTACTTAACCTAGAAAAAACTACATTTCAGAGTCTTCTTAATGTGCTCAGCTAGCCGGGATGTTGGAAGTCTATCAACCCAGAGTGCTAGGTGAAATTTCAGTGGTGTCCAAATACGAATCCCGCAGACCTAGTGAACTAACTTTGACGTATGATTTTGGATTCCATCTAATTCACGTTTTTGCTCACTTGCAGGTCATCAATAAGGTCACTCCAGTGCTTATAGACTTGGCTGAGATATCTACACTAGGTGACAGCAAGAAGCTTGGTGACATGATAGTCTGTGTCCTTCAAGAGTGCATTCAAACACTGGGAGCTGGAAATGCCTCAATTGGGAGCAACACAAGGAAACAGATCGAGGAAGTTATAAATTCCAAACAGAGGTTCAAATGGGAAAAGAAGGTGCCGAAGGAGGATCTTCATATAAAGCAGGCTGCCACGCTAGTTGTCAAGCTGGAAGGGAATTCTCTATTCTCTTCAGGAAATATAGCAGGGGCTGCATCAAAATACACTGAAGCACTGGCCTTGTGCCCTATGCGGTCGAAAAAAGAGCGAGTTGTTTTGTATAGCAATAGAGCTCAGTGCCATCTTCTCCTGCAGCAACCCCTTGCAGCCATCAGTGATGCCACTCGGGCACTATGTGTCCACAGCCCCCCTAATCGCCATGCCAAAAGCCTGTGGCGAAGAGCCCAGGCTTATGACATGCTTGGGCTGGCCAAGGAGAGCTTGTTGGATGCTATACTATTTATCAACGAGTGTTCCCAGTCGAACGATCCCGACCTTTCAGTCAAACCGAATAAAATTCCAGATTATGCCGAACGGATGGTCAAGAAGCAGATGCGTGCAGCATGGTTATTCAGAGAAGCTGCTGTAAAGCATGGAGGTGTCCATTGTGATAGTGGTGGCGGAGAAGTTCATGATCGGGAGGCTGATGATTCTGAGTGGGAAACAGCAAGTGAAAGTGACATTGGGAAAGATGAAAGAGAAGAGAAAAGTAACGAAGTCAATTAGCGGCCAAAGCATCACGGGGAAACAGATCCATACTGAAAGCCTTCCGTGAGATGGCAAATTTTTCTGTTAAATCCTCTGATGGTTCCTTGCAAATGTGTCGGACCATGATGTGATCTTCTCTGATGGCCCAAACAAAAGTGCAGTGTGTCAGCCTGAGAGTATGTGCTGTTTAAAATCTGGATGCTTAGTCTGTACATCTTATTATTTTCTGAACCTGTGCATCATCTTGACCGGATCTGAATGTTGTGTTGCCGTTATGCTCTGTTTTTAATTTCTATTCCAAGAAACTCTCTTGAGATGTGTTTAACTCCTTTGATTTTGACGTTCCTCCAAACTTCAGCAGTATTTATCAATGTTTAGTCATCCCCATTATTCTAAAACCCAACCTGCATGAGTTATCTCAACCTATGCGAGAAAATCTGCACATGGGTTGCGTGCGGATGGTGTGCCTCATCATTTGTGGGGTAGTGAGCCTGCAGTCAAAGTAAGATAATTCAATGCATCACTCCTTGAATCGCCAAAGGCTGAATTATTTGGCAATGAAATGATTTTAGCCCAACCCTACAACATCAACATCTGTCCTTTCTTACCAATGTAATCCCCCAAGTCCACTTAACGGCCTATATTATCTTACTTTTTCACATAATTTCAACAGATGCTTTAACATTTTGATGATTAAATATAATGACTTAGTGCTGATGTAGTGAGGTAATTCAATGCCTCATCATTTGTGGGGTAGTGAGCCTGCAGTCAAAGTAAGATAATTCAATGCATCACCCCTTGAATCGTCAAAGGCTGAATTAATTGGGAATGAAATGATTTTAGCCCAACCCTACAACATCAACATCCGTCCTTTCTTACCAATGTAATCTCCCAAGTCCACTTACCAGCCTATATTATCTTACTTTTTCTCATAATTTCAACATATGCTTTAACATTTTGATGATTAAATATAATGACTTAGTGCTGATGTAGTAAATCTTGTTTGACATTACCCTCCTAAATCAAAGGTAGACATTCTTTTATTTTTATGCGATTTTTGATTTGGTTATTTCTAGATTTATATTGATTTTGAGTTTCATGTTAGATTGCATTTCAACATACTGATGACCAAGATATGTCATTGGATTTAAATATCCTTAATCTAATAATATTTCTAACTAAAACTTAAAGAGTAATTAGTAAAGCAATGAGTTTTAGATCAAACATATAGAGTAGTAATAATTTTTCATGACTATTAATTTTAATTTTCTTTTTAGTAATTTTATATTTTTTTCAAATTTTAATGAAATAAATAATAAAAATTAATATTTTTAGTTTTTTAATAAATGATGAAAAGGTGAGAGAGATAGACTTACGATTTCAAAGGGATTAGAAGGAAGAATTTTAGAAGTTTGACATGGGATTTCAAAGGGATAATTGGAGAAAAATTATAAAAAAAATATTCTACCAATGTAGAAAACAACAAGGATTTTTAACTAGATTTCTTGATTGAAATTGATCGAAAATGATTCAAAATCACTCCTAAAATGATTCACAATGAGTTATAGAAGATTGAAGATAAAAAGAAACCTTTTTGATCTTCATCGAGTTCTTTTTATTATTTTTGGCAAATGTTAGGAAATTATTGTTCGTGACAAAAATTAACTAAAATATGAAATAAATATAAAATTAATGCTATCCTTTGATGGGGTCACCTCTATAACAAAAAGAGACTCTAGTGCAATGGATTTATATTATTTGGTTGTGTCACACCATGTTGGAAGGTGCTTAAAATTCTAGTAGCTTTGTGATATCACCACAAGGATTATGTGAAGAAGAGGGTCAACACTATTGTCACCGCTGTTTGCGGGGTGTCTAAATATTTTTTGTCGTTGTTAAGAAAATTCAGAAAATTTAAAATTTATAAATTCAAGAAAATAAGACAATTTTTAATAAAGAAATATTTTTAGTGGATTTTCTAGGTTGATCTTAGGGAAGATGAAGTATTAATTATTTCTGATTTTCATTTGATAGATTATTTTTTTAATTATTTTCCGTTCAAATTATAGCAAAATAAGTTAAAATTGTGAATTTGGGGATTATTGACATCAACTAATGTTTTCATGCTGAGAATAGCCCCAAATTCGTGGTCGACAGAAATATGTTGACACGTGAAGGGATCAAACTGAAGCTAGAATGATGGAAATAAGAAATTACTAGAAAAGGGCTTTTGTTCGAAACATGATGAAAGATTGAAAGATATATTATTGGAATATAAAAATAGTAAAAATCAACATAAATTAAAGTTTACAGAAGAACTAGGCAGCATAGTCGTCGATTGGATTTCCACCCAAGTATGATCGATTTGCACAAGAGTAGTGAACCGATTGGTTTCCTAAACCTTTTAAAATCGATGGTTGATAATCCTAGCAACTTTCACTTGCTGAAATTGACCAAGGAAGGTGATTAGACTCCGAGCGTGCCATGGCATTCTGAGAAGGATCCTCGGAAGAAATTCTTCACCGTTTATATCGGGTGAAGAATGGGAAAGATTTGTGGAAGAAATTCAGCCTTTGTAGAAGCTGAATGAGGGGGAAATTTGAAAGAAATCCATCTTTTGTATTGGATGGATGGATTGGTCGAAATCCAACATCTGTAGCAGCCGGATGAGAGGGGTTTTGATCCGAGAGGGGTGTAGAATAATCGAGGATGCCTTATTCATCTTCGGAAACACCTTTTCAATCTTCCTTTGTACATATTTTACTGATTTGTTATAATTAATTATCATATTTGTTGCCGCAATCTATGCGTCCGCCGTTAACACAAAAACTCTGAAAGGATTTGAGTTTTCGTTAGTTTTAAACGATTATAAACTATAAAAATGACATGCATTTAATTATAACATAATTTTGAATTGATATTTTTCGATTTACTTGGAGAATTTCTCTTTGGAGAATCAATTGATCATCTAGCGAGATTTTCACCGATTTTTTAGGATTTTCGCTGATTTTTTGAATTTAATGATTTTTCTGAAATTTCCTTAATATGTCTATAAAATCAGAATAAACTTAGAAATATTTACATGTGAGAAATATTTTTTTCATATTACATGACTGATTTCTTCATGTAGTTCTTAGAAATTAACATTAAAATCATATAAATCATTTAAAATCTAACATTTCCAATTTAAAGTATTTTGAAAGCATTTTAATTAAAATTAAAGCATAAATCACAGAAATACTAAGGAAATTATCATGTAAATATTGAGAGTTATCACACCCCCCAACTTAGCTCATTGCTAGTCCCTTAGCAATAAACATAAAATCAAAGTAGTATATTAAATAAATATTCAACATTAAAATTCTATTTCATTCCTCTAGAAATCTATATTTTCTGTTTAAAGTTAACATAAAATCAGAGGTCGAAGAAATTTGTATGTCACATATCATTTCATAGTCCTAAAATTTAGGTCCTCCTCTTCTTCTTATTTATAACATTAAGAATCTCTCATTACAAAATCTAAACCAGATTATAGTAAAATCTACAAAATTTTAGGTTCATGGGATAAGAATCAAATAAAAAATCAATCATTTACATTCAAACTAATCATAAAGATTCCACAAAAAATTTCACTTCCTTTCTTTTGTACATTCTCACATCCATCAAGTTGTAATACCAAGTATCAAATAGTTTGGATCCCACTTGATAATCACTTCTATCATCTATCATGAATGTTAATATTCAGATAAAAATATACTCAATCTTTTCATTTATTTAAGAAATATCAGACATGTAGCTTTTCCCTTCTTCTTTTTTTATTTTATTTGTCCTAGTCACACATGTGGAAGCCTCACGGGACAATTGGGAAGACCCCTCTCTTTTTTTTTGTGGGCCTTCACTCTGCCTAAAAATAGAAATGATTGAGATTCATAAGTTTCATTTTTTCCTCCTATTGGCAAACACAACTTCTTTTTAAAGTGACTGCTTCTGTACTTTCTTTATAATTAAATACTTGGCACACAAATTTTCAAGTTGAGGAAAATGACAACTTCAGTTTCATGATCATTTTGTGTACTTCATGGTTAGTTCAATACTTCAGATCAAATATTCTAATCTATCTTAGCCCAATTCTCTTCAACATACTTCATCTACAATAATTTGACTACTTTCTGCAATGTAAGAATCAAAATGATAAATAATCAGATTTAGACTGCCTTCATTTCAAGTTCCATCCATGATATGTGAGATTTCTATCATATATTCATGTTTGATACATTTCTCTAATTTTCATGAATAAAAAATCTTAATTTATAGAATAATATCTATCTTCTCAATTTGTTTATTTATGTTCTCCAATCATTTTTAAGTCTCTCCTCCCCCCAACTAAAATCAACATTGCCCTCAATGATGTAAAGAAGTCTAATCATAATATATCGTTCTTCAAGTTTTCAAATCATAAAGATTTTCATAAATTTACAGAAATCAAATATATCCAGAAGAGACAATCTAAAAATAAAAATTCAAGTAGGTAGGGTTAGAGAGATACCACATGAAAATCTTAATTCAATCACCCATTGGATTTTCAATCAACCACATGCATCCCCTTTCTTCCGCAACTTTCTACTACATTTATTCTAAAATAAAAACAACAAAGAAAGAAAATGAATTAAAACAACTAAAATCTTTTTTTTTTAAAAAAGTAAAAATACTTACATGGATGCCTTCATTTTGGTTCTAATAACGAAATAGTTTCTTTGGCTCCTAATTTTTCATTCTCCAAATAAATCTTCAATCTTTGACCATTCACCTTAAATTCATTACCATCTTTAGGATCTTGGATAAGAATTACCCCATTATCATAGATCTCCTTTACAACATATAGGCTGTCCACTTGGACTTCAATTTTCTTAGAAATAATTTAAGCCTAGAGTCATAAAGCCATACTTTTTGATTTAACTCAAATTTTTTTCTATGAATATATTTATCATGAAATTCTTTAGTTCTAGCCTTGTAGATTTTAATATTTTGGTATGCCTCATTTCTAAGCTCTTCTAATTCTTGAACTTGTAATAATCTTTACTTTTCAGCACCAATCAAATTCATATTAACATGTTTCAATGCCCATAATGCTCTATGTTCTATCTCTACAGGAAGATGACATGGTTTTCCATAGACTAAACAAAGTGGAGACATTCCCAAAGGTATTTTAAAAGTGGTTTTATAAGCCCATAAAACATCATCTAATTTTATCTACCAATGTTTCCTATAAGTCTTTACTATTTTCTTCAAAATTTTATGTATTTCTCTATTAGTTACGTCGGTTTGACCATTGGTTTGTAGATGGTAAGGAGTTGTTGATGTAGGACCACCAAAGATCCGCCCTCTAGTGTAGGAAGAATGCATCACTAGGGGAGGAGAAAGGGGGGGGTGACGTGAATTAATCGTTGTATAATAAATCACATAAATTTAAAATTTATAAAACCAAAAAAGACCAATTCTTAGAATTTTAAATGTTTATTAGAGTTAATAAATCCATTATAAATCGATAAAAGATTTTCAAAAATAATGGGAAATTTTCAAGTCGATCATAGGGATGTAATATAATATCAAGTAATATTTTAAAATTTTCCTCAAAGAATACGATTTTTTATGAGTTTTTTTACTGAATGATAAATATAATCTATTTAATAAATACGAAAAAGAAATAAGGTAATGACGTCAACACTTGAAGAACACAAATTGGGTGGAAACAGAGTTCTGACCTATGATTCTTTCGTAAGCGATTACTATCAAATTAATTGGTCAAATTAAGTTCTGTAAAAGCCCAAAGAATCATAACTCAAGGACGAAATATATTGAATGTTGAAATCGTGCTAAAGATTACTAATTTAAATAAAAATAAAGTTTAAAACATGAAAAATAGAGTTTCAACTTTGCCGTGGCGATTGCCGGAATTCTGTGTGTTTAGAAAGAAATTCATGCAATGTCCATGGCCTCGAAAGCTCTCCTTGGACAAAGACGATGTGGGTGATCTCTAAATCTTCTTTCGAAGCCCAAAAATTAGTAGAATGGGTCACCAAATCGTTTTTGACAGTTGTCACCCAGCGGAACGGAAAAACGGCGACTTGCGGCCCTCTAGTGACTATCACTCAATGGAGGTATGCTAGATGGAGGTGGGGCGCATCTCAGGGGCTTCATCCTCAAGTCAGCATAGCAAGAGGAGGCCCGTTATCACATTTGGTATGCTCTCAGGAGGTGGCGACTTGTCTCTCGGCAGATTGTCCTCTTCCTAGTGACAACTTGTTTGTTGATCAAGTGGAGATGATTTTTTCGTTGAGTTCGCGATGTTTTGTCCAGAATTCTACACCAATTTTGGCCACGATGCTCTGCGAATCACGTATACTAAGTTTTTGCTGAATTTTTGGTGATTTTTGCAGCTTAATTGCTTGTCGAAAATCACAATTTCTTCGCTAGTTATCCACCTACGAGAGAGAGAAAGAGGGAGAGATAAAATAAGTACTTAAATGCCCTTAATGTATGACATCATAAGGATTATTTTTTAACGGTCAATGAGGGGTATTATTGGCATTTATAAAATATGCGGAAAAAAATTTAGGCGGCCAATTTAGTCCCACATCGATTTTATGAGTGATTTTCACCAGAATATAACATGGCTGCTTCTTTAGCCATCAATAGGTACAAATCACTCGCATGTGTATGACGACTCCTTACCCCACGCCCAGCTAGCCACCGGTGATGTGGAAGGGGAGTAATGCACACATCAGCCGCTTGAGCGCCTAGCTCGCAGTCCTTGTCACCAGTTGCATGAGCCTCGAGCTCACGGTCTGGTCTTTAGTTGCTCGAGCCTTGGGCTTGCAGTCCTTAGCCGCTCAGCGGCTTCGCCCGACTAGGCCTCTAACATGCTAGCGGGCCCAATTGGCCGGCAGATTTTTTACTTTTTTTCTGAAATTTTTGTTTTTCATTTCTCTCAACAAAATAAGATTATAAAATCATATAATTAAGCAAAAATTTATATTAACCAACTAAAAACCACTTTTCATGATTCAGCACAAAAATAAGTCTATTTATTATGAGTTAAGGCTAAAAACATCCTCACTAAATTATTAACTCATAATAATGAAGACTTATCATACCCCCCAACTTAAGTCATTGCTAGTCTCTTAGTAATCGAATAAAAAATATAATTATCATTTAGAAATTTCGGACATCATATTTCAATGCACAAAATACAATTAAAAATGATTCACCTCTAGATATTTTGGACTATTTTATCAAGTATTGAAGAAAGATATCAAACACTTAAATGTCTAAACTCTCTTTGGAATAACAATATAGATTTCACTTCTTTAATCTACATCTTTATCACTTTTTTATTCATGGATATAATTAACAAGATGGTCCAATTATCAAAAATTATGCAAGCATAATATTGATCCTACCTTTCCCTTCCCTATGGCGTGATTTTTGAAGTTTGCACTATATTTCTTCTTCCTCTTCTTTTTTTTTGTGGTGAATAAGCAGCTTTTCTTGTAAACAAATTTCGACAATGAGAATGATGTCTCACACCCTCCATGTGTACTCTTCATTCCAGGGCTTTCACATTTCCACTTATTTTGTAGCAAATGTTTTTCATTTTCAAAAATTTTTTTTTCACACTGCTCATTTTTTACTATTTTTCAAAACACGTGATTTCTCATCATAAGTCCTATAGATCAAGGTGTAAAAATCTCCATTAAACTTAAATGATCAATCAAATTTTCTTATCAAGTAAATTCTATCCATCAAGATCATGAAGTGAAAATTTGTAAAATCAAATCCATGTTATCTATCATGTATCTAAGGAGTATTCTAACATTTCAGGTCAATCATTCTCTTAACTCAATAACAATCATCCTAATATCCTTTGGTATCAATCAATCTAATTAATTTAATTTTTTCGTGCACATAATATGATGTAAAAAATTAGATAGTTCTAAAAATTATGCCTCTGTTTCTATTATGTCAGTTCTGTTTTTAGCAACAATGTATTTGTAAAAATAATAAATCAAAACTATCATTTTCATATAGTAATTCCGAATTTCAAAAATATATGTCTAGGGGTTTGAAATGTGAGAAAAGGGTCTCTAAAACCAGTGCTATCATTTTTTTACTGTTTATTTTTTCTACTAATTTTTGACAGTCTACACACTTTTTTTTTGTTTCTGACAGAACCAAGAAATCAGCACTATATTTTTTGAAAAATGCTCTTATAGATGATGAAAAATGCCAACACATGTTCCTATTCAGTCTACAACATGAAAACATAATATTTTCATCACCTTACCCCCCAACTTAAGTTTGACATTGTCTCTAATGACATAGAATTACAAAAATATAATTTAAAGTGAAGTATGCATATCTGCAAAATTAAGCACGAAAAAAAACTGTAATAAAGGATCAAGTTTAGGAACATATCACCTCAGGCTTGCTTTCAATTTCTCACTTCGTCTTACACTCCTCCTACACCTTTTCTTTTTTTTTCTTTTTGAAAGAAGAAAACAGTACAAAAAAATAGATGCTGCGAAATTCAGTAAAAGTAAAACACTGATTTAAATAGAACCATGGGTTGCCTCTCATGTAGCACTGAGTTTAATGTCTCCAGCTGGACACATTAATCTCATTATCGAATTTCTTTTAATAATAAAGTTTCTTTTTCTGCAGGGCATTCATGTTCTATGTAAGGTTTAAGCCTCTATCCATTTACCTTAAAGCTATGATCATTTTTAATGTCTCTAATCATTACAATTCCATGATCATATATTTCTTCCACCACATAAGGTCCTGTCCATTTTGATTTCAATTTTCTTGGAAATAGTTTCAATCTAGAATTATATAACTATACTTTTTGTCTAACATCAAAAAGTTTTCTATTGATGTACCTATCATGAAAGATTTTAGTTTTTTCTTTATAAATTTTATGATTTTCATAAGCTTCATTCCTTAACTCTTCTAATTCATGTAGTTGAAAAATTCTATGCTCACCAACTGATTTTTCATCCATACATAAATTTTTTATAGCCCATAATGCTTTATGTTCTATTTCCACAAGAAGATGACATGACTTTTAAAAAATGAGACGAAATAGAGACATACCTATAGGATTCTTATAAGCTGTTCTATATGCCCATAATACATCTTGTAATTTCGTGGGCCAATCCTTTCTATCTAATCTAACTATTTTTCTCAAAATTCTCTGAATTTCTCTATTTATTACTTCAGCTTGCCCATTTGTTTGAGGATGATATGGAGTGACTACTCTATGGTGTACTCCATTTTTTTTCAATAGTTTCTTGAAATGTCTATTTATACAATGTGTTCATCACTAATAATCACTCTAGGACATTTAAATCTGAAAAAATATTTTCTTACACAAATTTCATCACAATTTTATGATTATTAGTTCTAGTAAGAACACCAATATCACATGAAATTAAAGGAGCACCAGTATCTTTTGATTTATATGGAACTTGATTTAATAATAAAGCACTAGCATGCATAGATAATTTTTCTACTCTAAGTGTTCTTTTTGGTATACACATTTCTTTTAAAACTCTAGCATATTCAAGAATATGTTCAATGACAGTAAGTAAAGGAAGATTAATTTACACATCTTGTAAAATTTTCTTTATTTATTTATTGTGTTCCTTTTTCTTTCTTTGTCTAGGTTTTAGAACTTTAGGAAATGAAATTTTTGTCCTTTCTTTCAGATTTTCATTGGTAAAATCTAAAAGTACTTTATTTTCTTCTTCTTAATTTTTTTTTGGACTATCCATCTTTTCTTCTTCTTTTACTATTTGGGGATAAGGATTAGGTAAAATTTTTTCACTCCTTAATATATTTACTGTCCTAAGATTATCATTTCGTGGGTTTTTTCCTAGATTTATGCCACTAGACTCTCCTTGTTGAAATTCAATAGTTAGGCATTTTCTTGGATTTTTTATGGGCTGACTAGGTAATTGTCCCTCTTCTCTCCTATTCCCAAGAGCCTCTATAATTTGTTTTTTCTGTAACATCATTTGATTAATAGTTTGTTGCATCATTTGACTCATTTTCTACATCATTTCCGTAGCATGAGGTTGAGTATGAGAGGGTTGAATTTTTTGAAATCTATTTTCTTGTTTTAGATGAAATTCAGAATTTAAATTAGGTCTAAGTGCTTCTGGATTTTGAATATTATTTGGGTCTCTCCATGAAAAGTTATTCCTCATATTATGATTATTTGAATTAGGAAATGGCTCCCTATTTCTATTAAAACCGTGTGCTACTTGTACTTGTTCTTACATAAGCTAAAATGATTGGTCTAAATTATAATATTGAAATTCGGAATCCTGATTTTCACCATGCATAGGATATGAATTATTTGAACTAAATAGAAGATTAGGAAGCTTCTGAAAATTCTCAATAAATACATCAAGCTTATCTAATTTTTTATTAATCTGATTAACCTCATTTCTTAGATTAGAGTCATTTTGATGATGGAATTCATATATTCCTCTCCTCTTACCCCTATCATATAACTTAAAAGAGGCTTGATCTCTTGAATTTTTGCTTAAATTTTCATAAAGGTTGTAAATCTTGTCAGGGGTCTTCTCCATAAATGCTCCTCCACATATAAAATCAATCATACTCTTATGTTGTTCTAATAATCCATCATAAAAAATTTTATTGAGCTACCATTTAGGTATAGCATGATGAGGATATTTTCTAAGTAAATCTTTGAATTTTTCTTATGTTTCATGTAAAGTTTCTCCTGGCCTTTGAGCAAAACTCTATATATATTTTCTCATGTTTTGAGTTTTTCCTAAAGGGTAAAATTTAAAAAAATAGAGAAAAGCCTGTTCTATATCTTTTCAACTAGTTAATTCTCTATCTAATAGATAGCCAATAACTAGTCTTGTCCCTAAGTATATGAGGAAATAATTTCATCTTAATAATTTTTGATGTAACTTGAGGGAGATTAACTAAATCACATACCATATGAAATTTTTCTAAATGCTGATGAGGCTCCTCTAAAGGTAATCCATGAAAATTAGAAAGCATTTGGAAAATTCTTGAATTTATTTCGAATTTAATAGTGGGTGCTAATGGAACTCTAGTATTAGATACTCTTTGAAATGAATTAGGGATATAATGATTTTTCATGGCCATAAGATTGTTCTCAAATTTGACTTGTGCTACCTTCAAGATCTATTGAAATTAATTTTTCTTTAAAATTTTTAGTTTTAGGCAAAATAATGAGAGGGTTCTCTAGTCTTAGAATCAAAGATCTTCTACCATGAATAAAAATATATAAATTCAAGGTAGAAAGTTTAATAACCATTACCCTCCTTTAGTTTGCTCCTATCCTTGTTCTACTACTCTTCGTGCTACTCTTTTTTTTTTTTTTTGTAAGACAAAAATAAAAATAAGAGTTATATTTTTTTTATATTTTAAAAGAAAAAAAACTAAATATTATGTAATACATCCCCGACAATGGTGCCAAAATTTGAAGTGAATTAATCATTGTATAATAAATCACACAAATTTAAAATTTATAAACCAGAAAAGACTAATTCTTGGAATTTTAAATATTCATCAAAGTAATAAATCAATTATAAATCAATAAAAGCTTTCAAAAACAGTGGGAAATTTCTAGTTGATCATAGTGATGTAATATAATATTGGGTAGTATTTCAGAATTTTCCTCAAAGAATACAATTTTTTATGATTTTTTTACTGAATGATAAATATAATATATTAAATAAATCCGAATAGGAAATAAGGCTATGATGTCAAGTGACGTCAGCACCTAAAGAACATGAATCAAGCGGAAATAGAGTTCTGACCTACGATTATTTTGTAAGCGATTATTGTCAAATTAATTGGTAAAATTATGTTTTGTAAAAGTTGGAAGAATCATAACTCAAGGACGAAAGATATTAAAGTTTAAAATAGAAAAGATAGAGTTTTAGCTTCACAGTGGCGATCATTGGAATTCTACGTGTTCAAAAAGGAAATCGTGCAATGTCTATGGCCTCGAAGGCTCTCCTTGGACAAAGACGATGTGGGTGATCTCTAGATCTTCTTTCAAAGCCTAGAAATTAGTGAAATTGATTATCAAATCATTTACGGTGGCTGTCACCCAGTGGAATGGAAAAATGGTGACTTGTGGCCCTCCGATAACTGTCATCGATTGAGGTATGCTAGATGGAGGTGGGGCACTGATGAGCATTTGTCGTTGGGTTTAAATACTCATAATCTAATATTATTTATATCTGAAACTTAATGAAAAATTAGTAAAGCAACGAGTCTCAGGTCGAACACAGGGAGTAGGAATAACCTGTCATGGAATTAATTTTGATTTTATTATTCTAGTGATTCTATAAATTTTTTAGAATTTTAATGAATTAACTAATAGAAACTAATATTTAATAAATAGTGAAGAGAAAAAGGGAGATACAAGTGGGATTTAGAAGGGATTAGAGGAAGAAATTTTGGGAGATAGACGTGGGATTTTGAAGGGACTTTTGGACGAATTTTTGGGAGATAGAAACGGGGTTAAGAAGGGATTTTAGATGAAAAGAAAATAGATGATAATTAGGAGAGAGAAAATCATAGTCAACACGTCTCGCGCCTGCGTTAACCGTGATTTCCGGACGAATACACGAGAGAGAATTCGCAAAAAAGATGTGAAATCACACCAGAAAATGACCGAATCAGTTTTGCACTGATTAATAAGGAGTAAGCGGTTAAAATGTAACTATAAAATCAACAAACCATTGATTAATCAGAGAGAAATCACCAGAAAATCGCCGAAAAATCGTTCTGCCCGGTGGAAAAATGGCAAGGAATTTCAGCTGGATTTCTTGATTGAAATCGATGGAAAACGATTCAAAATCACTCCGTGGATGATTCACGACGAGTTTCGGAAGGTTTGAGATAGAAAGAAGTCCTTTTTATCAAGTGAATCGCCGATTATTTCTGGCGGATGTTCGGAAATTATTGTTTGTGACAAAAACTAAATAAAACAGAAAATAAATCTAAAACTAATGCTGTCCTTTGATGGTCCACCTCTGGAATAGCAAGAGACGCCGGTGCGACGGCTTTGTATCGTCCGGTCGTGTCACACCACGCTGGAAGGCGCATGAATATCGTCCGGCGGCTCTGCGCTGCTCGCCGGAAGGACTCTGTGGAGAGAAGGGTTCAACGCCGCTGTCACCACCGTCTGGGGTAAAGGAGAAGACTTGTGACCACCCGCCGGAGGCTCTGGGTGCAGTCGAGGGAGTGAGGAGGATGGTTCGCCGGTCATCGGAGGCTCTGACCGCACGGAGGAGGGAGAAGACGGAATGATTATCACCGGCGAACCTCCACCCTTTTTATTTCATCGGCGGTAATCAATAATCTCGTTTTTATCCGACGATAATAGATAATTGTTGATAAGCCCCTCCATGACTTAAGTACGCTGGTTACGCGGCGTGCTCTTCGCCTTCCGATCGGTTTACTTCTAGGGGTACGTGGCACATCCTGAAAAATCACAAAAATTAGTGTGATATAAGCCCACTGATTCGCCGCCGAAAGAGGGTGACATGGCATGTTCAGGGACATCGGATCAAGCGGAAATTATATAATTACGCCTGATAGATTATTTATTTCAGAAAATAGTAAGTAATTCATTTTAATCTGAAATAAATCATCAAAATTAACCAAAATTCACGAAAAAATATGAAAAATGCTTAAAAACATTTTATTCAATAATTATAATTTATTTTCATGAAATTCATGCAATATTTTCTTATTTTAACTCACATTACATCTAAAAAATGAGATATTATCAAGCACGTCTTAAGGGCTTCGTCCTCAAGTTAGTGCAGCAAGAGGAGGCCCATTATCGCATCTGGTACGCTCTTAGGAGGTGGTAACTCATCTCTCAGCAAATCGTCCTCTTTCCGATGATGGCTTGTTTATTGATCAAGCAGAGATAATTTCTTTGTTGAGTTCACGATGTTTTGTCTAGAATCCTACACCAATTTCAGCCACGATGCTCCGCAAATCGCATTGACTAAGTTTTTGCTGAATTTTTGGTAATTTTTGTAGCTTAATCGCTCGCCAGAAAGCACGATTTCTTTGCCGGTTGTCCGCCTGTGTGAGAGAGAAAGAGAGAGAGATGAGATAAGTATAAAAGTCCCCTCAATGTATGATGTCATAAGGATAATTTTCTAACGGTCATTGAGGGGCATTATTGATATTTATAAAATCTGCAGGAAAAAGTTAAAGTGCCGATTTTAGTCCCACATCGGTTTTCTTAGCGATTTTCATACGAATATAATGTGCGCACTTCTTTACCCATCAATAGGTACAAATCACCCGCGTGTGTATGACCACTCCTTGCCCCATGCCCAGCTAGCCACCGGTGACGTGGAAGGGGAGTGACGCACACATTAGCTGCTTGAGCACCTAGCTCACGGTCCACATCACCAACTGCTTGAGCCTCAAGCTTGCGGTCTGGTCCTTAGCCAATCAAGCCTTAGGCTCGCAGTCCTTAGCTACTTAGTGGCCCCGCCCAACTAGGCCTTTGACCCACTAGCGGGCCCGATTGGCTGGCAGTTTTTTTACTTTTTCTTTAAATCTTTTCTTTTTCATTTATCTCAACAAAATAAGATTATAAAATCATATAATTAATCAAAAATTCATATTAATCAACTAGAAATCACTTTTCACGATTTAGCACAAAAATAAGTCTATATATAATGAGTTAAGGCTAAAAACATCATCTCACTAAATTATTAACTCATAATAATGAAGACTTATCAATGTGCCATTCAATCTCGGGATCTGTCGCGTTGCATCAGAGAGACTCCTCGCATAGGCACAAGGTTGACAGCAGCAAGAGTGGTGCAAACTCGGTGGACGAGGGGCATCATAATAGTGTGGCCGGTGATTCCTTGTAAGTGGAGGGCAGTCCCACATGAAGTGTTCAGCATGCGCATCGGCATGGGGGAGGGTGTTCGGGGGAGGGGCCATCGAGAGTGCTGGATGCACTACAGACAGACTTGGGCGGAGACACAGCCAGATGTTCTGAGGCACCCTGCCGCATTCCTGCGTGGAACCAGCGGTGAACTTGCAGGTGGTCACAGCGGCATGCGGTCAGGCTCATTGGACTCGCGAGCACGACAACCGCTGACTGTCGGGGTGTGGAGCACAATGTCAGGTGTGGGGTGAGCGTAGGAGAGGAGCATTGGTGGGCAACTATCTGGACCTATGGTGGCAGCGAGGCAACGAGTGACCAGGAACAATGAGGTGGCGTTGTTGATTGGATGGTGCCCACCCCCCAGGCTACCCTCTCCACCTTTCTATACTTAAACTCACAGACAATCCTTCTATCCAAATAATGGCTCCTCCTTAGCGGTGACTCTACACCCCCTTATATAGGGGCCCAGGTGGGCCAAGGGTGAGGGCCACATGAGAGGCCCAAAATGCCAACCCCCCCAAGTGATATAGTCTCGGGTGGGCCTTCCTCTCTGTTGGGCTTAAATGAGGGTGGCCCAACTAGAAGGGGGTGAGGGGAATAGGGATGCCTGCTCCTCCAATTGGGCCCACACATATGGCCCAAAGTAGGACGGGTGAGGGCCAAAATAGAGTGGGCCGTCCTTTCTTGCCATAGACCTGACATAGGCCCACGGGGTGGGAAGCCCTTCACGTGGTGTAACCGAACCTAAGGTTCCTTGTCCTCACTCGGGTTTCGTAATCCAGTTGATAGTGTGGGATAGAGGTCTCCTTCGTCGCCTCGACCTCGTGTTGTGGTGGCAAGGGGTCTAGTTTGCCACCAGTTGCAATCCTATGATTCACACCATTTTTCCTTAATAATTCTCTAAAGTGACAGTGTGTGAAATGTGTTCCTCCATCACTAATAATAGCTTTGAGACAAAAAAATCTAGAAAATATGTGACTCTGAACAAATTTCATAATAATCATATGATCATTTTTCCTAGTAGGAATTGCCTCCACCCACTTGGATACATAATCCATAGCTAGTAAAATAAATTCAAATCCAAAAGAAAGTGGAAAGGGACCCATAAAATCAATTCCCAAAACATCAAAGACTTCAAAAAATAATATAGATTGTAAAAGCATTTCATCTTTCCTACTCATGTTAGTAAATGATTGACATGAATGACATATTTTACAAAAATAATGATCATCTTTAAATAAAGAAGGCCAAAAAAATCCACATTGTAAAATTTTCAAAGTAGTTTTCTTTCTAGAAAAATGACCACCACAATTAGATGCATGACATATTTTCAAAATATTAGATTGTTCATCCTCTAGTACACACTGTCTAAGAATCTGATCCGATCCTAAATAAAATAAATTCAGTTCATTCCAAAAATATATTTTAATTTTAGCAAAGAAATAATCATGTTAAGATTTTCTCTAAAAATCTGGTAATTGATTTTAAGCTAAAAAATTCACAATGTGAGCATAATGGATGTTTTTGGTGTTGAATTATTAAAATCATCAAGGAAAGAATTTTGCAAATGAATGATATTTGAATCCTTAACACCTACCTAATCTTGACAAATGATCAACAACAACATTCTCAAAACCTTTTTTATCCCTGATTTATGAGTCAAATTGTTGAAGCAATAAAATCCATCTTAAGAGACATGGTTTAGCATCTTTTTTTGTAAGAAGAAATTTAAGTTCAACATGATCAAAATAAACAATAATTTTAGAGCATAAAATATAAGATCTAAACTTTTTCAATGCAAAGACTATTGCCTAGAATTCTTTTTCTGTGGTTGTATAATTCATTTGAGTATCTGAAATTGTTTTACTTGCATATGCTATTACCATAGGTTTTTAATCAATTCTTTGCCCTATAACAGCACTAATAGCTTTGTTAGATGCATCACACATAATTTCAAATGGTAAAGATCAATTTGGAGGTTGTAAAATAGGTGCTTTAGTTAAAAATTTATTAATTAAATTAAAATCATCTAAACAAGAATCATAAAAAAGAAATTGTACATCTTTTGCTAAAAGTGAGGTAAGTGGTTTAACTATTTTTGAAAAATCCTTGATAAATCTTCTATAAAATCCAGCATCACCTAAAAAAGAACTAATTTATTTTATAGAAGTAGGAGGTTAAAGTTTAGAAATAATTTCAATTTTAGCTTTATCCACTTCTAATCCTCTCTCACTTACTACATGAACCAAAACAACTCCTTTCACCATCAAGTGACTCTTTTTCCAACTCAAGACTAAATTCTTTTCTATGCATTTCTTAAGAGCTTTTTCTAAATTATTCAAACATTCATCAAAGGAGTTTCTAAACACAAAAAAATCATCCATAAATACTTCTATATCATTTCCTATCATTTATGAAAGAATAGAAATCATACAACGTTGAAAAGTGGTAGATGCATTACAAAGACCAAAAGGCATCCTCTTAAAAGTAAATGTACCAAAAGGACATGTAAATGTGGTCTTCTCTTGATCATCTACAGAAACAAATTATATTCAGAATATCCATTTAAGAAACAAAAATATTTTTGACCTGCTAACTTTTCTAAAATTTGGTCTATAACCATTTGTTAGCTGCTCTAAATGTAGTTGAGGAAGTCAGAAGGAGGATTCGTCACTCACTAGAGGCTTTGATTGTGTTGAGAGGGAGAAGATAGAATACCCACTACTAGTGAACTCTTCGCCAATTTATTTCATCAATGATAATTGATAATCATAGTTTCATCATATGATAATCAATAATTATTGATATGCCCTGCTGGAACATAAGTGCGTAGGTTGCATTGTGCGTTCTTTATTGTCTAATCAATTTGTCACCTACTGTCAGATCAAATACTAACACCCAAGGTACATGGCACTCTATATGACGTCAAATCATTTAATCATGAGTCTTCATATCTGATTAAATGTTCAGGGGGTATGTGGTGTTTTGAGACTATCCGATATAATATATGGCCACACTAGGTATCGAATTGCTGATTTGCCACTTGGATAGAGGTGACATGACACTTTTTGTAGTGTCAGATCAGGCAATTGTAGTGATCCCAAGGTCATAATAAAATCTGACAAATAGAGAGGAAACTTTAGTCCCATATTATTTGTTTTCGCAGATTTTTCATGCTAATAAGTAGGAAACCATCTTAATAATTAGAGTCTTTCCTTAATAGATAATTGGATTTCATCACTAGTTGTTGAGGGGTTGACCTTAATTGAGACTCAGGCTCTAAATAGGCCTTGAAACTATTGGGATCTATTATCTCACACATATTCTGAGGTAGTAGAAAGAAATCAAAAGAGACCCTAAGAAAATAATAAAAAATTTGTGGTGATCACATCACCTTATGTAGAATTGAATCTACCAATCATGCATGTGTTCAACTTTTAAATAGACCTCTCCTTGATCTTGATTAGAAGGATTAATCTTTCTCGATCTAAAAACCATCACTTATGTATGAGGTTGAGGAGAGAGAAGGGTTGGCTTTAGCAAAGAGGGTCACATGGATGCCTCAAACCTTACCCTTGGTCTATATATAATGATTGATATTTTTCATAAAAATCAAATTTATTTATATATTTATTATGTCACCCAAAAACATTATTCATTGAGATTAGCTAATGATCCAATAAGTTCAATAGCTCTTTATTAACTTGTTCAATTAATTAATTTAATATCTAATATGAATTAATCAATCATGGATTAATTTAACTCAATTGACAAGTTGAGCTGTCGACACATTAGGTGCTAAGCTACACCACATGTCCTAGAAGGTAATGAGGTTATGTTACCCAATCATAAAACCTATATGTCAGCAATTACTATATATGTATAATCTCTCATCTACATGATGCTCCTAGAATAAAAAATTTAGAGTATGATCAACTGTGAAATCCTAATCAGTCATCTTAGTTGGAACTAATTTGATTAGAAATAATCAAAAAACTCTTTTTCTAGTACTTCCTTTTACTTTGGCCGATGACTCAAGATGTACTATTTTTAAAGTTTATTTTCTCTTCGTACCAAGGGCAGATGATCCCATCTTGATGACACAATCACCTTTGTGGATATCTTATTGTATTTGAGCCCTGATAGTTTAAAGTCTCATGATCAAGGACTCATAAGTTAAGGTCAAAACACAATTGTCCATCCACAAGATGTCTTTAGTGTCTTAGGTTTAAGGATAATGCTAAGTCTTTATTATCATGAGTTAATCATTTAATGATATGATAGTTTTAGCCTTAACTCATGATAAATAGACTTATATTTGCAGTAAAACATGAAAAGTGGTTTATAATCAAGTAATATGAATTTTTGATCAATTACATGATTTTATAATCAGTTTTTTTTAGGTAAATGGAAAAAGAGTAAAAACAAATAAAAAGATTTTAGAAAAATATAAAAAACTGCTGGTCAACTAGGCCGCAAGTGGGTTGGAGGCCTAGTTGGGCAGAGCCGCAGAGTGGCTAAGGACTGCGAGCTTGAGGCTCAAGCGAGTGAGGACCGCAAGCTCAAGGCTCAAGTGGCTAAGGGTGGTGTACGAGAACAAGGCTCAAGCAGTTGTAGTGTGCATCACTCTCTTTCCACGTCACTGGTGGCTAACCTAGTGTGGGGTAAGGAGTGTTGGTACACAAGCAGGAGAGGCTCATGCCCCTTAGAGAGGGCAGATGTTATATTTGCCTTAAAATCGGTCAAAAAACTAATGTGGGACAAAACCCAACACTCTAACTTTCTTGGTAGGATTATAAATATCCAAAATACCCCTTCATTTTCATGATGAAAATGTCTTTGCAACGTCACATTATAAGGGCATTCGTACTTAGTTCATTTTTCTCTCACGTAGTCAGGCAACTAGCGAAGAAATCCTAATTTTTATGAGCGATTAAGCTGCCAAAATCACAAAAATCTTGACAAAAACTTAGTCAACATGATTTGCAAAGCATTGTGGTCAAAATGGGTGAGCAATTATGGACAAAACATCATGAACTCAATGCGAAAATGATCTCCAATTAATTGACGAATAAGCCATCACTGGGAAGAAGATGATCTATCGAGAGATGAGTCACCACCTTCTGAGAGTGTACTAGATGTGATAAAGGGCCTCCTCGTATTGCATTGACTTGAGAACAAAGCCCTTGAGACGTGCCCCACCTCTATTCAGCTTACCTTTGTGGGGTGACAGCTGCCGGAGGGCCACAAGTCATCATTTTTCCACTCTGCTAGGTGACAGCCATTGAAAACAATTTGGTAACACATTCCACTGATTTCTAGACTTCACAAGAAGATCTCGAGATTGCTTACTTTATCTTTGTCCAAAGAGAGCCTTTGAGGTAATGGACATTGCATGAATTCCTTCTCAAACATGTAGAATTCTGGCGATTGTCACTGTGAAGTCGAAACTCTATTATTCTTGTTTTAAACTTCATTTTTATTAAAAAATAGTAATATTTGGCACGATTTCAAGTTTCAATATCTTTTGTCACCGAGTTACGATTCTTTGGGCTTTTACAAACCTTAATTTGACCCATTAAATCGATGGTAATCACTTACATAAGAATCGTAGGGTGTAACTCTATTTCTACCTGAATTGTGTCCTTCGATGCTAACATCACCCTAACGTCATATCTATATTTCCTTTTTAATGAATTCTTAAATATATTATATTCATCATTTAGTTCAAAAATTATAAAAAATCATATTCTTTTAGGAAAATTTTAAAATCTTACCTGATATTATATTACATCCCTATGATCGATTGGAAATTTCTTACTATTTTTAAAATATTTTATTTATTTATAATTTATTTATTCATTCTAATATACATTTAAAATTCCAAGAATTGGTCTTTTCTAAATTTATAAATTTTAAATTTACGTGATTTATTATACAATGATTAAGTCACATCAAATTTTGACACCATTGTCGAGGATGTATTACATAATATTTAGTTTTTTTTATTTTTCTCTTAGAAAAAAATAATTTTAAGACTTATTTCTAATTTCTTTTACAGAAAAAAAAGAAATAGAGAATGAAGAGTAGCAGGGCAAGGATTAGAGCAAACTAAAAGAGGGTAACAATTATTAAACCTTTTTCCTCAAATTTATTTATTTATTTATTTATGTATGGTAGAAGATCTTTACGTCCAAAACTAGAGAATCCTCATTATCTTACCTAAAACTAAAAATCCAAAAGAAAAATTGATTTTGATGGATCCTGAAGGTAGTATAAGTCAAATTGAGAACAATCCTATGGCTATGAAAAATCATTATATCCCTGATTTATTTCAAAGAGCATCTAATATTAGAGTCCCTTTGGCACCCACTATTAAATTCGAAATAAATACAAGAATTTTCCAAATACTTCCTGATTTTCATGGATTACTTTTAGAGGAGCTTCATTAGTAGTAATTGCTTATGAAAGAATTGTAGGTCGGAACTCTATTTCGGCCCGATTTGTGTTCTTCAAGTACTAACATCATTACCTTATTTCCTTTTCGCATTTATTAAATAGATTATATTTATTATCTGTAAAAAAACTTATAAAAAATCGTATTCCTTGAGGAAAATGTTGAAATATTACCCGATATTATATTACATCCCTTTGATTGACATGAAAGTTTCTCACTATTTTTGGAATCCTTTATTAATTTATAATTGATTTATTCACTCTGATAAACATTTAAAATTCAAAGAATTGGTCTTTTCTGGTTTTATAAATTTGCATGATTTATTATACAACAATTAATTCACGTCAAATTTTGGTGCCATTGCTGAGGATGTATTACATAATATTTGGTATTTTTCTGTTTTTCTTTTAAAATATAAAAAAAATATAACTCTAATTTTCATGGATTACCTTTAGAGGAGCCTCATCAGCATTTAGAAAAATGTCATATGGTGTTTGATTTAATTAATTTCCCTCAAGTTACACTGAAAATTATTAAGATGAAATTATTTCCTCATACACTTAAGGACAAGACTAGTTATTGGCTATCTACCTTAGATAGAGAATTAACTAGTTGGAAAGATATAGAATAGGTTTTTCTTCAAAAATTCTACCCTTTAAGAAAAACTCAAAATATGAAAAAACATATATAGAATTTTGCTCAAAGGCCAGGAGAAACTTTACATGAAATATGAGAAAAATTCAAAGGTTTATGTAGAAAATGCCCTCATCATGCTATATCTAAGTGGCAGCTCAGTAGAATTTTTTATGATGGATTATTAAAAGAACATAAGAATATAGTTGATTCTATATGTGGAGGACATTTATGAAGAAGGTCCTTGATGAGATTTACAGCCTTTATGAAAATTTAAGTGAAAATTCAAAAGATCAAGCCTCTTTTGAGTTATATGATAGCGATAAGAGGAGAGGAATGTATAAATTCCATCATCAAGATGACTCTAATATAAGAAATGAGGTTAATCAGATTAATAAAAAATTAGAGAAGCTTGATGTATTTATTGAGAATTTTCAGAAGCTTCCTAATCCTCAATTTAATTCAAATAATTCATATCCTATGTATGATGAAAATGAGCATTCCGAATTTCAATGTTATAATTTAGATCAATCATTTCAACCTATGTAAGAACAAGTGCAAGTAGCCCATAGTTTTAATAGAAATAGAGAGCCTTTTCCTAATTCTTATAATCATAATGTGAGGAATAACTTTTCATGGAGAGACCCAAATAATATTCAAAATTCAGAAGCACTTAGACCCAATTTAAATTTTAAATTTCGTCTAAAATAAGAAAATAGATTTTAGAAAATTCAGCCCTCTCATACTCAACCTAATGCTATGAAAATGATGCAGTAAACTATGAATCAAATGATGTTGCAGCAAAAACAAATTATAGAGGCTCTTGGGAATAAGAGAGAAGAGGGACAGCTACCTAGTCAGCCCATAGAAAATCCAAGAAAATGTCTAACTGTTGAATTTCAGCAAGAAGAGTCTAGTGGCATGAACCTAGGAAAAAACCCACGAAATGATAATGTTAGGATAGTAAATGCATTAAGGAGTGAAAAAATTTTACCTAATCCTTATCCCCAAATAGTAGAAGAAAAAAAAAAGATGGATAGTTCAAAACAAAATCAAGAAGAAGAAAATGAAGAACTTTTATATTCTACCAATGAAAATCTGAAAGAAAAGACGAAAATTCCATTTCCTAAAGCTCTAAAACCTAGACAAAGAAAGAAAAAGGAACACAATGAAGAAATAAAAAAAATATTACAAGATGTGAAAATTAGTTTTCCTTTACTTACTATCATTGAACATATTCCTGAATATGCTAGAGTTTTAAAAGAAATGTGTACACCAAAAAGAGCACCTAGAGTAGAAAAATTATCTATGCATGCTAGTGCTTTATTATTAAATCAAATTCCATATAAATCAAAAGATATTAGTGCTCCTTTAATTTTGTGTGATATTGGTGGATTTATTTTTCAGAATGCATTGCTTGGCACCGGTGCTAGTATTAATTTATTGCCTACAAGTATTTGTGATAAATTTCATATTTCTGATCTTAAACCATCTACTATTACATTACAATTTGTTGATAGATCTATTAAAAATCCTAAAGGTATTTTAGAAAATGTGATAGTAATAGTGAAAGGATGTAAATTTCTAACTGATTTTGTAGTGTTGGAAATGGATTTTAATGGACAATTTTATAATACCCAATCATCTTAGGGAGATCATTTTTGTATATAGCAAAGATGAATATTGATTTCCCCATAGGTATTGCAAAAATTTTATGTGGAGATCAATCAGTAGAAATTAAAATCTTTGAGGTATCAATGATCTTAAGAAATGTCAAGTGTATAATTGTCATACCATAGAATTTTTAGATGATTTTGATGGTCTAGATATTATTGATGATTGTGTGATGGAAGAATTAAGGGAAATCGAAAATGTAAATATAGGGGAGAAGAAGGAAGAAGATCACATGAATTTAGAGCTAAAATCTCTTCCCTCTAATTTAAAATATGTATTTTTGGAGGAAAATAACTCATTCTCTATCATTATTGCAACTGATTTGAATAATGAGTAAGAGGAAGAATTATTAGAAGTAATTCGAAAAAATAAGAAAGCTATTGGCTGGAAAATAGATGATCTTAGAGGTATTGATATGAATGTTTATATGCATAATATATATTTAGAGAAAGGAGCTAGACCAAGTAGAGAACCACAAAAAAGATTAAATCCTAACATGATGAAAGTGGTGAAAAAGGAAATCTTAAAATGGTTGATTGCTGATATTATTTATCATATTTTAGATAGTAAATGGGTTAGTCTTACACAAGTGGTACCAAAAAAATCAAGGACCGTGGTTATAAAAAATGAAAATAGGGAGGAAATACCAACAAGATTAACCACTAGTTAGAGGGTTTGTATTGATTATAGAAAATTAAATTCAGTAACTAGAAGAGATCATTTTCTCCTACCATTTACTGATCAAATTCTTGAAAAACTAGCTGGAAAAAGATTCTTTTATTTTCTAGATGGATATTCTAGTTATAATCAAATTTATATAAATCCTTTAGATCAAGAAAAAATGACTTTTACTTGTCCATTTGGTACTTTTGCTTTTAAACGCATACCTTTTGGATTATGTAATGCTCTAGCTACATTTTAAAGATGTATGCTGTCTATTTTTCTGATATGACTATAAAATGTATGGAAATTTTTATGAACAATTTTTCTATTTTTGATGAATCATTTTATGAATGCTTAAATCATTTACAGCATGTGTTGAAGAAATGTATAGAGAAAAAATTAGTTTTGAGTTGGGAAAAATTACATTTTATGATTAGAGTTGTGTTGGGACATATTGTGAGTGAAAGAGGTTTGAAGGTAGATAAAGTGAAAATGGATTATATCTAAAATACAACCCCCAAATTTAGTAAAACAGATTAGATCTTTCTTGGGACATGTAGGTTATTACAGAAAATTTATTCAAGATTTTTCAAAAATTTCTAAACCTCTCACCATGTTATTATCTAAAGATGTGCATTTTAATTTTGATGAGAAATATTTAAAATCTTTTTGTGAAATAAAAAGATTACTTATTGAGGCACCTTTTTTACAAGCTCCTGATTAGTCTCTTCCATTTTAAATAATGTGTGATGCATCAAATTATATAGTAGGAGCTGTTTTAGGACAAAGAAAAGAGTCAAAACCTATAGTAATCTTATATGCTAGCAAAACTATTTTTAATGCTCAATTAAATTGTACCACAACTGAAAAAGAGGTTTTAGCTATAGTATTTTCATTAGAAAGATTTAGATCATATATTTTAGGAGCTAAAATCATCATTTATACTGATCATGCATCATTAAAATATTTGTTAAATAAGAAAGATGCAAAGCCATATTTATTAAGATGGATATTATTATTGTAGGAATTTGATTTGGAAATAAAAGATAAAAAGATTTCGAAAAATGTTGTTGTTGATCATCTTTCTAGATTGAGTGATATAAGAACAAATGCAGCACCTTTACAAGATGTATTTCCAGATGAACAATTGATGAGAGCTCAACATCAACCATCACCATGATATGCACATATTGTTAATTTTCTAGTTTCTGAAAAAATTACAGAATAGTGGGATAAGAATAGAAAAAATTATTTCTTTGCTAAGATTAGAAATTATTTTTGGCATGATCTTGATTTATATTACTTGGGTAATGATCAAATTCTTAAGAGAAGTGTTCCTGAAGAAGAATATCATAACATTCTAAATATGTGTCATCCATCTAATTGTGTAGGACATTTTTTTGGTAGAAAAATAGCTGCGAAAATTTTTCAATGTGGTTTTTATTGGCCTACAATAGTTAGAGATTCTATTGAATTCAGTAAAACATGCATTTCATGCCAATCTATAGGTAACTTAAATAAAAGAGATGAAATGCCTATGAGTAATATGTTAGCTATTGAAATTTTTGATGTATGAGGTATAGATTTCATGGGTCTATTCCCATCAGTTGAAAAATATGAATATATCTTACTTGCTATTGATTATGTGTCTAAGTGGGTGGAAGCTCTTCCTACTAGAACTAATGATCATAAAATTGTGATGAAATTTGTGCAAGAAAATATTTTTCAAGATTTGGATGTCTGATAAGTCTTCATTATCATGAGTTAATAATTTAGTAAGATGATGTTTTTAGTCTTAACTCATGATAAATAGACTTATTTTTGTGTTAAATCGTGAAAAGTGGTTTCTAGTTGATTAATATGAATTTTTGCTTAATTACATGATTTTATAATTTTATTTTGTTGAGAGAAATGAAAAAAAAATATTTAAGAAAAAAGCAAAAAAATCCGTCGGCCACACAACCCCACTAGCAGGTCGGAGGCCTAGTCGGGTGGAGCCGCTAAGTGGCTAAGGACCGTGAGCTCAAGGCTCGAGCGGCTAAGGACCAGACCGCGAACTTGAGGCTCAAATGGCTGGTGACGCAGACTACAAGCTAGGTGCTCAAGTAGTTGACATATGTGTCACTCTCCTTCCACATCATTGGTGGCTAGTCGGGTGTGGGGCAAAGAGTGTTCGTACACACGTGGGTGATTTGTACCTATTGATGGCTAAAGAAGTGCCCGTATTATATGCGCGTGAAACTCACCCAGAAAACCGATGTGAGACTAAACCCCGCGCCTTACTTTTTCCTGCATATTTTTTAAATGCCAACAATGCCCCTCACTGACTATTATAAAATTATCCTTATGACGTCATACATTGAGGGCATTTTAGTACTTATCTCATCTCTCCCCTTTCTCTCTCTTATAGGTGGACAACTGGTGAAGAAATCGTAATTTTCGGAGAGCGATTAAGCTACAAAAATCACCAAAAATTCAGCAAAAACTTAATCAACATGATTCACGGAGTATCGTGGCCGAAATTGGTGTAAGATTCTAGACAAAACATTATGAACTCAATGAAGAAATCATCTCCACTTAATCAACGAATAAGCCGTCACCAAGAAGAGGACGATCCACTGGGAGACGAGTTGCCACCTCCTGAGAGCATACCAGATGCGATAAAGGGCCTCCTCTTGCTGCACTGACTTGAGGACGAAGCCCCTAAGATGTGCCCCACCTCCATCCAGCACACCTCCATCGACTGACAGTCGCCGAAGGGCCACAAGTCACCATTTTTCCGTTTCATTAGGTGACAGCCACCAGAAATAATTTGCGACCCATTCTAGTGATTTCTGAGCTTCGAAAGAACTAAAGATCACCCACATCATTTTTGTCTAAAGAGAGCCTTCGAGGCTGTGGACATTACACGATTTCCTTTCTGAACACGCAGAATTCTGACGATCGCCGCCGCAAAGCCAGAAGTCTGTCTTTTCTACTTTAAACTTTATTTTCATCTAAATTACTGATCTTTGACACGATTTCAACATTCAATATTTTTCGTCCTTGAGTTAAGATTCTTTGGGCTTTTACAGAACTAAAATTGATCTATTAATTTGACAATAATCGCTTACAAAAGAATCATAGGTCGGAACTTTGTTTCTGCCCGATTCGTGTTCTTCAGGCACTGACGTCACCTAACATCATTGCCTTATTTCCTTTTCGCATTTATTAAATAGATTATATTTATCATTCAGTTAAAAATCATAAAAAATCCTATTCTTTCGAGAAAATTCTGAAATATTACCTGATATTATATTACATCCTTGTGATTGACCTGGAAATTTCCCACTATTTTTGAAATCTTTTGTCACTTTATAATTGATTTATTCACTTTAATAAATATTTAAAATTCCAAGAATTGATCTTTTCTAGTTTTATAAATTTTAAATTTGCATGATTTATTATACAATGATTAAGTCATGTCAATATTCTAGAGTGATTATTAGTGATGGAGGAACATATTTTACAAATAAACATTTTAGGAAATTATTAAAAAAGAATGGAGTACACCATAGGGTACTCCATATCATCCTCAAATAAATGGGCAAGCTGAAGTAGCAAATAGAGAAATTCAGAGAATTTTTAGAAAAATAGTTACACCAGATAAGAAGGATTGGCCCATAAAATTACAAGATGCATTATGGGCATATAGAACAACTTATAAAAATCTCATAGGTATGTCTCCATTTCGTCTCATTTTTGGGAAACCATGTCATCTTCCTATGGAAATAGAACATAAAGTATTATAGGCTATAAAAAATTTATGTATGGATGAAAAATCAACTATATGAATTAGAGGAATTAAGGAATGAAGCTTACGAAAATCATAGAATATGTAAAGAAAAAACTAAAATCTTTCATGATAGGTACATCAATAGAAAAATTTTTGATGTTGGACAAAAAGTATGGTTATATGATTCTAGATGGAAACTATTTCTAGGAAAATTAAAATCAAAATGGACATGACCTTATGTGGTGGAAGAAATATATAATCATGGAGTTGTAATGATTAGAGACATTAAAAATGATCATAATTTTAAGGTAAATAGACAAAGGCTTAAACCTTACATAGAACATGAATGCCCTTCAGAAAAGGAGATTTTATTATTAAAAGAAATTTAAGAATGAGATTAATGTGTCCAGCTGGAGACATTAAATTCAGCACTACATGGTTCTATTTAAATTAGTGTTTTACATTTGTTGAATTTCGCAGCATCTATTTTTTGTACTATTTTTCTCTTTCAAAATGAAAAAAGAAAAAAAGTTCACGAAGAGTGTAAGACAAAGTGGGAAACTGAAAGTGAGCCTGAGGTGATATGTTCTTAAACTTGATCCTTTAATACAGTTTTTTTTCATGCTTAATTTTGCTGATATGCATACTTCATTGAAAATTACATTTTTTGTAATTCTGTGTCATTGGGGACAATGTCAAATTTAAGTTGGGGGGGTAAGGTGATGAAAATATTAAGTTTTCATGTTGTAGACTGAACATGAACATGAGTTGGCAATTTTTCATTATCTATAAGAGTAATTTTTGAAAAAAAATATGGCATTGGTTTTATTGTTATGTCAGGAATTAATAAAAAAATAAAAAAATGTGTAGACTGTCAAAAACCAGTAGAAAAAATAAATAGTAGAAAAATGATAACACTAGTTTTAGAGACCCTTTTCTCACATTTCAAACTCCTAGGCATATATTTTTGAAATTCGAAATTACTATTATGAAAATGATGGCTTTGATTTATTATTTTTACAAATACATTGTTGCTGAAAATAGAACTAACAGAACTGAAATAGAGGTATAATTTTCAGAACTATCTAATTTTTTACATCATATTATGTGCATGGAAAAATTAAATCAATTAGATTGATTGATACCAAAGGATATTAGGATGATTATTATTGAGTTAAGAGAATAATTGAATAGCCTGAAATGTTGAAATACTCCTTGGATACATTATAGATAACATGGATTTGATTTTACAGATTTCTACTTCATGATTTTGATGGATAGAATTTAGTTGATGAGAAAATTTGATTGATCATTTGAGTTTAATAGAGGTTTTTACACCCTGATATATAGGACTTGTGAGGAGAAATCACTTATTTCAAAAAATAGAAAAAATGAGCAGTGTGAAAAAAATTTTGAAAATGAAAAACACTTTCTGCAAAATAAGTGGAAATGTGAAAACCCTGGAAATGAAGAGTATACATAGAGGGTGTGAGACATCATTCTCATTGTCAAAATTTGTTTACAAGAAAAGCTACTTATTCACAGAAAAAAATAAGAAGAAGAAGAAATACAATGCAAACTTCAAAAATCAAGCCATAGGGAAGGGAAAGGTAGGATCAATATTATGCTTGGATGATTTTTGATAATTGGACCATCTTGTAAATTATATCAATGAGTAAAGAAGTCATAAAGATGTAAATTGAAGAAGTAAAATCTATATTGTTATTCCAAAGAGTGCTTAAACATTTAAGTGCTTGATATCTTTCTTGAATACTTGATAAAATAGTCCAAAATATCTAGAGGTGATTCATTTCTAATTGTATTTTGTGCATTGAAATATGATGTCTGAAATTTCTGAATGATAATTATATTTTTAATTCTATTACTAAGGGACTAGCAATGACTTCAGTTGGGGGGTATGATAAGTCTTCATTATCATGAGCTAATAATTTAGTGAGATGATGTTTTTAGCCTTAACTCATGATAGATAGACTTATTTTTGTGCTAAATCGTGAAAAGTGGTTTCTAGTTGATTAATATGAATTTTTGCTTAATTACATGATTTTATAATCTTATTTTGTTGAGATAAATGAAAAAGAAAAGATTTAAGGAAAAAGTAAAAAAACCACTAGCCAATCGGGCCCGCTAATAGGTCGGAAGCCTAGTCGGGTAGGACCGCTGAGCGACTAAGGACCATGAGCTCAAGGCTCGAGCGGCTAAGGACCAGACTGCGAGCTCGAGGCTCAAGTGGCTGGTGACGCAGACCGTGAGCTAGGCGCTTAAGCGGCTGATGTGTGCGTCACTCCCCTTCCACGTCACCGGTGGCCAATCGGGTGTGGGGCAAGGAGTGGTCATACACGGGTGATTTGTACCTATTGATGGCTAAAGAAGCGACCATCTTATATTTGTGTGAAAATCACCCAGAAAACCGATGTGGGACTAAACCCCACGCTTTAACTTTTTCTTGTAGATTTTATAAATGCCAAAAATGCCCCTCAATGGCTGTTAGAAAATGATCCTTATGACATCATACTTTAAGGGCATTTTTATACTTATCTCATCTCTCTCTCTTTCTCTCTCATGTAGGCAGACAACTGACAAAGAAATTGCAATTTTCGGTGAGCGATTAAGCTGCAAAAATCACCAAAAATCTAGCAAAAACTTAGTCAATGCAATTTGTAGAGCATCGTGGCCAAAATTGGTGTAGGATTTTGGACAAAACATCACAAACTCAATGAAAAAATCAACTCCGCTTGATCGACGAACAAGCTGTTGCTAGGAAGAGGATGATCCACCGGGAGACGAGTTGCCACCTCCTGAGAGTATACCAGATACGATAACGGGCCTCCTCTTACTGCGCTGACTTGAGGACGAAGCCCTTGAGATGCGCCCCACCTCCATCTAGCATACCTCCATCGAGTCACAGTTGCCGGAGGGTCGCAAGTCACCGTATTTCTGTCTTGTCATGTGACAACTGTCGGAAACAATTTGTGACCCATTCTAGTGATTTCTGGGCTTTGAAAGAAGATCTAAAGGTCACCCACATCATCTTTGTCTAAGGAGAGCCTTCGAGGCTGTGGACATTACACGATTTCCTTTCTGAACACGTAGACAGGGAGCGAGCTGAGAAGAAAGCAAGTGAGCCCCATCGATCGGTGTAGTTGTGAGTCTTAGGTGGCCTGGCGAATGCTTAAAGGATGAGACCTTAGAATGAGAATTTGACTACATCCGAGCGAATGAGCCTTAGAGTAGAGGGGGAAGGAAACAAAGGCCGATCTAGGGAAGGTACACTAAGTGAGGTGGCTAGCCGTGACATTCTATTTAGAATTAGGAATGGGCGTAATCTGACCTGCTTTTGACATATCTATCGTTATTTGGGTACCGTATTAACTTCTTTTGGCTTCTATTGAATCAGGCCAGGCTTCTATTGAATCGAGAAATAAGTTTGATTGTACATCACTCCCTTGCTTACGCTTCAAGATACCCTTCGGGAAAGTGTCAAACGACCCTACCGAACGAGCCAAACCGAGAAATAAATACATCTGGCATGCATATAGTATCATAAAATGATAGATTATGCCCAATTATAATTGATCTCAATTAATCCCTCGTGACTGCCCATAGGATAAGTAATTGGTAGGGATGAAATTGAACCCATTACATTTTTTACCCAAACCAAATGCGATATCAAGCAGCGCTACATCCCCCTTCTTTTCAGTTGTTTAGGATAGGAAAAAAGAATAATAATATAAGGGTATTTAACCCCAGCATCGGATGGGTGGGTCTAAGATCGAATTTTGTTGGTAGAATAGAAATGGAAATTTGGGTCTAAGAAACACAAAAGAATATAAAATACGTAAATGAAGTACTATGATTAGACTAGAAACACTAGTTAGAAAAAGTTGTATAAGTTAATTATTACATTATATACATACAAATTAAAACTTTCGAAATTCCATTTTTTCTATTGATTTTTCAATTTTATGTTCCTCTTTGGTTTGGGTCGAAAATAGAAGAGTGGGGTCGATCCAAAATCCAAAGCAAAGGAGGTCCATGGCCAATGGTAAAGATGGTAGAGTCAGAGTTTTTTTGGAATGTACCAGTTGTGTCCGAAATGGTGTAACTAAGGAATTTCTAGGGATTTCTAGATAAATGACTCAAAAGAATCGACACAATACACCATGTTATAATTTTACAAATTTTCTTGTTATTGTAACATGGGGAAGTCAAGAAATGGATCGAACAGAAGAAGGCAAAGAAACTAAGAAAGAGTGTCTTGAGAAGGGGCTTTGAGGGACGACTGATTGACCATACTTTCCTTTGACGCAGGAAGCATCGAATTGTATTAGTGGGATAGCTTACTTCAATACTCCCCCAAGCCAGGAAAACTGGTGCTCGTGAATGGGCTCCTTACATGCTATTAAAGTACCAGTCATTAGGCCGAGAAAAGAGTCCTTAGGCCCCATCTAAGAAGGAAAGCCTTAACTTTGTTACCTTGCTTTCATAACCCGTGCTTGATGCAATAACTGCAACGAGAGTAACCAGTTCAAGAGTAAGTGCTGTTGGATAGAAGACAGGTATAGAATCCGTTGTGGGAAGAGAAGACCATGTAGCCTTGCTATCCTAAAGGAATGCATTTAACTCTTTAGGGAGTGACCCGAGGGTGATATCATAAGTTGTTGTCAAAATAACTGGTAATATCATCAGTAAGAATTTAGCCCATTTATCCTCTTAATTTTCTGGGCTTGTTGGAATAAGAGCTTTTATCGCCTTTTGACTTGAATTAATCATTGTATAATAAATCATACAAATTTAAAATTTTTATAAAACTAGAAAGGACCAATTCTTAGAATTTTAAATCTTTATCAGAGTGAATAAATCAATTATAAATCGATAAAAAATTCCAAAAATAGTGGGAAATTTTCAGGTCGATCATAAGGATGTAATATAATATTGAGTAATATTTCAGAATTTTTCTAAAGGAATATGATTATTTATAAATTTTTTAACTAAATGATAAATATAATCTATTTAATAAATGCGAAAAGGAAATAAGGCAATGATGTCAGGTGACGTCAGCACCTGAAGAACACGAATCGGGTAGAAACAGAGTTCCGACCTACGATTCTTTTGTAAGCGATTACTGTGAAATTAATAGATCAAATTTAGTTTTGTAAAAGCCCAAAAAATCGTAACTCAAGTATGAAATAATTTGGATGTTGAAATCGTGCCAAAGATTACTAATTTAAGTGAAAATAAAGTTTAAAATAGGAAAAATAGAGTTCCGACTTCGCGGTGGCGATTGCTAGAATTCTGCGTGTTCAAAAAAGAAATTGTGCAATGTCCACAGCCTCGAAGGCTCTCGTTAGACAAAGACGATGTGGGTGATCTCTAGAACTTCTTTCGAAGCCCAAAAATCGGTGGAATGGATCGCCAAATCGTTTCCGGCGGCTGTCACCCGGCGGAATAGAAAAATAGCGACTTGCGGCCCTCCGGCGACTGTCACTCGACGGAGGTGTGCTGGATGGAGGTGGGGCGCATCTTAGGGGCTTCGTCCTCAAGTCAGCACAGCGAGAGGAGGCCCTTTATCGCATCTGATACGCTCTTAGGAGGTGGCGACTCGTCTCCCGGCGGATCGTCCTCTTTTCGGCGATAGCTTGTTCGTCGATTAAGCGGAGATGATTTCTTCATTGAGTTTGTGATATTTTGTCTTGAATCCTACACCAATTTCGGCCACGATGCTCCGCGAATTGCATTAACTAAGTTTTTGCTGAATTTTTGGTGATTTTTGTAGCTTAATTGCTCTCCAAAAATCGTGATTTCTTTGCCAGTTGTCCGCCTGTGAGAGAGAGAAAGAGGGAGATATGAAATAAGTACTAAAATGCCCTCAATCTATGACGTCATAAGGATCATTTTATATTGGTCATTGAGGGGCATTTATGTCATTTATAAAATATGTGGGAAAAAGCAAGGCATGCAGTTTAGTCCCACATCGGTTTTCTGGGCGAGTTTCACGCGCATATATTACAGGCGATTCTTTACCCATCAATAGGTACAAATTACCCACGTGTGTACGAACACTCCTTGCCCCACGCCCGGCTGGCCACCGGTGACGTGGAAGGGGAGTGACGCACATGTCAGCCGCTTGAGCGCCTAGCTCGCGGTCCGCTTCACCAGCCGCTTGAGCCTTGAGCTCGCGATCCTTAGCCGCCCAGCGGCTCCGCCTGACTAGGCCTCCAACCCGCTAGCGGGCTCGGTTAGCCAGCGGATATTTTTGCTTTTTCCATAAATATATTTTTTTCATTTCTCTCAACAAAATAAAATTATAAAATCATGTAATTAAGCAAAAATTCATATTAATCAATTAGAAACCACTTCTCACGATTTAACACATAAATAAGTCTATTTATCATGAGTTAAGACTAAAAACATCATCTTACTAAATTATTAACTCATGATAATGAAGACTTATCACACCCCCCAACTTAAATCATTGCTAGTCCCTTAGTAATGGAATTAAAAATATAATTATCATTCAGAAATTTCAGACATCATATTTCAATGCACAAAATACAATTAGAAATGATGAACCTCTAGATGTTTTGGACTATTTTATCAAGTATTGAAGAAAGATATCAAGCTTTCAAATGTCTAAACACTCCTTAGAATAACAATATAAATTTCACTTCTTCAATCTACATCTTTAATTTTTCCGTGCACATAATATGATGTAAAAATTAGATCTGAAAATTATGCCTCTATTTTAGTTCTGTCAGTTCTGTTTTCAACAACAATCTATTTGTAAAAATAATAAATCAAAACTATCATTTTCATAACAATAATTCTGAATTTCAACAATATATGTCTAGGGGTTTGAAATGTGAGTAAAGGGTCTCTAAAATTTCAAGTTTCGTACTGTTTTTATAATTTTTTTCTGCTGGTTTTTGACAGTCTGCACTCTGCACTGTTTTCTATTATTTCTGATAGAACTAGGAAATCAGCACTATATTTTTCAAAAAATTGCTCTTATAGATGATGAAAAATTGCCAAAACATGTTCCTGTTCATTCTACAGCATTAAGACTTAATATCTTCATCACCTTACCCCCCAACTTAAATTTGACATTGTCCCCAATGACACAAATTACAGAAAATGTAATTTTCAATCAAGTATGCGTATAAATAAAATTAAGCACAAAAAATACTGTAATAAAGGATCAAGTTCAGGAACATATAACCTCAGGCTCGCTTTTAATTTTCCACTTCATCTTACACTCCTCCTCCTACACTTTTATTCTTTTTTTTTTTTTGAAAGAATAAAACAATACAGAAAAATAGATGTTGCGAAATTCAACAAAAGTAAAGTACTACTTTTAAACAGAACCATGGGTTGCCTCCCATGCAGCGCTGAGTTTAATGTCTCCAGCTGGACACATTAATCTCATTCTCGAATTTCTTTTAATAATAAAATCTTTTTTTCTACAAGGCATTCATCTTCTATATAAGGTTTAAGCCTCTGTCCATTTACCTTAAAACTATGATCATTTTTAATATCTCTAATCATTACAGCTTTATGATCATATATTTCTTCCACCACATAAGGTCCTGTCTATTTTAATTTCAATTTTTCTGGAAATAGTTTCAATCTAGAATCATATAACCATACTTTTTATCCAACTTCAAAAATTTTTCTGCTAATGTACCTATCATGAAATATTTTAGTTTTTTTCCTTATAAATTCTATGATTTTCGTAAGCTTCATTCCTTAACTCTTCTAATTCATGTAGCTGAAAAATTCTATTCTCACCAGCTGATTTTTCATCCATACATAATTTTTTTATAGCCCATAATGTTTTATGTTCTATTTCCACAAGAAGATGACATGGTTTCCCAAAAATGAGACGAAATGGAGACATACCTATGGGATTTTTATAAGCTATTCTATATGCCCATAATGCATTTTGTAATTTCGTGGGCCAATCCTTCTTATCTGGTCTCACTATTTTTCTCAAAATTCTCTGAATTTCTCTATTTGCTACTTCAGCTTGCCCATTTGTTTGAGGATGATATGGAGTGGCTACTCTATGGTGTACTCTATTTTTTTTCAATAGTTCTCTAAAATGTCTATTTGTAAAATGTGTTCCTCCATCACTAATGATCACTATAGGACATCCAAATCTGGAAAAAATATTTTCTTGCACAAATTTCATCACGATTTTATGATCATTAGTTCTAGTAGGAATAGCTTCCACCCATTTAGACACATAATCAATAGCAAGCAAGATATATTCATATTTTTCAGTTGATGAGAATGAACCCATAAAATCTATACCCCATACATCAAAAATTTCAACAACTAACATACTATTCATAGGCATTTCATCACTTTTATTTAAGTTACCTATAGATTGGCATGAAATACATATTTTACTAAATTCAATAGCATCTCTAACTATTGTAGGCCAATAAAAACCACATTGAAAAATTTTCACAACTATTTTTCTGCTAGAAAAATGTCCTCCACAATTAGATGAATGGCACATTTTAAGAATGCTATGATATTCTTCTTCAGGAACACATCTCCTAAGAATTTGATCATTACCCAAGTAATATAAATCAGGATCATGCCAAAAATAATTTCTAATCTTAGCAAAGAAATAATTTTTTCTATTCTTTTCCCACTGTTTTAGAATTTTTCTAGAAACAATAAAATTAACAATGTGTGCATACCATAGTGATGGTTGATGTTGAGCTCCCATCAATTGTTCATCTGGAAATGTATCTTGTAAAGGTGCTGCATTTGTTCCTATATCACTTAATCTAGAAAGATGGTCAGCAACAACATTTTCGAAACCTTTTTTATCTTTTATTTCTAAATCAAATTCTTGCAACAATAATATCCATCTTAATAAACATGGCTTTGCATCTTTCTTATTAAGCAAATATTTTTATGCTGTATGACCAGTATAAATGATGATTTTAGCTCTTAAAATATATGATCTAAATCTTTCTAATGAAAATACTACAGCTAACAACTCTTTTTCAGTTGTGGTATAATTTAATTGAGCATCAGAAATAATTTTGCTAGCATATGAAATAATTATGGGTTTTGACTCTTTTCTTTGTCCTAAAACAACTTCTACTACATAATTTGATGCATCACACGTTATTTCAAATGGAAGAGATCAATCAGGAGCTTGTTAAATAGGTGCCTGAGTAAGTAATCGTTTTATTTCAGAAAAAGATTCAAAACATTTCTCATCAAAATTAAAAGGCACATCTTTAGATAATAACATGGTGAGAGGTTTAGAAATTTTCGAAAAATCTTGAATAAATTTTCTATAATAACCTGCATGTCCCAAGAAAGATCTAATCTATTTTACTGAATTTGGGGGTTGCATTTTAGATATTATATCAATTTTCGCTTTATCTACCTCCAAACCTCTTTCACTCACAATATGTCCTAACACAACTCCTTCTCTAACCATAAAATGTGATTTCTCCCAACTCAAAACTAATTTTTTTTCTATACATTTCTTCAGCACATGGTATAAATGGTTTAGGCATTCATGAAATGATTCACGAAAAACCAAAAAATCGTCCATAAAAATTTCCATGTATTTTCCAGTCATATTAGAAAAAATAGACAGCATACATCTTTGAAATGTAGCTAGAGTATTACATAATCCAAAGGGCATGCATTTAAAAGCAAAAGTACCAAATAGACAAGTAAAAGTCATTTTTTCTTGATCTGAAGGATTTATATAAATTTGATTATAACCAAAATATCATATAGAAAACAAAAGAATCTTTTTCCAGCTAGTTTTTCAAGAATTTGATTAGTAAATGGTAGAGGAAAATGATCTTTTCTAGTTACTGAATTTAATTTTCTGTAATCAATACAAACCCTCCAACCAATGGTTAATCTTGTTTGTATTTCCTCTCCATTTTCATTTTTTATAACTGTGATTTCTGATTTCTTTGGTACCACCTGTGTAGGACTAACCTATTTACTATCTGAAATAGGATAACTAATATCAGTAGCCAACCATTTTAAAATTTCCTTTTTTACCACTTCCATCATGTTAGGATTTAATCTTCTTTGTGGTTCTCTACTTGGTTTAGCTCCTTCCTCTAAATATATATTATGCATGCACACATTTATATCAATGCCTCTAAGATCATCAATTTTCCAGCCAATAGCTTTCTTATTTTTTCGAATTACTTCTATTAATTCTTCCTCTTGCTCATTATTCAAATCAACTACAATAATGACAGGGAATGAGTTATTTTCCTCCAAAAATGCATATTTTAAATTAGAGGGAAGAGGTTTTAGCTCTAAATTCGTGTGATCTTCTTCCTTCTTCTCCCCTAAATTGATGTTTTCGATTTCTTTTAATTCTTCCATCACACAATCATCAACAATATCTGGACCATCATAATCATCTAAAAATTCTATGGTATGACAATCATACACTTGAGATTTCTTAAGATCATTTGATACCTCAAAGATTTTAATTTCTACTGATTGATCTCCACATAAAATTTTTGCAATACTTGTGGGGAAATCAATATTCATCTTTGCTGTATGCAAGAATGGTCTCCCTAAGATGATTGGGGTGTCATAAAACTGTCCATTAAAATCCATTTCCAGCACTACAAAATCAACTGAAAATTTACATCCTTTCACTGTTACTATCACATTTTCTAAAATTCCTTTAGGATTTTTAATTGATCTATCAGCAAATTGTAATGTGACAATAGATGGTTTAAGGTCAGAAATATTAAATTTATCACAAATACTTGTAAGTAATAAATTAATACTAGCACCGGTATCAAGTAATGCATTTTGAAAAATAAATCCACCAATATCACACGAAATTAAAGGAGCACTAATATCTTTTGATTTATATGGAACTTGATTTAATAATAAACCACTAGTATGCATAGATAATTTTTCTACTCTAGGTGCTCTTTTTGGTGTACACATTTCTTTTAAAACTCCAGCATATTCAGGAATATGTTTAATTACAGTAAGTAAAGGAAGACTAATTTGCACATCTTGTAAAATTTTCTTTATTTCTTCATTATGTTCCTTTTTCTTTCCTTGTCTAGGTTCTAGAGCTTTAGGAAATAGAATTTTCATTCTTTCTTTCAGATTTTCATTGATAGAATCTAAAAGTTCTTCATTTTCTTCTTCTTGATTTTGTTTTGGATTGTCCACCTTTTCCTCTTCTTCTTCTATTTGGGGATAAGGATTAGGTAAAATTTTTCCACTCCTTAATACATTTACTGTCCTAAGATTATCATTTCGTGGGTTTTTTCCTAGGTTCATGCTACTAGACTCTCCTTGTTGAAATCCAATAGTTGGGCATTTTTCTAGATTTTCTATGGTTTGACTAGGTAGTTGTCCCTCTTCTCTCCTATTCCCAAGAGCCTCTATAATTTGTTTTTGTTGCAACATCATTTGATTCATAGTTTGCTGCATCATTTGGCTCATTTGCTGCATCATTTCTATGGCATCAGGTTGAGTATGAAAGGGCTGAATTTTCTGAAATCTGTTTTTTTGTTTTGGACGAAATTTAGAATTTAAATTGGGTCTAAGTGCTTCTGGATTTTGAATATTATTTGGGTCTCTCCATGAAAAGTTATTCCTCATATTATGATTATAAGAATTAGGAAAAGACTCCCTATTTCTATTAAAACCATGGGTTACTTGTACTTGTTCTTGCATAGGCTGAAATGATTGATCTAAATTATAACATTGAAATTCGGAATGCTCATTTTCACTATGCATAGGATATGAATTATTTGAACTAAATAGAGGATTAGGAAGCTTCTGAAAATTCTCAATAAATACATCAAGCTTATCTAACTTTTTATTAATTTGATTAACCTCATTTCTTAGATTAGATTCATCTTGATGATGGAATTCATACATTCCTCTCCTCTTATCCCTATCATATAACTCAAAAGAGGCTTGATCTCTCAAATTTTCACTTAAATTTTCATAAAGGCTATAAATCTCATCAGGGGTCTTCTCCATAAATGCTCCTCCACATATAGAATCAACCATATTCCTATGTTGTTCTAGTAATCCATCATAAAAAATTCTATTGAGCTGCCACTTAGGTATAACATGATGAAGACATTTTCTAAGTAAATCTTTGAATTTTTCCCATGTTTCATGCAAAGTTTCTCCTGGCCTTTGAGCAAAACTCCATATATGTTTTCTCATGTTTTGAGTTTTTCCTAAAGGGTAAAATTTTCGAAGAAAAGCCTATTCTATATCTTTCCAACTAGTTAATTCTCTATCTAAGGTAGATAGCTAATAACTAGCCTTGTCCCTAAGTGTATGAGGAAATAATTTCATCTTAATAATTTTCAGTGTAACTTGAGGGAGATTAACTAAATCACATACCATATGAAATTTTTCTAAATGCTGATGAGGCTCTTCTAAAGGTAATCTATGAAAATTAGGAAGCATTTGGAAAATTCTTGGATTTATTTCGAATTTAACAGTGGGTGCCCATGGAACTCTAATATTAGATGCTCTTTGAAATGAATCAGGGATATAATGATTTTTCATGGCCATAGGATTGTTCTCAGTTTGACCTGTGCTACCTTCAGGATCCATCAAAATTAATTTTTCTCTAGAATTTTTAGTTTTAGGCAAAATAATGAGAGGATTCTCTAGTCTTGGATGTAAAGATCTTCTACCATGCATAAAAATAAATAAATTCGAGGCAAAAATTTAATAACCGTTACCCTCCTTCAGCTTGCTCCTATCCTTGCTCTGCTGCTCTTCGTGCTACTCTCTTTTTATTTTTCTGTAAGACAAAAATAAAAACAAGAGTTATATTTTTTTATATTCTAAAAGAAAAACAGAAAATTACCTAATATCATGTCATACATCCCCGACAATGGCGCCAAAATTTGACATGAATTAATCGTTGTATAATAAATCACGCAAATTTAAAATTTTTATAAAACTAGAAAGGACCAATTATTGGAATTTGAAATGTTTATCAGAGTGAATAAATTAATTATAAATCGAAAAAAGATTCCAAAAATAGTGGAAAATTTCCAGGTCGATCACAAGGATGTAATATAATATCGGGTAATATTTCAAAGTTTTTTTGAAGGAATATGATTATTTATGAATTTTTTAACTAAATGATAAATATAATCTATTTAATAAATGCGAAAAGGAAATAAGACAATAATGTCAGGTGACGTCAGCGCCTGAAGAACATAAATCGGACGGAAACAGAGTTCCGACCTATGATTCTTTCGTAAGCGATTATTCTGAAATTAATAGATCAAATTTAGTTCTGTAAAAGCCCGAAGAATCGTAACTCAAGTAAGAAATAATTTAGATGTTGAAATTGTGCCAAAGATTACTAATTTAAGTGAAAATAAAGTTTAAAACAGGAAAAACAGAGTTCCGACTTCGCAGCGGCGATCGCCAGAATTCTACATGTTCAGAAAAGAAATCGTGCAATGTCCACGGCCTCAAAGGCTCTCGTTGGACAAAGACGATGTGGGTGATCTCTAGAACTTCTTTCAAAGCCCAAAAATCGGTGGAATGGATCACCAAATCGTTTCCGGCGGCTGTCACCCGGCGGAACAGAAAAATAGTGACTTGCGGCCCTCCGGCGACTGTCACTCAATGGAGGTGTGCTGGATGGAGGTGGGGCGCGTCTTAGGGGCTTCGTCCTCAAGTCAGCGCAGCAAGAGGAGGCCCTTTATCGCATCTGATATGCTCTCAGGAGGTGGCGACTCGTCTCCCGGCGGATCGTCCTCTTTCCGGTGACGGCTTGTTTGTCGATCAAGCGGAGATGATTTCTTCGTTCAGTTCGAGATATTTTGTCCAGAATCCTACACCAGTTTCGGCCACGATGCTCCACGAATCGCGTTGACTAAGTTTTTGCTGAATTTTTTGGTAATTTTTGCAGCTTAATTGCTCTTTGGAAATCGTGATTTCTTAGCCAGTTGTTCGCTTACGAGAGAGAGAAAGAGGAAGAGATGAAATAAGTACTAAAATGTCCTCAATCTATGATGTCATAAGGATCATTTTATATCGGTCATTGAAGGGCATTTATGTCATTTATAAAATATGTGGGAAAAAGTAAGGCGCACGGTTTAGTCCCACATCGGTTTTCTGGGTGAGTTTCATGTGCATATATTTGGGCGATTCTTTACCCATCAATAGGTACAAATCACCCGCGTGTGTATGAACACTCCTTGCCCCACGCCCGGCTGGCCACCGGTGACATGGAAGGGGAGTGACGCACACGTTAGCCACTTGAGCGCCTAGCTCGCGGTCCGCTTCACCAGCCACTTGAGCCTCAAGCTCGTGGTCCTTAGCCGCCCAGCGGCTCCACCCGACTGGGCCTCCGACCTACTAGTGGGCTCGGTTGGCCGGCGGATATTTTTGCTTTTTCTATAAATATATATTTTTTATTTCTCTCAACAAAATAAAATTATAAAATCATGTAATTAAGCAAAAATTCATATTAATCAACTAGAAACCACTTCTCATGATTTAACACAAAAATAAGTCTATTTATCATGAGTTAAGACTAAAAACATCATCTTACTAAATTATTAACTCATGATAATGATGACTTATCACCTTTCCTTTCACACCACTGGCAAATTCCACCATTTCCCCAGCTTGAATCTCGTTCAATCCATAGACATGTGCAATCCTATCTCCAACTGAGACCACTCGACCAATCTCATCCACTTGAAAATGAGTGTAAAAGTTAGTTATTATTCTTTCTAATAGAGTAGTTAGTTCCGTGGGAGACAATTCCATATTTTTATAGTCTTAAGAAAGCCCTAAAAAAGAGGATAGGGTTAAGGGTTAATTCTGCTTTACTTTACTAAACTTTATAAGAAACCGCCTATATGAGATGATTAGGCTTGTGTTAAAAGGCAGCGCCTTCGTTGAAATTGAAAACAAAGAAGCTTTTAGATGAAAGAAAGCCTTTCTTCCTTCTATTTATGATAATACGAGCGAGACCAAGAGACCAAGACCCTCTATTGAAAGAGAAAGGGCGGATGAAACGATGACCCTAACTAAGCTCAAGTTCCGAATCTTGCTTTAAGCACTGAGGAAGTACGTCACAGTGTGATCAGCTTGTGCTAGGGGGTCCCCTTCCCTCCCCTAAGAACGAAACCACCTTTTAGGCAATGCCTCTTCGCATTTCTGTGTTCGGTTGGTCAACCCATGATGACTTGCTTGCGATTGAAGTGGCTTATGTTGTGCCTGTTGGTTTCCTTTGCTTGTGTTCTATCTATGAAGGCTCGGAATGCCAAAAACCAGGCCGATTAGAGTACAGCAAACTTAAGTGCCTTTATAGTTCCCTACCATGACAAGTGCTTTATATAATTAGGTAGACTTGCCTTGCAACAAGTAGTTGACGCATAATGGAGAGAATGCTTTTACTCTCTACTAGAATATTTGAATGCAGCATAGATAGAATAGAATGGAATGGAATGGAGCTTATGTCTTGCTTGGTCTGGGCTTTCAGACCTGAACTAAAGGTCAGGCTTTCACGAGACAGGTGAGCGTAGTGAGCGAGTTCCACTCTTTTTATTGACAGAACTGGATATGGACAGAAAGAGCTTCCATTCCCAAGTCCTCCTCCCATTGCTTTTGTCATCAATCACAAAGCAAGCAAGTGAATCAATCAGAATTAGCGTCACACTGAAAAGACGGAGGTCGATAATCTGGCCTTTGAATCTACTTTCACAATGACTAAAGTGAGTTTGACATGAACTTCAAGGGCAGCCTATGAATTTGATCCTTCAAAGATAGATTGATAGCCAATCTACGCTACAGTTTTGAACTTGTCGATCTACTTGCCAGAATGAAATCAATGGACCCGTCCCCTCCACCTATATAATAAATATAGGATAAAAGCAACCGGAAGAATTGCTCAGATACTGGTAAGTGAGGCTTATTTGGGTCGTGTTCTAAATGCTCTAGCGAAACCTATTGATGGAAGAGGGGAAATTTCATCTTCAGAATCTCACTTAATTGAATCTCCCACTCCAGGTATTATTGCTAGACGTTACGTATATGAACCTCTTCAAACAGGGATTATTGCTATTGATGCGATGATACCTATCGGACGCAATCAGTGAGAATTAATTATTGGGGATAGATAGACTGGTAAAACAGCAGTAGCTACAGATATGATTCTAAATCAAAAAGGTCAAAAATGTAACATGTGTTTATGTAGCTATTGGTCAAAAAGCATCTTCTATAGCTCAAGTAGTGACTGCTTTACAGGAACGCAGGGCTATGGAATACACTATTGTGGTAGCGGAAACGGCTGATTCGCCTGCATAAGCACATTTGAGTTAAGAATAAACACTGTAGATTTCCTGTCTAAAGCTTGTCTCCTCCCCGGGATATCAGCCCATAAGGGGGTTCCTTCAATGAGGTGTCGAGAACAACATTGAGTTATCCAGCAACCCTTGGCACTCAATGCCAGATCACAGCCGTCTTGTCTTGTCATCGTAGACACTTTTGGATCATTCCCGACAAACCATATAGCGTGGTCTCGCTGTCATGGGCACAAGACTATCGGGAAGTACGCAATGTCGACAACAAGTTTCTGTGATCAATTATATGAGTTTTTGTAATGGGGTTTTTCGACTTGTAAAAAAGTATGGATTTTCATCGATTATCTTTGGGAACCTTAAGGGGGGAAGGGGCCCCTCACTAAGATTCCGTAACCAAAAACATTCATAGAGGAATTTCTAGACTAGGGATTTCCACTTTTTATGGAAAGACAATATTTTTCAAGGACTTTCCGGTATGCATACCACTGAGGTCTTGTGAAGAGCCGGGTCCATAAGCCAATTATAAAAACTGTCTTGGTGCAAGGGATCAACAGGACACTAACCCATTCCTCTTCTCTTTGGGGAAATGGGAACGGGAATAATGAATGCATACTTGCATGGATGTCCTTGCTTGTAGAATGCATGTGGGAGAAGCAATAGGCAACACCTAGCACAAGCAAAGGACTCTATCTTATTCTTGCATTGGTTTTAGTTAGAAAGGCATACTTATAAAAAACCTATGTCTCCGACTGTATAAAACTTATCCAATCATGGGTAAGCCCTCACCCAGAGTTTTAGCATGACGATGCCGATTAAATAGTGAACTCCCACGTCACCTGTAGACAAGGAGACAGTCCAGACCCTTATGAGATCGTAAGCTTTAAACATCCAACCGTACTTATGGAATGGAATTTTTGTAGTTGTTCTTTCCAGCCGGGTCTAATTCTGATGATCGCCGCCGCGAAGCTGAAACTTTGCCTTTTCTATTTTAAAATTTATTTTCATTTAAATTAGTGATCTTTGGCACGATTTCAACATTCAATATCTTTCGTCTTTGAGTTACGATTCTTCGGGCTTTTACAGAACTTAATTTGACCAATTAATTTGACAGTAATCGCTTACGAAAGAATTGTAGGTCAGAACTTTGTTTCCGCTCAATTTGTATTCTTTAGGCACAAATGTCACCTAACGTCATAGCCTTATTTCCTTTTCACATTTATTAAATAGATTATATTTATCATTCAGTTAAAAAAATCATCAAAAATTGTATTCTTTGAGGAAAATTCTGAAATATTACTTAATATTATATTACATCCCTATGATCAACTTGGAAATTTCCCACTATTTTTGAAATATTTTATCGATTTATAATTGATTTATTCACTCTAATAAATATTTAAAATTCCAATTATTGGTTTTTTCTAGTTTTATAAATTTTAAATTTGTGTGATTTATTATATAATGATTAAGTCACATCATAAATATTTGTGATAAATTCAATATTTCTGATCTTAAACCATCTATTGTTACTTTACAATTTTTTTGGCAGATATGACCCCTCGTCACCATAGCACAAGTCCAAGGCGATGGAGGAGACCCCACCCCTATGCTGTCAACTGGATCGCGGAGCCCAAGTGAGGACAAAGGACCCTAGGTTCTGCTACACCCCATGAATGGCTTCCCATCCCTAGGGCCCATGTCGGCCTATGGCGGGATGGAATGACCCACTTCCTTTTGCCATCATCCATCCTATTCCCTCCTCCTTTTGGGCCATATGTGTGGGCCTAATTGGAGGAGCTGGTGTCCTTATTCTCATCACCCCTTCTCTTCTAGGCCACCCTCGTTCAGGCCCAATAGAGAGGAAGGCCCACCGAGACTGTGTATTACCAGGGGGGTTTGACATTTTGGGCCTCTCATGTGGTTCTCCACCCTTAGCCCATGTGGGCCCCTATATAAGGGGGTGGAGAGCCGCCACCTCGGGGGAGCCATTTTTCTTTGTAGTGGAAAGAGTATTTGTGGAATCTCACTTAGAAAGGGAGAGGGGAGGCCTGAGAGGTGGAGGGCACCACCCGACTGTTGACACCATCACTAGGACACCAAATGCTTGCTGCACCACTACTTGCATGCTGGTCCTGTGCAAGCACCCATGGCGTGCTCCTGCTGAATGCTTGCCCCACGTCCAACACCATGCTCCATGCCTTGATAGGCAGCAGTTGTTTTGCTCACGAGTCCTGCAAGCCTGCTGGCATGCTATCATGTTAGCCCACGAAGCGAACTGCAGATTTCGACCAAGAACCTTGCTAGTGTGCTTGGGTCATCCGGCCATGTCCCACCCCCAGCCCTATTAGGGGTTTGTCAGGCACTACTGTTGCACCCCTCCTTGATGCCCACCTACGAGCCTACACGTGCGCTAGATGCCGTGTGAAACAGCCAACAGATTGCAAGCCTATTTCCCCACAATGCGCGGGTTTGCGTGACTATTGCCGATGACATGAGGAGCAAGAAGCCACCAGCCTCATTGCAGTGATGCTCACCACCTCTACCTCGCTGTCGATCCTGCACCTGTATGAGATTCCTCCCACTCTGCCACGACCGACTAGGCCTTGGCCCACAAGTTAGCCCTCATTCCCCATCTTGGTTTTGTCCTTATTCCACATAGTGCCATCTCACTCTTGCCCCACCGCCGTTGGGCCTAACTAAGTGGGACGGGTCAGGTCTCACAATTGTGCAAATCTTGACGTGCACACGCACAAGACTTGTTGCGTTGGTCGCCGAGCTCAGGTGGCTGAGCCACGTTAACAGCACTGGGTTTCCCCCACTGGACATGGACTAGGAAGGTCTCCCTACACCCGCACCCTTGGTGATGCCCTGATGAGCATCTGCTAGTGTTGCCATTAGTCACACCTATTTGCACTTAGTTGAGTTGGGCCCATTAGTCGCATATAGTATCCCCACCCCACAGTGATGCATTGTCCCTCTTCACTAGAGGATAGATCAGCCTCGGTGCTGCATCAAATTTGCTGATAGATCTACTAAAAATCCTAAAGGTATTTTAGAAAATGTGATAATAATAATGAAAAAGTGTAAATTTCCAGTTAATTTTGTTGTATTAGAAATAGATTTTAATGGACAGTTTTATGATACCCCAATCATCTTAGGGATACCATTCTTGCATACAACAAAGATGAATATTAATTTTCCCATAGGTATTGCTAAAATTTCATGTGGAGATCAATCAGTAGAAATTAAAATCTTTGAGGTATCAAATGATCTTAAAAATCTTAAGTGTATGATTGTCATATCATAGATCTTTTAGATGATTTTGATGATTTAGATATTATTGATGATTGTGTGCTAGAAGAATTAAAGAAAATTGAGAAAATAAATATAGGAGAGAGAAAGGAAGAAGATCACACAAATTTAGAGCTAGAACCTCTTCCTCTAATTTAAAATATACATTTTTGGAGGAAAATAACTCATTCTTTATTATTATTATAGCTGACTTTTGAGTAATGAGCAAGAAGAAGAATTATTAGAAGTAATTCAAAAAAATAAGAAAGGTGTTGGCTGGAAAATGGATGTTTTTGGGGGTATTGATATGAATGTTTGCATGCATAATATATATTTAAAAGAAGGAGTTAGACCAAGTAGAGAACCACAATGAAGATTAAATCCTAACATGATGGAAGTGGTAAAAATAGAAATTTTAAAGTGGCTGGCTACTGATATTATTTGTCCTATTTCAGATAGTAAATGGGTTAATCCTAAATCGGTGGTGCCAAAAAAATCAGGGATCATGGTTGTAAAAAATGAAAATGAGGAGGAAATATAAACAAGGTCAACCACTAGTTGGAGGGTTTGTATTGATTACAAAAAATTAAATTTAACTACTAGAAAAGATCATTTTCACCTACTATTTACTAATCAAATTATTAAAAAATTAGTTGGAAAAAGATTAATTTTTTTCTAGATGGATATTCTAGTTATAATCAAATTTATATAAATCCTTTAGATCAAGAAAAAATAACTTTTACTCGTCCATTTGGTACTTTTGCTTTTAAACGCATACCTTTTGGGCTGTGTAATGCTTCAGCTATATTTCAAAGATGTATGTTATCTATTTTTTCTAGTATGACTGGAAAATGTATGAAAATTTTTATGGACGATTTTTTTATTTTTGATGAATCATTTCATGAATGTTTAAATCATTTACATCATGTACTAAAGAAATATATGGAGAAAAAATTATTTTTGAGTTGAGAAAAATCACATTTTTTGGTTAAAGAAGGAGTTGTGTTAGGACATTGTGAGTGAAAGGGGTTTGGAGGTGGATAGAGTGAAAATTGATATTATATCTAAAATGTAACCTCCAAATTTAGTAAAACAAATTAGATCTTTCCTAGGACATGCAAGTTGTTACAAAAAAATCATTCAAGATTTTTCAGAAATTTCTAAACCTCTCATCATATTAATAACATAATATACAGTCTTAATAGCTTCAACCCAAAAATATTTTGGAAGATTATTATCAGCCAACATAGTTCTAGAGAAATTAAGTAAAGTCCTATCTTTCCTTTCAACTACACCATTCTGTTGAAGTGTTATAGGTGTTGAGAAATTATGAGATATTCCTAATTTATCACAAAAATAAGAAAATAAAGTATTTTGAAATTCACCACCATGATTGATAAACTCAAATTTAGGGTTTGTTTATTGTCACTATTTTTCTTTGAGTTTATACAAAATTTTTATAATTTTTCCTCCTAATTTACTCTAGTTTTAGAATAGGGCAAGTAGGGGGTCGATCCTCAAGGAATTAGGATTGAAATTCTAATTCTTTAAGTTTGGAAAAGAAGAAGAATGATTAGAGAGAGAAAAATGAGAGGAAGATGAAGAACAAGAATCTTGATTTTCAAGAGAGTTATTCCAAGAAAATCAAGATTCCGCTTTTAGAATTTAAGAATATTTTATGTAACTATAACTAAGGTTTAGGAGATTAATTTGAGAGAAGAAAAGATGATGAAAGGAGGAAGGATCAAGGAGACGTTCATTTTCTTGTGAAAATCAAGATCTCTAAGATCTCAAAAAGAAAGGTTGAATTAGGGTTTCAATTTTTAGAAGGAGAGAGGATGAGAGAAATAATGTTGCTATTGAATATTAGAAGATAAATCACAAATTTCAAGATCTAGCAGGGCATACCTTGGGTCTATATATTTTGCCCAGACTAGGTGGTTTTCTCCAGCAAGAACACACTTCAAAGATCAAGAAAATGAATTGTAATAATCCACCTCTATTCAGATTTATCAATCCGGATCCTAGGAGAGCTATTTCCTGTGGTTAGGCTGTACTAGGACAATCTCTAGAATGAGGAAAAATGTGGAAATAAAAGAGGTTTTATACATATGGACATTTTTCTCAAAAGAACCCTCTCTTTTCTCATTTATCTTCATATGCCCTTTTCTCCTTCCTTGCTTTGATTGGCCCCCCTTTTAATCTTCCATTTCGTGGCCCATCTTAGAGAGAATAATTGAAGATGGATTGGGCTGAAAAGGTCATGTTTCCCTCTCCTCCTTTGGCCTTTCTTGGACCAAAGCTAAATCATCTCTTCTTCCAGCCCAATATACTTCAAGCTCTTTAATTAATTACTTGATTAAATTCACCTAACTCCTGCACACCATACACTAAAAATATTCATCAATAATGCAACAGCTTGACTTCCAAGAAGTCAAGCAAGGTTAGTCATAAAAAAAAATAAATTAAGTAATGTTCACATGTGCTTGAATTAGAGCAAGATATTTCAAGGTTAATCCTGATGAAATGGTATATAATTTTTACTATATTTAAATCATCAATAATTCCTAGAAATTATAAAATATCTGTATATCACTGATCTTTCATGAATAGAAGTAAATACGAAGTAATTACTCACATTCATTATTTTAATATTACTAGCATGACATAGGAGAAATTCAAAGCCCAAAAGGATATAAAATCATAGATATTACTACTATATTTATCATGCTATCAATGAGTTATCAATTATCACTTTTAATTTTCCTAATATTCATGCCTAAATCAATTTTGTATTTTCTTTGCAAATTTGGTGAAGTAATCCTATGTTTCATTTTTTTGAACTAAGAAAAATACCCAAGTAAATGATGTATAATCATTAACAATAACTAAGCTATAATACTTTCTAGCTAAGCTAGCAGTTTTACTTGGACCAAATAAATCTAAATGATGTAAGTCCAAGGGTTGTGATGATGAGATGTATTCTTTGTTTTGAATGGTTCTTTGGTTTATTTGCCTTTGATGTAGCTCTCACATGTAAAGTTTTTTACGTTTGAAAGTTTTGAAAGTCCTCTAACTAGTCTTAGTTTTGATAGTTTATGAATGGTTCTAATATTTGTATAACCAAGTTTTCTATGCCAAAGATCCATCTGTTCTTCATCTTTTTTAGCAACTAGACAAATATCATATTTTATCAAATTTTCAAAATCTATAATATAAACATCTTTGACTCTGTCACCAGCAAGAAAAACTTCATTATTTTTATCATTTATGATTAAACATCTATTCTTGTTAAACCTTATTTCCATGCCATTATTACATAATTGACTTATACTAATCAAATTATGTTTTAGACCATCAACAAATAAAATATTCTTAATTAAGGACTAATTATTTAAAGAAATATTTTCATACCCTTATATACTTCCCTTTTTATCATCCCCAAATGTTACTTCTCCTCTATCCATTGGATTGAATTTGGAAAGCTATTTTTGATCTCTAATCATATGTCTTGAACACCCACTATCTAAGTATCACCGTAGTGGTCCATTGGAGATCTCCTTGAAAACATAATTAAGTTTTTAGTTTGGAAACCCAAATTACTTTGGGCTTAACTATGCTACCCTTTGGTACTCAAATATAGCATGTTTTAGACCTATTTTCAGATTTAATATAAGGTTTAGTATGATGAGGATTAAATCTTAATCATTCATTTCTTAATGACCTTTTCTAACTTTCGAGTAGCATATTGAGTGCTCCCTAACTTTCACATAATTTATCATAAAAAGAGTTCAAATCAATAAATTTATTTTCTAGTTTAATATCATTTTCTTTGGCCTATTCAATCTTGCTATGCAATATACTATTCTGATTTTTAAGCATTTTATTTTCTGTATTTAAATCAGAAATCATTTTATCATGCATAACACAATCAAGTGTTGAAACAAGTAAAGAATATAAGGATCTTTGGATCCTAGGTGTTTCCACTAATTGTGCTTGTTTTCACCGGGTGTAAAATCTATATCCTGTGTTAATTCACAACTAGAAGATGTGTCAAAACAGGTGTCATCATAGTTTTCATCAAAGATATAAAGTTTCTTGAGAAGCTATTCATTTTCGATTGATAATCTATCAATAATTTTTTTCTAATACTTTTCTTTATCCTCATTCATTTTGATTGATTTTGTAGGTGTCCGATTTTCAAATTTTGATATTTTCAATTTTCTTTTCAAACTATCAACATCATGCATAAGCTCATTAAAATCTTGTTGCAAAAAAGAAGAATCAGAATCATATACCTTAGATATCTTTGCCATTAGACATATATTTTCTTGGCTCTTTCTATCTTCATGATCACTTGATTTACTATCACCCCAAGTTGCCATCATTGCTTTCTTTTTTTTTTTTTCTTTTCAACATTAGGCAGTTGGCCTTAAAGTGACCTATTATCTTACACTCAAAACATAGGTCAACATTTTCAGGTGGTATATTCACATCCTTTCTGTGCTTGAAATTTTTTTTCTTTTTTCACAACACATTTAAACTTTTAGTTAGTATGACAATCTCATTTTCATCATTTGAAAGTTCAGAGCATTTAAGAGAAAGATTATTCTCACATTTTTCAGCAAGAGATTTATGTCTAACTATAGTAGCTTCATGTATTAGAAGAGAGCCAATAATATAATCAAGAGAAGTTACATTTAAATCTTTAGATTCTATTATTATTGCTTTCTTGGCCATTCAATCATCAGTCAAAGATCTAAATAGTTTTCTATTCAATTCAGTACTAGAAAAGGTCTTTCCAAGATTTTTCATCCCATTAATGATTTCATTAAATCTTTTAACATAGTTATGATTAGATTCACTTTTTTCCATTTGAAATAATTCATAATTGCTCACCAAAATGTCGATTTTGGTTTCTTTTACTTGTGAAGTCCTTTCGTATGTCATTTTGAGTTTGTCTCATATTTCTTTGGCTGTCTCATTACTTTGCACACAGTTAAACTCAAAATATGATTAGCACTCAATAAAATATTTATGGCCCTCACATTTAGTGTATAGTTCTACTCCTTTATAAACTTATCATTAGATTTTTCTGGTCTTTCTTTGATCATTTTTCAAATTTTTGATCCTTGACTTGTAGCATAGATTTTAACTCTAGTTTTCCAAAAATCATAATTAGATCCATCAAACATAGGTGGTCTAGGGTTTGAAAATTTGATGTTTTCACTACCTATAGGATCTACTCCTTGAGATGTATAAATATTTGTAAGTCAAGGTTAACTTTGATATCAATTGAAAGATCTAGAGGCTTAAACAAAATACCAAGAGGGGGGGTGAATTGATATTTTAGAAATCTTAATTTTTCTTCCCAAATGCTAGATGTGTCAACATACGTGTTCACATAACTCTACATGATTATCTACACGTAAAATGACTTTCTCTCTCTTTCGGCGGGATCTCACTATGAGACAAGAGCTTTTTACACTAGTTTGCCCCTCACTTGACTACTTCTAGTTCCAAAGGATCCTTCCTACTAATATTTCACTATTTCTCTTAAAAATACACACTAATTTTAACATGATCAATAGCCCAAACATCTTAGGTTCAACCTTTGCAGAGATTCAGCTGATGGATTTTAGTCATTGATAATTAAAATCTTCAAATTCTATATTTATAAAATTTATCCAAATATATGTATATCCTATATATATAGTGGATTTGGGTCGAACTCAAGGAGAATTTTGAATTAGTTGATATATATTAATTGGTGATGATATTCTGATTTGTTTACACTGTGAAATTTAACAACCACAACTAAGAATTTTCATTACATGAGGTTTTAATTGAATTAACTAGGATAAAAGAAATTCAATTACACAAGAGTCAAAGGAACAAAACAATAATGATTCCTTCCTCTTGTTCTGACGGACATGGGGAAAAAATGGTAGCCTCACATAGGGGTGTCTTTGGTTGACCCTCTTCTTGTTGTGCCAACAGAGGAGACCTATGATCGTTGTTGGTGCTGTCGCCACTAGATAGGGGAGGGAGAGGTGAGCTAGCCCACCTATGGTGTGCTGCAGGTGGTGCCAAGGGAGAGAGGAGGAGTAGGCCGTCCCCATAGTAGGAGAGGGGCACACCAAGGGAGGAAACAGAGAGAAGGGCTAATTGTGAATGAGGAGAGGATTGGTGGCAGCTCCCCTCCTTTGGCTTGTGTGCCCTACCTTAGACCTTCTGGTTTTGCCACTACATCTTACAATATTTATAAGTCTTCTTTGCAGTTTTACCTTTTTATGTTCATATATTGCATAAATCCCCTTGATCACTATCTAACTATTTTCTATTATTGCTAAGAAAATTCAACAAATTTAAAATTTATAAATTCTGGGAAATAAGGCAATTCTCAATAAAGAAATATTTTTAGTGGATTTTCTAGGTCGATCAAAGGAAGATGAAGTATTATTAATTATTTATGATTTTTATTTGATATATTATTTTTTAATTATTTTCTGGCCAAATTATAACGAAATAAGCTAAAATTGCAAATTTGGGGATTATTGATGTTAGCTTGTAAAGAATAGCCCCAAATTCGCGGTCGACGGAAATACATTGACATGTAAATAGATCAAACCAAAGCCACAATGATGGAAATTAGAAATTAATAGAAAAGGGCTTTTGTTCAAAACATGATGAAGGATTGAAAGATGTATTATTAGAATCTAAAAATAGTAAAAATAAATAGAAATTAAAGTTTATGGAAGAACTGGGCAGCGCAATCATCGATCGGATTTTCGCCCAAATACAATCAATTTGTGGAGTAGTGCACCAATTGGTTTCATACACCTTCTCCAATCGATTGTTGATAATCCTAGCAACTATCACTTGTTGAAATCGAGCAGTGAAGGTGATTTGACTTCGACCATGCTACAACATCTAGAGAAGGATCCTCGGAAGAAATTCTTCACCGTTTGTATTGGGTGAAGAATGGGGAAGATTTTTGAGAAATTCAGCCTTTGTAGCAGCTGAATGAGGAGGAAATTTAGACGAAATCCATCTTTTGTATTAGATGGATGGATTGGGTGAAATCCGATATCTATAGTGGCCGGACGAGAGGAACGTAGAATAATTGAGGATGCCTTCTCCCTCTCCGAAAACACCTTTTCAATCTTCCTTTGCACATATTTTGCCAATTTGTTACAATTAATTGTCATATTTTTTGCTGCAATTCGTTCATTCGCCGTTAACACAAAAACCTTGAAAAGATTTGATTTTTCATTAGTTTTAAATGATTATAAACTATAAAAATGACTTGGATTGAATTATAGCATAATTTCCAATTGATTTTTTTCATTTTCTTGGTGAATTTCTCTTTGGAGAATCAATTGATCATCTAGTGTGATTTTTTGCCGATTTTTCAGGATTTTCACTGATTTTCTGAATTTAATGATTTTTCTCAAATTTCCTTAATATTCTATAAAATCAGAATAAACGTAGAAATATTCTCAAAAATAATATCAAACATAAAAACATGTGAGAAATATTTTCATCATATTACATTACTGATTTCTTTATGTAATTCTTAGAAATTAACATTAAAATCATATAAATCATTTTAAATCAAACTTTTCCAATTTAAAGTATTCTACAAGCATTTTAATTAAAATGAAAGCATAAATCACATAAATACTAAGGACATTATCATGTAAATATTGAAAGTTATCACACCCCCCAACTTACCTCATTGTGAGTCCCTTAGCAATAAACATGAAATCAAAGTACTTCATTAATTAAAATTCTATTTCATTCCTCTAGAAATCTATATTTTCTGTTTAAAGTTAACATCAAAATCAGAGGCCAAAGAAATTTGTATCTCACATATCATTTCATAGTTTTAAAATTTAGGTCCTCCTCTTCTTCTTATTTATAACATTAAGAATCTCTCATTACAAAATTTAGACCAAATTATTATAAAATCTGCAAAATTTTAGGTTCATGGGATAAGAATCAAATAGAAAATCAATCATTCATGTTCAAACCAACCATAAAGATTCAGCAAAAATTCTCACTTCCCTTCTTTCGTACACTTCCACATCCATCAACTTGTAATACCAAGTATCAAATAGTTTGGATCCCACTTGATAATCACTTCTATCATCCATCATGAATGTTAATATTCAGATAAAAATATACTCAATATTTTCATTTATTTAAGAAATATCAGACATGTAGCTTTTCCCTTCTTCTTCTCTTTTCTTTATTTGTCCTAGTCGTACATGTGGAAGCCCCACGGGACAATTGGGAAGACCCTTTTTTTTTGTGGGCCTTCACTCTATCTGAAAATAGAAATGATTGAGATTCAAAAGTTTCATTTTTTTTTCCTCCTATTTACAAACACAATTTCTTTTCAAAGTGACCACTTCCATAGCTTCTTTATATTTGAATACTTGGCATACAAATTTTCAAGTTGTGGAAAATGACAACTTCAGTTTCATGATCATTTTGTGTACTTCATGGTTAGTTCAACACTTCAGATCAAATATTCTAATCTATCTTAGCCCAATTCCCTTCAACATACTTCATCTACAATAATTTGACTATTTTCTGCAATGTAAGAATCAAAATGATAAATAATCAGATTTGGACTTCCTTCATTTCAAGTTCCATCCATGATATGTGAGATTTCTATCATATATTCATGTTTGATACATTTCTCTAATTTTCATGAATACAATGTCTTAATTTATAGAATAATATCTAGCTTCTCAATTTATTTAATTATGTTCTCCAATCATTCTTAAGTCTCTCCACCCCCCAACTAAAATCAACATTGTCTTCAATGATGTAAAGATATCTAATCATAATATATTATTCTTCAAGTTTTCAAATCATAAAGATTTTCATGAAATTATAGAAATCAAATAGATCAAGAAGAGACAATCTGAAAATAAAAATTGAAGTAGGTAGGGTTAGAGAGATGGCACCTCAAAATCTTAATTCGATCATCCATTGGATTTTCAATCAACCACATGAGTCCCCTTTCTTCTGCAACTTTCTACTCCATTTATTGGAAAATAAAAACAACAAAGAAAGAAAATGAACTAAAACTACTAAAATTTTAAAAAATAAGTAAAAATATTTGCATGGATACCTTCATCTTGATTCTAATAAAAAAATAGATTCTTTGGCTCCTAATTTTTCATTTTCCAAATAAATCTTCAATCTTTGACCATTCACCTTAAATTTTCTACCATCTTTAGGATCTTGGATAAGAATTGCCCCATGATCATAGATCTCCTTCACAACATATGGGCCTGTCTACTTAGACTTCAACTTTCTAGGAAATAATTTGAGCCTAGAGTCATAAAGTCATACTTTTTGATTTAACTTAAATTTTTTTCTATGAATATATTTATCATGAAATTCTTTAGTTCTAGCCTTGGAGATTTTATTATTTTGGTATGCCTAATTTCTAAGCTCTTCCAATTCTTCAACTTGTAATAATCTTTATTTTCCAACACCAATCAAATTCATATTAACTTGTTTCAGACATAATGCTCTATGTCTTATCTCTACAGGAAGGTGACATGGTTTTTTATAGACTAAACGAAACAGAGACATTCCCAAAGGTATTTTAAAACTGGTTCTATAAGCCCATAAAGTATCATCTAATTTTTTCAACCCATCTTTCCTATCAGGCCTTACTATTTTCTTCAAAATTTTATATATTTCTCTATTAGTTACCTCAACTTGCCTATTAGTTTGTGGATGATAAGGAGTTGCAACCCTATGATTCACACCATTTTTTCTTAATAATTCTTTAAATTGACAATGTGTGAAATGTGCTCCTCAATCACTAATAATAGCTTTGGGACAACCAAATCTAGAAAATATGTGACTCTGAATAAATTTCATAACAATCATATGATCATTTTTCCTAGTAGGAATTGCCTCCACCCACTTGGATACATAATCCAGAGCTAGTAAAATAGATTCAAATCCAAAAGAAAGTGGAAAGGGACCCATAAAATCAATTTCCCAAACATCAAAGACTTCAATAAATAATATAGACTGTAAAGGCATTTCATCTTTCTTACTCATGTTAGTAAATGATTGAAATGAATGACATGTTTTACAAAAATAATGAGCATCTTTAAATAAAGAAGGCCAAAAAAATCCATATTGTAAAATTTTCAAAGTAATTTTCTTTCTAGAAAAATGACCACCACAAATTAGATGCATGACACATTTTCAAAATATTAGATTGTTTATCCTTTGGTACACACCATCTAAGAATCTGATCTGATCCTAAATAAAATAAATCTGGTTCATTCCAAAAATATCTTTTAATTTTAGCAAAGAAATAATCACGTTCAGATTTTCTCCAAAAATCTGGTAATTGATTTGAAGCTAGAAAATTCACAATGTGAGCATACCATGAATGTTTTTGGTGTTGAATTATTAAACTTTGTTCATCAGGAAAGGAATCTTGTAAATGAATGATATTTGAATCCTTAACACAATATTGACAAATGATCAGCAACAACATTCTCAAAATCTTTTTTATATCTAATTTCTAAGTCAAATTCTTGAAGCAATAAAATCCATCTTAAGAGACATGATTTAGCATCTTTTTTTGTAAGAAGAAATTTAAGTGCAGCATGATTAGGATAAAAAAGAAGTTTAGAGCATAAAATATAAGATCTAAACTTTCTAATGCAAAGACTATTGCCAATAATTCTTTTTCTATGGTTGTATAATTCATTTGAGTATCTGAATTTGTTTTACTTGCATATGCTATTACCACAGGTTTTCTATCAATTCTTTCCCCTAAAATAGCACCAATAGCTTGGTTAGATGCATCACACATAATTTCAAATGTTAAAGACCAATTTGGAGGTTGTAAAATAGGTGCTTCAGTCAAAAATTTCTTAATTAAATTAAAAGCATCTAAACAAGAATCATCAAAAATAAATGGTACATCTTTTGCTTAAAGTGAGGTAAGTGGTTTAAAAATCCTTAATAAATCTTCTATAAAATCCAGCATCACCTAAAAAAGAATGAATTTCTTTTATAAAAGTAGGAGGTTGAAGTTTAGAAATAATTTCAATTTTAGTTCTATCCACTTCTAATCCTCTCTTACTTACTACATGACCCAAAACAACTCCTTCACCATAAAGTGACTCTTTTCCAAACTCAAGACCAAATTCTTTTCTATACATTTCTTAAGAGCCTTTTCTAAATTATTCAAACATTCATCAAAGGAGTTTCCAAATACTGAAAAATCATCCATAAATACTTCTATACCATTTCCTATCATTGCTGAAAAAATGGAAATCATACAACATTAAAAAGTGTAGGTGTATTACAAAGACCAAAAGGCACCCTCTTAAAGGCAAGTGTACCAAAAGGACATGTAAATGTGGTCTTTTCTTGATCATCTACAGAAATAAAAATTTAATTATATTTAGAATATCCATCTAAAAAAATATATTTTTGGCCTGCTAACTTTTCTAAAATTTGGTCTACAAATGGGAGAGGAAAATGATATTTTTTAGTTTTAGTATTTAATCTTCTATAATCAATGCAAACTTGCCAACCAATAGTTAGTCTTGTTTGAAATTCTTCTCCTTTTTTATTTTTTATGACAGTTAATCTAGATTTCTTAGGAACAACTTGAATAGGACTCACCCATTTACTATCTGAAATTAGATAAATAAAATCAGCATCAAGCCATTTTACAATTTCATTCTTCACAACCTCCATGATGTTTGGATTTAATCTTCTTTGAGGTTATCTGCTAAGTTTAGCTCTGTCCTCTAAATAGATATGATGTGTCCAGATATCTAGATTTATTCCTATTAAATCAGATATTTCCCAACAAATTTCCTTTTTATTATTTGTTAAAACCTCAAGCAATTGTATCTCTTGATATTCTTCTAAATCTAAAGCAATAATGACAGGTAATGATTGATCTTCTCCTAAAAATGGATATTTCAAATTAGTAATAAGTTTCTTCAGCTCTAATTTAGGACTACTAATTTTTTTAAATTGATTTTGCTGAAATTCAATCAAATCTTCTAAGTTTTGTTCTTCTTTTTCATCTTCTTCTATTATTTTCTGAAATTGTTCCTTTTGTTCCTGAAAATTTTCAAAATCCCATAAATAATTTTCTCCTTTATTTTCAAAAATTTTCTCTAGGCATTCATCTATTTCATCCGATTCATTCAATCCTTGCATACAATCTATAGAATGACACTGAAAATTTTCCTCATTTTGTAAATTTTGTGCCCTTTCAAAAATTTGAATTTCCACTACTTCATCTCCACATTTGATTTTTGCTGTTCCTGTGGAGACATCAATATTCATTTGAGCAGTATTTAAAAATAGTCCACCTAAAATAATATGCATTTCACTCAATTTAGTATGTGAATTCATTTCTAAAACAATAAAATCAGTAGGGAATGAGCATCCTTTCACTGTTACTACTACATCTTCTAACATTCCTTTTGAACTTTTTACTGATAAATCTGCAAATTGAAGCATAATAGAAGATGATTTGAAATTTGAAATCTGAAAATATTCACAAATTGAAGCAGGTAATAAATTAATGCTAGCACCTAAATCTAGCAATGCATTCTTGAAAACAAATCCATCAATATTACAAGAAATTAAAGGTGCACCTGAGTCCTTTAGCTTTTGTGGCATTTGATTAAAAAACATGCCACTTGCATGAGTAGATAATTTTTCAGTCCTTGGTGCTCTCTTTGGTGTGCAAAGTTCTTTCAAAAATTTTACATATAATGGAATGTCCTCCACAGCCTGTAAAAGAGGAACTTTGGTGTAAACATCTTGAAAAATTTTCATCAAATTTGCATTGTACTCAGTTTTTTTTTTCTGTTTTGATTTCAGTGCATTTGGAAAAGGAATGCTTTTGGACTTTGGTAGAGATTCATCCATAATGTTTCTAAATTCTTGATGTTGATCTTTTTCTTCATATTCTACACTTGGTGGTTCTTCTTTTTCTTCAGCTCCTTCTAGCTCTTCAAATGTTTCATCTCTCTTTTGTGAAATTTCTTTTTCTTCATATGGATTGTTGAGAATTTTTCAACTCCTCAAGGTAGTGATTGCCTTCATTTGTTCATTTTGAGGTGCTTTATACTTGTTTGACCAGCTGGATTCTCCTTTCTGAAATTCCTGCTATTAACTCTTTAAATTTGGTAGTGTCCTACTTGGAAGTTGACCTAATTGACTTGTTTCTCTTTTTGTTGAATTTTCTGCTATCCTTTTCTCTATTTGCATCATATTTTCTTGAAATTGATGTTGCTGCTGCTTCATAGAAGGATCAGTTTGCACAGGTGGAATATCGGATGAATAAGTAGGAGGCATATGATTAGATCTAAATTTATTTTCAATAAGTTTATTTGAAGAAAATGGAGATTTCAAAGCTTCTGAATTTTGAATATTATTTGGATTTTTTCATGAAAAATTTGGGTGATTCCTCCAATTAAAGTTGTCTTCATTGGAAGGAGCACCAAATCTAGGATATCCATATGTAGCTTGAACTTCTTCTATATTTGATGGTTGAGTTTGTTCAACATGAGGACAATGATCTTCATGATGCATCCTATCACCACATAGGGAACAACTAGAATATGACATATTATAAAAATTAGAATTTTTATTCAACATAAACACATCAAAATTTTCACACAATGATTTCATATCATTCATTCGCTGTTTACTTTCTTCTAAATCAGATCTTAATTCCCTATCTTCAAAGTTTCTCATTTCATACATTACTCCCCTCTTAGATGAAGTTCTATCATAATTAGATGCAAAAGCTTGATTCATTGAATTTTCACTCAAATTTTCTAAAACTATATATGCATCATGATAACATGCTGATTATGACACGAAAGGCATGTTACAATATAGAGCTTAAATCTTACAATATAGCATGTTATCACATTAAAAAATAAACATTTATTATTTCTTTGAGTATTTCATGAAGTTTAATATTTTAGAGAATTTTTTGGAATTTTTCTCTGAATTTTATAGGCACAATTGAATTTTTTTATTAATATGAAAGGATTTCAAGAATTTTTGATATTTTTTTCTGGTTTTTAGGAAGCCGATATATACTTCAATGGATGAGATCTGATTTGTGGAGATGAGGCGACAAGATCAAGGGCTGAGGTGCTGACACGTGGCTGATCGCACTCTAGTCGTTGAAATAAAATACGTCAAATTTAATTTTTTATCAGAACTCAAAACATAGAAATTAACTTGAAATTCTAGTGGTTCAGGTCGATCCTCAGAGATGATATCAAGTCGTATTCTCAAATACTTATTTTTTAATCAAAGAGAATAAAAAGAGCTATGTGAATAAATAGAGTGATTGGGTTTTAAATAAAAAGAAATTAATTGAGTTCATTTATATCAAGTGTGTCACCCACCTAGCATAGAAGAACTCAAAGATATATAGAAAAATAAATTAAAACATAGAAAAAGATCATCCTCTACTGATCCATGTGTCACTCATGGATTAGTAGAAGAATGAGTGGTGAGGAAATCAATAAAATAATCAAATTTTAAGAATTCTTCTTCAAATCCCTGTGTCACTCAAAAATCTGAAGAAGAACAATAAAATGAAGTGACAAAGAAAGCCGTAAATAACTGAAATTAAGAACTATAAATAACCCAAATATTTGAGAAAGAACGAACAAGTAAATCACAGAAAGAAAAGTAAATGAAAATGCTAAAAACTCCTAAACTATGGCATTCTCGTTCCTCTTCATCTGTCACACATATGGGGTTTGAGAAGGAGAAGAAAGGGGGTTAAAAATCACCGTGAAGGCCGCTGCCACCACTATGCTCGACTCCACCTATGCCTGTCATGCATGAGGGAAGCTCGCAGCAATCATCGTCACCATTGCCACCTCAGCCATTTTGTGGGGAACAAGCTCTCTCCGCCGTAGCTTCTGTCACCATCTCCACACCCCCGTGCCACTGCTTCACCATCACCATCTCTGCCTGTCACACGGAGAGGCTAGTTATCGTTGTGCCCTAGCCATCTCCACGCTGCTATGCCATCGCTTTGCCGTCACCATCTCCGCTTGTCATGTGGAGAGGCCAGCTGTCGCCATGCCCTAGCCATCGTGGTCCCCCCAATCTCCCTTTCTCTCTCCTCGTCTCTTCCCTTTTAACCCCCCATTGAAATGGGTTGGGTATTGGGCATGATATTGGGCTTGATGGTGGGCATGTGTAATCAGGAGCCCACTATCTTGCCCAATATAAGTCTAACAAAATTACAATAAATTAAGGAAACTCTAACTTTCATTCTTCTGATTTTTCTGCAGCCCAATAAAATATTTCTCAAGGTACTTGCCTGGGATATTCATGTTAGCATAAATTAAATCACTAAAGCATTTCTCAAGAATAATACTCAAATGAGATAATTTTGATGTAATGAGTTATAAAAAGTATTTTATCATTTTTCATATAATCTCATTGTATTTAACATCAATTAATGTGACATTTCTAATCATTTTTCATTGATTAACATAGATAAATGACACATTATCAGTGGCATCATTAAATGTGATGATTGGAAGCCAACGAAAACATCCATGCGATCAACGGTAGATGGAGCGCACTTATTGAGGGTGCAGTGGACCTCAACAATTGGGAGGATCCTATAGCTATGACAAAATCTCCAAATCCAACACTTCAGATCCACTCGAGAGGAAACCAGCCCATGAGAAGGTAGGATCAGCCATACATGTGTACACCCATACTCTCATGTAAACCCTTACACATTTAAGCTGCCATTTGGGGGCAGAAAAACCTAACTTCGAATGCCCCGACATTTTGCCGGCGTGAGTGAAACAATTCCACATTCATTTTTTGATGTGTTTTGGTTGATTCAAAGGCAGATTCACAATGGAGATCCTTGGAAAAGTTACTCGAAGAGGAAATCGCCTGGCCTTGGCAACATATAGAGGCCCGAGGTAAGTTCATCCAGGTTCAACATGTTCCACATGGGATCAATCAGTTAGGTATCTATAAGTTTGATATAAATTGATTTATAGTTTTGATTCAGCATTACAAGTATCTTGTGTGTGTGTTTAACCTCTAGATTACTGTCCACATCATTAATTTTCTTTTTGCCCCTTTTCTGACAGTGAAAATCCTTCCTACTTGCCGTTGCCTCTCCTTTGAGTTCATTTGACTAAATCTATCAATTAAATAGATTGAAAACTAATTAACGCCTAATCCTCATTCCCTGTGGATCGACCTCAAACTAATCACAGTACTTACCTATTTTAGTATTTTAATTTGGTAATTCCTGATTCTAAATTTCTGATTAATCAATTTTGGGGCTAATCAACAACCCTTGATTTCATTTATCAAATGGTGCCATTGCCGGGGAACTGAGTGCCATTAGACATTAGTAGCTTTTTAATTGAGTTAAATTATCCTGATTATTGATTTTAAAGAAGAAATCTATTGAATATCCATGCATTAAAAGGTCTATTTAAAAAAAAAAGGGTGTAATCTACCATCGAGATAGTTCGATAATTCTTTACTGAATTAGAAGTTTATAGGTTCATTGCATTTCTTTAAATCTTTTAAATTGATATTTTTATTTACTGAATCTACGTTTTTAAATTTGAAATAGTCAAGGTGAAAGTATTTTGATATACTAATTTTTATTCATTGTTTTCACCTCTTATACTTTTGTTTCTTTCCTTTGTCAATACTCATTTAGTCATATTCTATGCAAGGTCGTAGATCCCTAAAAAGCCATTAGTGACCACTGAACTAAATCAGACCGACACATCTAGCTCAGACACTTTAGAAAAACCTACACCAAAGGAAAACCCAATGGCTGAACAAAACCCAAACAATGAGAGAATGAGGCTAAAAGACCATTATGTCCCTCTCCAATACCGTCCAGTGACTAGAGTGAACGCTCCTATAGGTGAGGGGGTGAATTTTAGAGTAGATCATCATATTGTGCAAATGTTGCCAAATTTTCATGGAATGAGTCATGAGGAACCATACAAGCATTTAAAAGATTTTTCTCAAGTATGTGAGATTTCTTATTATCCTAATGTCCCATTAGAAGTGATCAAAATGAGATTATTTCCTTTCACCCTTAAAGATAATGCAAAAGAGTGGTTTAGAGCCCTAGCCCAAGACTTAAATTCATGGGGTGAAATGGAAACTACATTCTTAAAAAAATTCTATTCGGTAGGGAGAACTAATGCCATGAGAAAGACAATAAGGATCATAGGAATCATTTTATGAGGCTTGGGAAATAATGAAGGAATATACTAGAAAATGTCCCCACCATGGGATTCAAAATTGGCAGCTAGTTCAAATATTTTATGAAGGATTAGGAGATAAAGATAGACACATGATTGATGCTGCTAGTGGTGGGACATTTATGAATAAATTTGATGATGAAGCCCTAGATTTAATTGAAATGTTGGCTGAAAATAATGCTCATCATATAGCATTAAATCAAAATGGAAGGCAAATAGGATTTAGAAGAGGTGGGATGTTAGAAACAAAAGCTGTTGAATCTGAAATGTTATTAGAAAAATTTGATAAACTGACTAAAGATGTAAAGATTTTGATGGACTCCAGAGATGACTGCTTTTGCTCTCTGCTCTAGTTATGAACATGCAGAAATAGAGTGTCCTAGATATGAGGGATTGATGGCAATGAATGACAGAGTTAGGCCTCCTCAACCTATTGCTGGAAACTCATGGCCAGAGAGGACACATCAACCCCCTGCATACACAGGACATTACAACAATTGTTACAACCAGAATTATAAAAGTGGAAATGGTAATACCTTTCAACCATCATTTCACCCTCAAACAGCTCGAAATTTCCAGCAGCAAACTCCCTTTCAGCCAATTTCACACCCACAGAATTTTCAGGCCCCTCAAGTGATAATGTGTCATTTATCTATGTTAATCAATGAAAAATGATTAGAAATGTCACATTAATTGATGTTAAATACAATGAGATTATATGAAAAATGATAAAATACTTTTTATAACTCATTACACCAAAATTATCTCATTTGAGTATTATTCTTGAGAAATGTTTTAGTGATTTAATTTATGCTAACATGAATATCCCAGGCAAGTACCTTGAGAAATATTTTCTTGGGCTGCAGAAAAATCAGAAGAATGAAAGTTAGAGTTTCCTTAATTTATTGTAATTTTGTTAGACTTATATTGGGCAAGATAGTGGGCTGATTACACATGCCTACCATCAAGCCCAATATCATGCCCAATACCCAACCCATTTCAATGGGGGGTTAAAAGGGAAGAGACGAGGAGAGAGAAAGGGAGATTGGGCAGACCGTGATGGCTAGGGCACGGCAACGGCTGGCCTCTCCACGTGACAAGCAGAGACGGTGACGGCAAAGTGGTGGCACAGCAGCGTGGAGATGGCTAGGGCACAGCGACAGCTAACCTCTCCGTGTGACAAGCGGAGATGGTGATGGTGAAGCAGTGGCACAGTGGTGTGGAGACGGTGACGGAAGCTATGGCAGACAGAGCTTGTTCCCCACAAAATGGCTGAGGTGGCAATGGCGACGATGGTTTTTGCGAGCTTCCCTCATGCATGACACGCATAGGTGGAGTCGAGTATAGTGGCAGCAGCGGCATTCACAGTGATTTTAACCCCCTTTCTTCCCTTTCTATGTGACAGATGAAGAGGAGCGAGAATGCCATAGTTTAGGAATTTTTAGTATTTTCATTTACTTTTCTTTCTGTGTTTTACTTGTTCGTTCTTTCTCAAATATTTGGGTTATTTATAGTTGTTAATTTCAATTATTTACAACTTTCTTTGTCGCTTCATTTTATTGTTCTTCTTCAGATTTCTGAGTGACACAACTTTCTCTCTCTCGCAGGCGAACAACTAGTGAAGAAATCACGATTTTCGGTGAGCGATTAAACTACAAAAATCACCAAAAATTCAGCAAAAACTTAGTCAATGTGATTTGTGGAGCATCATGGCCGAAATTGGTGTAGAATTCTAGACAAAACATCGTGAACTCAACGAAGAAATCATCTCCGCTTGATTGATGAACAAGCCATCGTCAGGAAGAGGACAATCCACCACGAGATGAGTTGCCACCTCTGAGAGCATACCAGATGTGATAAAGGGCCTCCTCTCGCTGCGCTGACTTGAGGACGAAGCCCCTGAGACACGCCCCACCTCCATCTAGCACACCTTTGTCGAGTGACAGTCATTCGAGGGTTACAAGTCGCCATTTTTCCGTTCCGCCAGGTGACAGCTGCCGGAAATAATTTGACGACCCATTCCACTGATTTTTGGGCTTCGAAAGAAGTTCTAGAGATCACCCACATCGTCTTTGTCCAAGGAGAGCCTTTGAGGCCGTGGACATTGCACGATTTCTTTTCTGAACACGTAGAATTCCGGCGATCACCGCCGCAAAGTCGGAACTTTGTTTTTCCTATTTTAAACTTTATTTTCATTTAAATTAGTAATCTTTGGCACAATTTCAACATCCAATATATTTCGTACTTGAGATACGATTCTTCGAGCTTTTACAAAACTAAATTTGATCAATTAATTTGATGGTAATTGCTTATGAAAGAATCATAGGTTAGAACTCTATTTCTGCCCAATTCATGTTGTTCAAGCATTGACGTCACCTGACGTCATTGCCTTATTTCCTATTCACATTTATTTAATATATTATATTTATTATTTAGTTAAAAAATTATAAAAAAAACATATTCTTTGAGGAAAATTATGAAATATTACCTAATATTATATTACATCCCTATGATTGACTTGGAAATTTCCCACTATTTTTGGAATCTTTTATCGATTTATAATTGATTTATTCACTCTAATAAACATTTAAAATTCTAAGAATTGGTATTTTCTAGTTTTATAAATTTTAAATTTGCATGATTTATTATACAACGATTAATTCACATTAAATTTTGGCCCCATTGTCGGGCATGTATCACATAATATTTCGTAATTTTATATTTTTCTTTTAGAATATAAAAAAATATAACTCTTGTATTTATTTTTGTCTTACAGAAAAAGAAAAAAGAGTAGCACGAAGAGCAGCAGAGCAAGGATAGGAGCAAACTGAAGGAAGGTAATGGTTATTAAACTTTTTGCCTCAAATTTATTTATTTTTATGCATGTTAGAAGATCTTTACATCCAAGACTAGAGAATCCTCTCATTATTTTGCCTAAAACTAAAGATTATAAACAAAAATTAATTTCCTGAAGGTAGTACAGGTCAAATTGAGAACAATCCTATGGCCATGAAAAATCATTATATGCCTGATTCATTTCAAAGAGCATCTAATATTAGAGTTTCATTGGTAACCACTATTAAATTCGAAATAAATCTAAGAATTTTACAAATGCTTTCTAATTTTTATGGATTACCTTTAGAGGAGCCTCATTAGCATTTAGAAAAATTTCATATGGTATATGATTTAGTTAATCTACCTCAAGTTACACTGAAAATTATTAAGATAAAATTATTTCCTCACACACTTAGGGACAAGGCTAGTTATTGGCTATGTACCTTAGATAGAAATTAACTAGTTGGAAATATATAGAACATTCTTTTCTTTGAAAATTTTACCCTTTAGGAAAAACTCAAAACATGAGAAAACATATATGGAGTTTTGCTCAAAGGCTAAAAGAAACTTTGTATGAAACATGAGAAAAATTCAAAGATTTACTTAGAAAATGTCCTCATCATGCTATACCTAAGTGGTAGCTCAATAGAATTTTTTATGATGGATTATTAGAACAACATAAGAATATAGTTGATTCTATATGTGGAGGAGCATTTATGGAGAAGACCCCTGATGAAATTTACAACCTTTATGAAAATTTAAGTGAAAATTTGAGAGATCAAGCCTCTTTTGAGTTATATGACAGGGATAAGAGGAGAGGAATGTATGAATTCCATCATCAAGATAACTCTAATCTAAGAAATGAGGTTAATGAGATTAATAAAAAATTAGATAAGCTTAATGTATTTATTGAGAATTTTCAGAAGCTTCCTAATCCTCCATTTAGTTCAAATAATTCATATCCTATGTATGGTGAAAATGAGCATTCCGAATTTCAATGTTATAATTTAGATCAATCATTTCAGCCTATACAAGAACAAGTACAAGTAGCCCACGATTTTAATAGAAATAGAGAGCCTTTTCCTAATTCTTATAATCATAATATGAGGAATAACTTTTCATGGAGAGACTCAAATAATATTCAAAATCTAGAAGCACTTAGACCCAATTTAAATTCTAAATTTTATCCAAAATAAGAAAATAGATTTCAAAAAACTCAGCCCTCTCATATTCAACTTGATGCTATGGAAATGATACAACAAATGAGTTAAATGATGTAGCAAACTATGAATCAAATGATGTTGCAGCAAAAACAAATTATAGAGGCTATTGGGAATAGGAGAGAAGAGGGACAACTACTTAGTCAGCCCATAGAAATTCTAGGAGAATGCCCAACTATTGGATTTCAGTAAGGAGAGTCTAGTGGCATGAACTTAGAAAAAAACCCATGAAATGATAATGTTAGGACAGTAAATTCATTAAAGAGTGGAAAAATTTTACCTAATCCTTATCCCCAAATAGTAGAAGAAGAGAAAAAGGTGGACAATCCAAAAAAAAATTAAGAAAAAGCAAAAGAAAAACTTTTAGATTCTACCAAGAAAATTCTAAAAGAAAGGATGACCATTCCATTTCCTAAAGCTCTAGAACCTAGACAAAGAAAGAAAAAGGAACATAATGAAGAAATAAAAAAAATTTTACCAGATGTGCAAATTAGTCTTCCTTTACTTATGACCATTGAACATATTCTTGAATATGCTAGAGTTTTAAAAGAAATGTGTATACCAAAAAGAGCACCTAGAGTAGAAAAATTATCTATGCATACTAGTGCTTTATTATTAAATCAAGTTCCATATAAATCAAAAGATATTGGTGCTCCTTTAATTTCGTGTGATATTGGTGGATTTATTTTTCAGAATGCATTACTTGACACCAATGCTAGTATTAATTTATTGCCTACAAGTATTTGTGATAAATTTTATATTTCTGATCTTAAACCATCTATTGTTACATTAAAATTTGCTGATAGATCTATTAAAAATCCTAAAGGTATTTTAGAAAATGTGATAGTAATAGTGAAGGGATGTAAATTTCTAGCTGATTTTGTACTGCTGAAAATAGATTTTAATGGACAGATTTATGATACCCTAATCATCTTAGGGAAACCATTCTTGCATACAACAAAGATGAATATTGATTTCCACACAGGTATTGCAAAAATTTTATGTGAAGATCAATCAGTAGAAATTAAAATCCTTGAGGTATCAAATGATCTTAAGAAATCTCAAGTGTATGATTGTCATACCATAGAATTTTTAGATGATTTTGATGTTCTAGATATTATTGATGATTGTGTGATGGAAGAATTAAAGAAAATCGAAAACATAAAAATAGGGGAGAAGAAGGAAGAAGATCATACAAATTTAGAGCTAAAACCTCTTCCCACTAATTTAAAATATACATTTTTGGAGGAAAATAACTCATTCCCTGTTATTATTGTAGTTGATTTGAATAATGAGTAAGAGGACGAATTATTAGAAGTAATTCAAAAAAATAAGAAAGCTATTGGCTAGAAAATGGATGATCTTAGAGGCATTGGTATGAATGTGTGTATGCATAATATATATTTAGAGGAAGGAGCTAGACCAAGTAGAGAACCACAATGAAGATTAAATCCTAACATGATGGAAGTGGTAAAAAAGGAAATTTTAAAATGGTTGGCTGCTGATATTATTTATCCTATTTCAGATAGTAAATGGCTTAGTCTTACACAGGTGGTACCAAAGAAATCAGGGATCATGGTTATAAAAAATAAAAATGGAGAGGAAATAAAAACAAGATTAACCACTAGTTGGAGGGTTTGTATTGATTACAGAAAATTAAATTCAGTAACTAGAAAAGATCATTTTCCCTTATCACTTACTAATCAAATTCTTGAAAAACTAGCTGAAAAAGATTCTTTTATTTTCTAGATGGATATTCTAGTTATAATCAAATTTAGATAAATCCTTTAGATCAAGAAAAAATGACTTTTACTTGTCCATTTGGTACTTTTACTTTTAAACGCATGCCCTTTGGATTATGTAATGCTCCAGCTACATTTCAAAGATGTATGTTGTCTATTTTTTCTGATATGATTGGAAAATGTATGGAAATTTTTATAGACTATTTTTCTATTTTTGGTGAATCATTTCATGAATGCCTAAATCATTTACAGCATGTGCTGAAGAAATGTATAGAGAAAAAGTTAGTTTTGAGTTGGGAGAAATTACATTTTATGGTTAAAGAAGGAGTTGTGTTAGGACATATTGTGAGTGAAAGAGGTTTGGAGGTAGATAAAGCAAAAATTGATATTATATCTAAAATGGAACCCCCAAATTCAGTAAAATAGATTAGATCTTTCTTGGGACATGCAGGTTATTATAGAAAATTTATTCAAGATTTTTCAAAAATTTCTAAACCTCTCATCATGTTATTATCTAAAGATGTGTCTTTTAATTTTGATGAGAAATGTTTTGAATCTTTTTCTGAAATAAAAAGATTACTTATTGAGGCACCTATTTTATAAGCTCTTGATTGGTCTCTTCCATTTGAAATAATGTGTGATGCATCAAATTATGTAGTAGGAGCTATTTTAGGACAAAGAAAAGAGTCATAACCCATAATTATTTCATATGCTAGTAAAACTATTTTTGATGCTCAATTAAATTATATTATAATTGAAAAAGAGTTGTTAGCTGTAGCATTTTCATTAGAAAGATTTAGATTATATATTTTAGGAGCTAAAAAATCATCATTTATACTGATCATGCAGCATTAAAATATTTGTTTAATAAGAAAGATGTAAAGCCACGTTTATTAAGATAAATATTATTATTACAATAATTTGATCTGAAAATAAAAGATAAAAAAGGTTTAAAAAATGTTGTTGTTGACCATATTTCTAGATTGAGTGATATAAGAATAAATGCAATACTTTTACAAGATGCATTTCTAGATGAACAATTGATGGGAGCTCAACATCAACCATCACCATGGTATGCACATATTGTTAATTTTCTGGTTTCTAGAAAAATTTCAGAATAGTGGGATGATAATAGAAAAAATTATTTCTTTGTTAAGATTAGAAATTATTTTTGGCATGATCCTGATTTATATTACTTGGGGTAATGATCAAATTCTTAGGAGATGTGTTCTTGAAGAAGAATATTATAGCATTCTAAATATGTGCCATTCATCTAATAGTGAAAGATATTTTTCTAGCAGAAAAATAACTACAAAAATTTTTCAATGTGGTTTTTATTGGCCTACAATAGTTAGAGATGCTATAGAATTCAGTAAAACATGTATATCATGCCAATCCATAAGTAACTTAAATAAAAAAGATGAAATACCTATGAGTAATAAGTTAGTAGTTGAAATTTTTGATGTATGGGGTATAAATTTCATGGGTCCATTTCCATCAATTGAAAAATATGAATATATCTTACTTGCTATTGATTATGTGTCTAAATGGGTGGAAGCTATTCATACTAGAACTAATGATCATAAAATCATAATGAAATTTGTGCAGGAAAATATTTTTTCAAGATTTGGATGTCGTAGAGTGATTATTAGTGATAGAGGAACACATTTTACAAATAGATATTTTAAGGAACTATTGAAAAAAAATGGAGTACACCATAGAGTAGCCACTCCATATCATCCTCAAATAAATGGGCAAGCTGAAGCAACAAATAGAGAAACTCAAAGAATTTTGAAAAAAATAGTTAGAACAGATAAGAAGGATTGGCCTATGAAATTACAAGATGCATTATAGGCATATAGAACAGCTTATAAAAATCCCATAAATATGTCTCCATTTCATCTCATTTTTGGGAAACCATGTCATCTTCCTATGGAAATAGAACATAAAGTATTATGGGCTATAAAAAGTTTATGTATGGATGAAAAATCAGCTGGTGAGCATAGAATTTTTCAGCTACATGAATTAGAGGAGTTAAGGAATGAAGCTTACGAAAATCATAGAATTTATAAAGAAAAAACTAAAATCTTTCATGATAGGTACATTAGTAGAAAAATTTTTGATGTTGGACAAAAAGTATAGTTATATGATTCTAGATTGAAACTATTTCTAAGAAAATTGAAATCAAAATGGATAAGACCTTTGTGATGAAAGAAATATATGATCATGGAGCTGTAATGATTAGAGACATTAAAAATGATCATAGTTTTAAGATAAATGGACACAGGCTTAAACCTAACATAGAACATGAATGCCCTGCAGAAAAAGAGGTTTTATTATTAAAAAAAATTCGAGAATGAAATTAATGTGTCCAGCTAGAGATATGAAACTCAACACTACATGGGAGGCAACCCATGATTCTATTTAAATTAGTGCTTTACTTTTGTTGAATTTCGTAGCATCTATTTTTCTGTATTGTTTTCTTCTTTCAAGAAAAAAAAAGAATAAAAGTGCAAGAGGAGGAGTGTAAGACGAAGTGGGAAATTGAAAGCGAGCCTGAGGTTATATGTTCTTGAACTTGATCCTTTATTATAGTATTTTTCGTGCTTAATTTTGCTTATATGCATATTTGACTGAAAATTATATTTTCTGTAATTTGTGTCATTGAGGACAATGTCAAATTGAAGTTGGGGAGTAAGGTGATGAAAATATTAAGTTTTAATGTTGTAGACTGAATAGGAACATGTGTTGGTAATTTTTCATCATCTATAAGAGCAATTTTTCGAAAAAATATAGTGATGATTTCCTAGTTCTATCAAAAATAACAGAAAATAGTGTAGAGTGCAAACTGTCAAAAACTAGTAGAAAAAAAAATAAAAACAGTCTGAAACTTGAAATTTTAGAGACCCTTTTCTCACATTTCAAACCCCTAGGCATATATTGTTGAAATTCAGAATTACTATTATGAAAATGGTAGTTTTGATTTATTATTTTTGTAAATGGATTGTTGCTGAAAACAGAACTGACATAATTGAAATAGAGGCATAATTTTCAGGACTATCTAATTTTTTACATCATATTATGTGCACGAAAAAATTAAATTAATTAGATTGATTGATACCAAAGGATATTAAGATGATTATTATTGAGTTAAGAGAATGATTGAATAGCTTGAAATGTTAGAATACTCCTTGGATACATTATAGATAACATAGATTTGTTTTTACAGATTTTTCACTTCATGATCTCGATAGATAGAATTTACTTGATGAGAAAATTTGATTGATCATTTGAGTTTAATAGAGATTTTTACACCTTAATCTATAGGACTGGTGAGGAGAAATCACTTGTTTCAAAAAATAGAAAAAAATGAGTAGTGTGAAAAAAAATTTTGAAAGTGAGAAACACTTGCTACAAAATAAGTAGATAATGTGAAAGCCCTGGAAATGAAGAGTACACATAGAGGGTGTGAGACATTATTCTCATTGTCGAAATTTGTTTACAGGAAAAGCTACTTATTCACCACGAAAAAAAAAAAAAGAGGAAGAAGAAATATAGTGCAAACTTTAAAAATTAAGTCATAGGGAAGGGAAAGGTAGGACAATATTGTGCTAGAATGATTTTTGATAATTGGACCATCTTGTGAATTATATCCATGAGTAAAGAAGTGATAAAGATGTAGATTGAAGAAGTGAAATTTATATTTTTATTCTAAGGAGTGTTTAGACATTTAAGTGCTTGATATCTTTGTTCAATACTTGATAAAATAATCCAAAATATCTAGAGGTTCATCATTTTTAATTGTATTTTGTGCATTGAAATATGATGTCTGAAATTTCTGAAAGATAATTATATTTTTAATTCTATTGCTAAGGAACTAGCGATGACTTAAGTTGGGGGGTGTGATAAGTCTTCATTATCGTGAGTTAATAATTTACTAAGATGATGTTTTTAGTCTTAACCCATGATAAATAGACTTATTTTTTGTGTTAAATTGTGAAAAGTGATTTCTAATTGATTAATATGAATTTTTTCTTAATTACATGATTTTATAATTTATTTTGTTGAGAGAAATGAAAAAAAATATTTAAGGAAAAAGCAAAAAATCTGCCGGCCACTTGGGCCCGCTAGTAGGTCGGAGGCCTAGTCGGGCAGAGCCACTGAGTGGCTAAGGACCCCAAGCTCAAGGCTTGAGCAGCTAAGGACCAGACCGCAAGCTCGAGGCTCAAATAGTTGGTGACGCGGACTGCAAGCTAGGCGCTCAAGTAGTTGATGTGTGCGTCACTCCCCTTTCACGTCATTGGTGGCCAGTTGGGCATGGGGCAAGGAGTGTTCATACACACGCAGGTGATTTGTACCTATTGATGGCTAAAGAAGCACCCGTATTATATGCATGTGAAAATTGCCTAGAAAACTGATGTGGGACTAAACCGCGTGCTTTACTTTTTCCTACATATTTTCTAAATGCCAACAATGCCCCTCAATGATCATTATAAAATGATCCTTATGATGTCATACATTGAGGGCATTTTAGGACTTATTTTATCTCTCCCTCTTTCTCTCTCTCGTAGGCAGACAACCAGTGAAGAAATTGTGATTTTTGATGAGCGATTAAACTACAAAAATCACAAAAAATTCAGCAAAAACTTAGTCAACGCGATTCGCAAAGCATCGTGGCCAAAATTGGTGTAGGGTTTTAGACAAAACATGGCGAACTCAATGAAGAAATCATCTCCACTTGATCGATGAACAAGCCATCATCAAGAAGAGGACGATCCGCCAGGAGACGAGTTGCCACCTCCTAAGAGCATACCAGATGCGATAAAGGGCCTCCTTTCATTGCGCTGACTTGAGGACAAAGCCCTTGAGACGCACCCCACCTCCATCCAACACACCTCCGTCGAGTGACAGTCGCCGGAGGGCCCGTAAGTCGCCGTTTTTCTGTTCTACCAGGTGACAGCTGTCAGAAACAATTTGGCGACCCATTCCACCGATTTCTAGGCTTCGAAAGAAGTTCTAGAGATCACCCACATTGTCTTTGTCCAATGAGAGCCTTTGAGGCCGCGAACATTGCACGATTTCTTTTCTGAATATGTAGAATTTCGACGATCGCCGCCACGAAGTCAGAACTCTATTTTTCCTATTTTAAACTTTATTTTCATTTAAATTAATAATCTTTGGCATAATTTTAACATCCAATATATTTCGTACTTGAGATACAATTCTTTGGGCTTTTACAGAACTAAATTTGATCAATTAATTTGACGGTAATCGCTTATGAAAGAATCGTAGGTTGAAACTCTGTTTCCACCCGATTTATGTTCTTCAGGCACTAACATCACTTGACATCAGTGCCTTATTTCCTGTTCACATTTATTTAATATATTATATTTATTATTCAGTCAAAAAATCATAAAAAAACTATATTCTTTGAGAAAAATTCTGAAATATTACTTAATATTATATTACATCCCTGTGATTAACTTGAAAATTTCTCACCATTTTTAGAATCTTTTATCGATTTATAATTGATTTATTCACTCTGATAAACATTTAAAATTCCAAGAATTGGTCTTTTCTAGTTTTATAAATTTTAAATTTGTGTGATTTATTATACAATAGGTGAACCCGGACTCTCCCAAGATGAAGATGTCATGGAAAAGTATGGCATCGACTCATGAAATGTGACATCAGCCGAGACAATGTACTTATGACTGTTAGGTAGTTAGATCCTGTACCCCTTCTGCGTGCGAGAGTAGCCCACAAACTTCCCTCTGGTCGCACAAGGAGCAAGTTTGGATTTGGTGGCCAAGTGGTCATGAGCAAAGGTCACACATCCAAATACTCAAGGTGGCAATGGAAATAGTTCCTGATATGGATGAAGTCGATGAAGAGGAAGGTCTCCACCAAGGGGGGTAGAAGGAAGGCGATTGATGAGGAATGTGGAGATCAGAATAGCATCAGCCCAAAACTCATGAGGCACATTCATCTCATATAGGATCATCCAAGTCATGTCGAGAAAGTGACGATGCTTCCACTCAGCTACTCTATTTTGCTGAGAGGTGTGAGGGCACGACGTTTGATGAACAATGCCAACAGCGGTGCATAATTCTTGAAAATCTTTTTGAACAAGTTCTGCAGCGTTGTCTGTGCGAATGATCTTCGGAGTGCATGAATATTGAGTTGAAACCTCTTGGAGAAACTGGCGGATCATCGGAAGAGCATCGGTGTGATCGGTCAATAGGTATACTCATGACATTCGAGAGTAATCGTCAATAAGCACCATGTAATTTCGAAAACCAAGTATGGATGGAAGGCGGGATGGTCCCCAAATATCGCAATGCACCACATCAAAAGGTTTTGAACTAATCGATTCAACGCTTTGAAATGTGGCACGATGATGTTTGCCCATTTGACATGATTCACATTCAAAACCCTTAATTTGGACCCACAGGAGAGCTTGGTGGAGCTTTGTGATACCGAGATTGCTAAGTTGGTGATGCCACTCTAGAGAGGTAGAGGAATGAGAGAGGAGACAGGTCAGGCCTGTGGATGGTGCATTGGACACGAGCTCGTAGATGCCACCTTGAGTCTTACGCCTCAAACTAATCTGTGCGCCAGCCTCAAGTCCTGAAACACACAATGATGCGGCAAAAAGGTCGCTGAACAGAGGAGAGCTTCAGTTAATGCGCTGATTGAGATAAGATTGACAGGGAAGCTTGGGATATAGAGAACATCATGGAGTGGAAGCTGAGTTGTCGGTGATGCAGTGCCTTTGCTCATAACCAAATAGGGGTGTCCATCCACAACAAACATGGATTCGGGATTGGCGAGTCTGTAGAGGCGATAGAGAAGGGTGTCATCACCCATCATGTGACGGGAAGCACCAGAATCAATGATCCAAGACCTTGATGAGGAGGCTAAGAGAGCAGTACCTTGGGCAGAGGATGGAGTACCAACCATGGCAGAGGTATGTGCTACAAGGGAGCGGGCCTGAAGCTCGGCAGGAGAGAGATTTGCCGCATAAGGATGAGCAACCGGTGCAGAGGAGGGGGGTTGCACAAACCCTGGAGTCCGCAGTTGTGGAGCGGCTGGTGAAGGGGGCACATGATGGGGATGCCTGGGAGGATAGCCCCACTTCTGATAGCAGCATGCGGACGAATGCATCGAATGAGAGTAGTGAATGCTTGGAGGGCCGGTATATTTGCTGCGACAATGTTTAGAGGAGCGATCACTGGAGTTTGGACGATTGCCAGAACCTCTACCAGTGGCAGCCAGAGTCATAGAGTCCGAGGTGAGTAGTGCCGAAGAGTTGGATGATGAGAGAGGAATGGCCGAAGAAGGTCCCTTTATGGGGGTGAGGCTGTCCACCTGTTGAGCCGCATTGAAGACATCGGCCAAGGAGGGAAGAGTTGTACCACTAAGGATGGAACTGCGGATCTGTGTACTGCTGGCAGCAGGAATAGAGTTGAGGAACAATGACACTAGGTGGGGAATCCACAGAATCGGCCATGTCTTGATGAGGAGACGAACAGTCACCTTAGAGAGTGAGTGGGATGTTTCCGGGGTAAACAAAACTAGTATCTGGCTGGAAGCGGGCTAATAGCTAGCTCACAGGCGGATACCGGTCCATCAGAGAAGATAGAGATTCCAGCGAGATAGAAATTCTGGCGAGGACTGCCGGTAGAGATATTGCCTGATAGAGAGAACGCCCGGACGTGGAGATTGCCAGGTCAAGTGGAGCATCCAAACGTGGGAATCGCCTGGAGAGTAGTGCCTGGGCGTGGAGATCGCCAGGGCAAAGAGGAGGCCTGGACGTGGAGATCACTGGGCCAAGTAGAGCACCCAGACGTGGAGATCACCTGGACAGAGGATCGCCGGAGAAGAAGACCGCTAGGAAGAGGATGCAAGGAAGGATCGCTGGAGCCCGAGAGCTCTGATACCATGTTGAATTGCAGACAGAGAGAGAGAAAAGGTTCCTTTCATATCAAAAATAGGAGAAATACATGGGTTTATATAGTAGGAGAGAGAAGAGTCATTTTCTTGGATCTTGATTAGTGGAAGCTGTCAGCCAAAGGTCACACTCTCCTGATTGGCCACCACGCTTAGGGCACAAGCACCTTCTATATTGGGTGCCAGATTCAATATAAAAAGGTGGACTGGCGCCCAATATAGAAAGGTGGGCTGACAACCAATATAGAAAGGTGGGCGCTGCCCAATATTAAAGGTGGGCTGGTGCCCAATATAGAAGGTGGACAGCGCCACCTGTAGAGCCTCCAATTGGGCCTTCTCTTCTCACAAAATAAATAGATAATATATATTATCAGGCGTAGTTATATAATTTGCGCTTGATCCGACGCCCCTAAACGTGCCACGTCACCATTTTTCTAGTGGCAATCCGGTGGCTGATCGATACTCATATCATGCTAATATTCTGTGATTTTTCAGGATGCGCCATGTACCCCATGAGTACACTGATCGAAAGGCAGTGAGCATGCCACGTAACTAGTGTACTTAAGTCTTGGAGGGGCGTATCAATAATTATTGATTATTGTTAAATACAAATGAGATTATCGATTATCGCCCATGAAATAAAAAGGGTAGAGGTTCGCCGGCGACAATCATTCCATCTTCTCCCTCCTCCGTGTGGTCAGAGCCTCTAGTGACTAGCAAACCCTCCTCCTTACTCCCTCAGTTGCACCCAAAGCTGCCAGTAGGTAGCCAAAAGTCTTCTCCTTTACCCGAGATGGCGGTGACAGTGGCGTCAAATCCTTCTCTCCACATAATCCTTCCGACGAGTAGTGCAGAGCTGCCAGACAATATTCATGTGCCTTCTAGCGTGGTGTGACACGATCAGACGATACAAAACCGTCACACCGACGTCTCTTGCTATTCCAAAGGTGGACCATCGAAGGACAACGTTAGTTTTAAATTTATTTCCCATTTTATTTAGTTTTTGTCACAAGTAATAATTTTCATACATTCGTGGGAAATAATCGGAAGAATACATGATTCACTTCATCGAAAGGGCTTCTTTCTATCTCAAACCTTCCAAAACTCGTCGTGAATCATTTGGGGAGTGATTTCAAATCTTTTTCCATCAATTTCAATCGAGAAACCTATCTGAAATTCTTTGCCATTTTTCCACTAGGCGGAATGATTTTCCAACGATTTTCCTCTGATTTCTCTCCGATTAATCAGTGGCTTGTTGATTTCATGGTTACATTTTAACCATTTACTCCTTATTAATCAGAGCAAAACTGATTCGAGCATTTTCTGGTGTGATTTTACATCTTTTTTGTGAATTCCCTCTCACGTATTCGTCTGGAAATTGTGGTCAACACAGGTGCGAGATGTGTTGACCATAATTTTCTCTCTCCTAATTATCATCTATTTTCTTTTCTCCCTCCTCTCCTCCACCTAAAAATTTGTCTAAAAATCTCTTCTTATCCCCATTTCTATCTCCCAAAAATTCGTCCAAAAGTCCCTTCAAAATCCCACATCTATCTCCCAAAATTTCTTCCTCTAATCCCTTCTAAATTGCATGTCTATCTCCCTTTGTCTCTTTGCAATTTATTAAATACTAGTTTCTATTATTTAATTTATTAAAAATTATAAAAAATTATATAATCACTAGAATAATAAAATCAAAATTAGTTCCATAACAAGTTATTCCTACTACCTATGTTCGATTTGAGACTCATTGCTTTACTAATTTTTCATTAAGTTTCAATTATAAATATTATTAGATTATGAGTATTTAAACCCAACGACAAATGCTCATCAAGGGGAGAAGATAGAATAACCACTATCGACAAAGTCTCTATTATTTTATCTCACTCACAACAATTGATAATGTCTATGTTACCAAATGATAATTAATAATTGTTGGTATGCCCTGCAAAAACTTAAGTATTTTGGTTAGGTGGCATTTTTTTTGCCGTTTGATTGATCTATTGTGCATTGTGAGATTGGTCACTGATGCTCGTGGTATGTGACACTTTGTATGTCCTTGGATCACAACACTATGAGACATCAAATCTGGTTTTATGCCTAGGAGTGTATGGTGCTTCCAAAACATCCGAGATAATCTGTTATCCATTCTAAGTATCAATGACGATCCATCACTTAAATAAGGGTGATGTGGCACATTTTGGAGCATAAAATCAGGCATACACATCAATCCAACGATTAAAATCAAATGCTGAAAAATATATCTTTTCATGGTTATATGTAGGAAATGTCCCAATCAATTAGATATTCATTCCTTAATGGGTAACTAGATTTCATCACTGGTTGTCGAGGGTTTGAGCGAGATTGAGACCTAGCTAGTTAATGGGCCTTAGAATGTTTTACCTCTTTACTTATAAACCTTGATTCTTTTATGGCCCCGTGACATGTACTTCAGTCCTCATTAACATGGGCCAGGTAGTAGTGAGACCACTAAGTCTATTATCAGATGCAATGGGCCCATTAGCCTTCATAAGGCCTGCTAAGTGTTGAGCGCCATTAAATAGTTTTTTATATATTTTTAATTTATTTATTTATTTTATAAAATAATAATAAATACATTTTAATGTGAAGTAAATAATTAAAATCAAAGAAAATTCTTAAAAAGTAAGAAAACATTAAAAAAACCTTCTTTAACATTTATGACTTACACAAAATTCGTATAATATTTTATTAGTTTAACTCGCATTGCATCTAAAAAATGAGATACATTCTCAAGGATGTTGTAGAACTTTAGCTTGAACTCATTTGATAAAGCACATAAATCATAAGCTGATGTTGTTTTGGTGATGAAAAAACTATGTGAAAGAATAATAAGGTGCTTGCAGGGTATATTATTGATAAAGTCATAGGAGGTTATTCAATACCAATTGTAGGTTTCATAACTTTACTTCTGTGTGTCCTCTCACCTATCAAAGGATAGTGAATGATCAATTCACCATTGAAACTAATGATTTTGAAATTTTTGAAATGGTGGATCTTGATGATTTTAATCCAGTAAAAGTCTTCAAAATTTATATAGTCAAGGGTAAAGTTGTCATTTTAAAACATAACCTAAAATTAATATTCTCATGATCTTTTTAGATGACCAAAATTTCTCCAAATGCCCTAATATGATATTTAGCATGTACATTCAGTATTTGAAAGCAATTTATCATCACATTTTGTATGCTTCAATTCAAGTATAGGCACATGTGTTGACATGAGTAGAGAGGAGAAACAAAATTAACTTTTGTGACATCCCCCCTTTTGAAAAAGACTGATTTTGGATCATTAAAGGGTCATTAGAAAATACTAAAGCTTAGAAAATTTGGTGAATATAAGGAGAACTCACAACAAAAAAATCCAGATCAAATGTAAAAATTAAAGGTGGCTAACAAAGGGACAAAAGACCATAGCCCAAATAAAAAGCATTCTAAATACGAGATTGGAAGATACATGTCTTTTTGAAGCGTTGATTATGAACAACTGAACTAGAAATCTCTCACCTGTATTTTAGAATATTTTTAGTACTTGGGCGGATCAAGATCATCACTCTAGAAGATATTAGCTAGTACCAATCTTCTATGGTCCTCTAAGTTCATTAATCTAAAAGAGAGGAATATGTCTCCTCTTGCTCTTTTATTGTTGAAATACTATGCTGGATGGAGTTAACTCTGATGAATGTGGCTAAAGTCTATAAACCAATATATATTTCACCCCCATATTATCCTCAATGTAAAGAGCTGGTCCTAAATGAGTGAAATAGGTAAGGTGGATAGAACCACTCTAAATTGTGTGAGTGAAATATCTTAATTAAATTTTAAGCCACAAATAAATTAATAGTAAAGCCTAATTAAACCCTCACCCCCTTTTAGTATGAAGGTTGACAATATAAAGAAGGTTGAGATGAAAATTCACTATTTACAATTTTTTTTCTGTTTCACTTAGTCCCTAATGTGGGTGAAACATCTCTTTTATATGTGATGTATTGTGACATCTAATAGTACTTTACATTAGATAGATAATAGTCTAGTTTGGGTTACATCCATGTCAGGCATTTAAAATCCATAGAAAATCTGTTAGTCTCGTAAAATTCATCACATATGAAAATCTCAAAATTTTTACAAATATTTTGTTCCATCATGTTTTCGTTTTTATTATCTTTCCATCTAAATGCATATGTATACCTGTGGCACTATCTTTCATTCAAAAGTGTTTTAATTATCTACAATATAACTATAGACCATCTTTCCCTTGACATAATTTCTCTTAGTTTAATACCCAATTTGATTTGTTGCAATTTACACTTACTAGGTAATATAAATTCGTCATCCAAACATCACTAAAACATCATCTATCATCATCAAAATTATTCAAGGCTTTCTTAGCCAACAGAAATATATTTTACAATTTTTTTAATTTTACAAAGATATTATAGATTAAAATTTTCTATTTACTTTTATTATTAAAATTATATTAAAGATAAACCTAAAACATTTTTATATGTTTAGAAACATTTAAGATATCCATAACTATTTGAATTGCTACAAACTTAATGAGATACATTATAAGATAACATATGTGAACAAGTCATCACCATTTATTTTAATTTCATACATGGAATGTTGAATTTGTTTTGAAGGATATATTAGATGTCATCTAAAGGATTGAGTATAGTTTCTATGCACCAGGTGTATTAAAATTTTTTGACTTTCCTAGAGAGCTCAACTTGGAAAGCCATTTTCTTACTTGGCCTCTAGATTGTAAAGAGGGAAAATATGCATCATCTCAAAGATCTTGAATTACATTTTTCTTTGAACAATAGCTTTAAAACATTTTCAAACGGAATATTCAAGAAAATACACTTTTTCTTTGGACCTTCTGATTTTGACCGCATTTGGTAGTTTATAAGACATTATTATGTAAATCAAAAAGCCATCCTAGGGAAGCAAAACCAGTTTCTACATATTTTTGTAGTACATAAAAACCACGAATATATGTGTTAGATGCTCTTCACAAAAAAATGATAAAACCAATAAAGTGTTTGAATGGAAACTCACATGTGGAATAAGTATATGCTGAAACTCCTAATATTTAACCAATATAAATAGTGACCAATTTAAGGTTTTTCATTTCTTTTGATATGGTTACCCTAGTTTTCAAGCATTCATGGCACATGCTTCGTGATGTGTAGGAATAGAATACTGGTTTTTGTAATTGACCTAATTAGTCATGCGTCATAGCATCTTCTCTAGTTATGCTCTCCTTTTGTTACATTTTGTTCGTTTCTAATTCTTAAACGTATTTAACAACATCTTAAACCTCAAATAATATATTTTCATTGGTATTGTCGAATATGTTTAAATGGACTCCATAAAATGTTAATTGCTAAACTAGTAAAACAAACAATGTCTCTTTCATAAAGTCCAACTCATATAAATATTTTATAAGAGTTCACAAGGAGATGAAAAATTTCCGAGTGAATAGAACTAATTACAACGGAGAGGGAAACATAAAAGTAACCATAACTCATGCCAACCTGTTGTTTTTAGTTCTAAAAATTGCAGCCTCGCTCAATAATGTCTCATGTTGACCATAAAACAGACCAAAACAAAAACAGCCAGGGTCGATGTGGTCAGCATCAGACACGCATGAAGGTGGATCGGTCATCAGGACAAAACAATAACGTTCACACCTAGCTCACAAGGCGAGTGCCAGCTGGGAGACATTCCCCCCGGAAGGAAAGGACAGACAGGTCGAGCACTCGTAGCACTCACCCTTTGATGTGGAGCATACGGATTGCTATTGATTGAACAGAAGAAAGGCCCTCTAACATATCCCTCTCTTGTGTCTAGAGAGTGTAATATCCCGCCATCTACGATCTTTAGGCTCCGAGTAATAAGACCGTCGTAGGCAAAGTTACTGCGCTAGGCGTACGTCCCTCTCTCTCTCTCTCTCTCTCTCTCTCTCTCTCTCTCTCTTTCTCTCTACTTGGGCTGCACTCGGTGCAGTGCTAGGTAAGCCATGAGCCGATAACCGAGGAGCATGAGGAGCATAATGCAGACGTCCAACCATAGGTTCTTCAGCCCCACCGATCTGACCGAGGGGAAGTCCACTACCCGGCACATCACCCCCTTTGAGCACTCGTAGTAGTCGTCCTCGCTGAATTGCACCCCCAGTAGGAGCTTGTAGCAGTAATAGCTGTAGCTGAGATACTTAAACCACTCAATGAAGACTGGGATGTGCTGCACATAGTAGCCGCCGGCGATGAGAAAGACGATGGTGGTGACGGAAGCTAGAGTAGTGCCCTGCTTGAGGTCCATGAGGATGGCACCTATGGCAAGACCAAGGCTCTGGGCCACGAGCACGCTGTAGAGGACGACGAGAAGGGAGAGGAAGAAGGCGGCAGGGTCCGGCTTGAGGCCGCCCATCCAATAGAGGATGACGACGAAAGTGGTGGGAAGCGCGAGCTCCATGGGCAGGTCGCCTACCGTGCGCGCGAGGAAGTAGGACGAAAGGCGGTACATTCCCGAGGATCGTTCCTTCATCAGCATCGACCGCTCCTGTGGAAAGGTGAAGACGCTGTTGTAGAGGGGGAAGAAGCCCCAGAACACGGAGAAGAAGAACAGGAGCGCGCTCTGCAGAGGAACACAGTATGCACAAGTTCAATGACTAGTCGTGCGAGCAATTTGGAATCCATATCGGAGCGGAGTGGCGGTGGTGGTTGCAGTAAGAGACCCAAGGCCAAGCCCGGATCTTCTTCTTTTTATACTACTTTTGCCTCTCCCGATGACGACCCACGGGGGTCGCCTCCGACGAAGCGTTTGACTTTAGTGCACGTCGTTCTAATTATAGACTGAACCACTTGCAGTACTGTTGGGCAATCTGTTTCCTACGATCTTGTGCTAGTCGGTTGGGTGGGCGGGCCACTGTCGGTCATTAGCAAGGATATGTCGGAAGGTGCCTCAAAGACCCGGAGCTCATCTCCCGAGAGAAAGTTGTTACGGCAATGGAAGTACTTACTCGATCCTGGATGTGGGAGAGGGGGGTCTGCCACCAGAGTAGACCGGCGAGAGTTGCGACGCTGACGACCTGGAAAATGCGGAGGTAATTGAAGACCTCGTACCGCCTCTCTTTCAGACTCCTACTAAGGAGCACGTTGAATTGTCCCCACCAACTTATGCTCCATTGCTCCTTCCTCACTGCATGGAAGAAACGGAGCGTAACATACAACATCGCGGATCCTAGTCAGCAGAGTTTCTGTGGAATGTTACTAGTCTCACTTGGGAGGGAGGCCACCCCGCTGCCGACATAGGTGACTGGATCAGTGGACAAGCACAACTCTGCCTTCAGCCTCGACGCAATGTTCTTCTCGTACGCCGAAAGGAGTGCCTTCTTCACCAGCTTCTGCTCCTCCAGCTCTTTTCCGCTATCCTTCACCTCACTGGTTTCTCCTCCGGGCTGGGACTCCGGCGCGAACCCTGCCCACCGAGTTACATGGAAACAACTGCCTCATCGGTCTAACTTACGTGGAAGGCAAAAGGAGAGGACAAACAACACGCCACTGACATGCCACGTGTCTGTAACAGCCCCGAAGGATAGTTCAACCCGGAAGATTGGATCCCAAAAGGATGATGGGCTTTACTGGAGTCAGGTCCATGGGTCACTCATATCATAAGAATGGTATGCATATGGTTAGAGAAAGTTGGTAACAACAGCTCTACCGTTGGCGAGGTCCAGCATTAAATCTGCCGGGTTGACGACGACCGATGTCCGGAAGCCGATAGACGCAAAATAGTCGAGAGCGGTAGAGGCAGGTCCGTGGTAGATGGGGCTGCCCTCGGAGAGGATCACCACCTTGTCGAACATATGGTAAAGACGGCTCGAAGGCTGGTGGATGGTGGTGACTACCGTGCGACCACCGGAGGCTAGCCGCTTGATGGTGTTGAGGATCCTCTGGGCTGTAGTTGAGTCGAGACCAGAAGTGGGTTCATCCAGAAGGAGTAGGCTCGGGTTTATTAGCATCTCCTGGCCGATACTCACTCGTTTCTTCTCACCGCCAGAGATACCCCGGAAGAGCGGTCCCCCGATCATGCTGTGTGCGCAGCGACCCAGACCGAGCTCAGAGATGACGCGCTGAACTTGGGTCACCTTCTCCTGCCGGGTGAGCGAGCCTGGCAGGCGGAGCAGGGCGGTGAAGACAAGAGTCTCTGAGACCGTAAGATGCGGGTAGAGAACGTCGTCCTGGGATACAAAGCCTGTCCGCCGGCGCATGCTCCCGGAGAAAGGTTGGCCGTTGTATGTAATCTTGCCGCTCAGCTTGCCCTGGAGGCGACCCCCGAGGGCGCTGAGGAGGGTCGTCTTGCCGCTCCCTGACGGGCCGAGCATTCCCAGCATCTCCCCGGGATTCACCAGACCAGTGACGCGGTTGAGTATAGTTTTCTCTGAGCAGTCGCCATGGCCGCTGCAGCCGCACCAGCTGAAGCCACGCTTCTGACACAACTTCACCTTGTACTCCACTTCCTCAAACTGTCATAGAAAAGATGAGTATTTGTTAGTATTCTGAGCGCAGACTCTGGTGATCGCGGACCATTACCGGCAGTACTGGAACCACTGCGAGAAACATAATAGCGAAGGGTGACATGCCAGGAAGAAATCTCGGTGGTGCTACCTTGAGTGTGACAGGATATACCGCACGGACAAGCGGACGGAAACCCGGATCCGACTGCGGGACCTTGAACGACACGGAGGTGGTGTTTTTCAGCTCGTCTCCGGGCTGGGTGCTGCGGGTGGCGAGGGGCTCTTGCTTGGACATGGTTCAGGCAGGGGGCTGCTGGCAAAGGGATCGATAGGTGGATGGATATAATGATAGAGCGAGAGATGTAGACGTAGATGGAGAGAGAGAGAGAGAGAGAGAGAGAGAGAGAGAGAGAAGAGAGAGAGAGGGAGAGATGTTTGGAGATGGCAATCTTCGGTTTGTGGTTTGGTGGTTGTCTAGGCTTAAGATATACAAGTGCAAAGAAGGGATAGAGGATATCAAGGACGAGAATGTCTTCTTTGTCGAGTGCGATGGACCTCTCCGGGGCCGCGGTAGTGGTGGTGGGGTAAGTTAATTTGGTGCGCGCTCCATTCTTCCTTTGAGCTTTACTCTCGTTAAGCATCCCATCATGCTTGCCTAATCAGTGCATATATTTCGGCAACAGCTGGTCAAAAAGATGGACCCCCTCGTCGGGATTGAAACACGCGGACTCTCTCTGCTCGGCTCGTCTGGGGATAAATCGCTTTAACTGGTTCACGTGGAGGAAGATGTGTGGAAGGAAGGGAGGAGATGTCGGATGTGATTAGCATAAAGGAGTCCTCGTTAACAAGATGTCCGCCCGCCGCCAGCAATAGCCTCGTGGGGCCTGCTTTTCCAATAAACCCCAACAAAGAATTCGACGTGCAACGGGTGATAATGCTCTCCTTTTCAACTAACAACCACAACGCACATGATAATATTCTTGTTCTTCCGTATGCCCTGAGCGACTCTGACATTGATTAAGAATGACTGATATGTGACGAGCGAAAGAAAGCTGGAGATCATGACGAATCGACTGCGGTTGTCGTCTTCATCTTCTGCCGACTCGATCGAGAGCCAATTCGTCCCGTGTTTTTGCTTGCTTTGCCTCGTTCAGATAACCAGTAGAGCAGATCGATCTTGATCTTCATATTCGTGCGGAACGAAGCCGTAGAGAGGAGGACGCCTCCTGTCTAGTCGACCCCGAGTTAGGAACGTTGGAACAGAACACACATGGGCCGTCGCCGGCTTTTAAAAGAAGCGGATAAGAGGAATATTAGTTACGGCTGCGTAATAAAACCCCCACTCGTGCATGGCGGTCCCAGGAACATCACTTCATCCGATCAATCAGGGTGAGGTGTGCCGGGCTCGTTCAGCGTGTGCAGATGTCGCGCTGTTCTTCGTGTATAGACAAACCAACCTCTCCTAGAACATGTTTTACGTACCAGGAGCAACCACCGTGCGACGCCCTTTCCCGGAGAATAATCTTTGGGTTGCCATTCCGAAGCATCTATGGGCCACTTGAAGCTGTCTCCCACCCTCCTAATGCACTGCTCTTCCTTCCGCACGGAAAAAAAGCTCATTGTGAAGGGAAAAGGCCGCGAACAGAGGAAGAGGAGGGAGAACCCGCTTACAATGGAGTGAGGAAAAGAGAACAATGGGGTGCGTTAGTGCTCCTCTTTTTCGCTTCCGTCTCTTTCTCTTTTGCCACATTCAGTTGACTCCTTGAGACGCATGTAAACTCGATGTGTGCCGACGCACGCAGTTCATCAGTTTACGAGAAAGAAAAGGTGAATCCATGGTTTATAGCGAACACTAGAAAGCAACGAAAAGAGAAGAATAATTACAAGGAGGAAACCAAGAGGAGATGACTCTTGGTGAGGAAATGATCCAAGAATGTCCTGTTCAATCTCTGTACAGTGTGGTGCTCATGTCGAGGGAAACAAAAAGTGAAGTCTCATTTCTCTTCTAACGAAGAAGACGAACGCTTGCAAATGAACCCCTCCGGCTCCTTTGTTAGTTGGAGCTGTGGCCTCGTAAACTTCTTTATATGTCGGAGCTCTTTCTTTCCCGGTGTTTGTCTGCCGCTGTTTTGGCTTCGACACGTGTCTGGCACTCGGAGTAATGTCCAAACTTTGCTATCCACCGTCGGCCTCGGAAGGTTGTCTCCGTCCTCCCCGCACCTCAGAGTCATTGGGTCCATGAAGGAGGACGAGTCTTGGGCAATGAATGGAGGGCCCTCCCCACTCTCTTTCTCTCGCCATGCACTTTCTGAACATCAGCTTTCTTTACCAGCGATGCCCTGGCTCTTTTCTCCTCCTCCCACGTCGTCTTGCGGCCGACTTCGCCCTATTTTACATCCCGTTGGACGGTGAGGATGTCTCTACTGTGACTCTGATTTCTGGGTGGCGAACGAGAGGGAACTCGTGTCGTTCACATGTGAGGTTAAGCATCGTCAAGTGCAAAAGTCGGGAAGATACGAGGGAGGGGAGGCGCACGACAAAAGGGAGAGAAAGAGATGTGCCATGGGTTACGTTCCTAACCCACCCGGCCTAGGGGGATGAAAATTCTGACAGACCTTAGGGCTCTTAGGAACGCCGTTAATTAAATTATCCTCGGAAAGGGTCCATGGAATCGCACTCAACTCAAATCGGCGGTGCATGGGATTGTTAGCCTTTGTTAGGGCAAAGTCTCCTACAAAGGCGCCTATCTTAGGGCGGAGGCGTTCCTATGAGATTAGGGGGAGCAATTATCTTCTTTGGTTCGGTGGCAATTTGTTAACGCGGCATGTGGGGCTCCCCATCGAGTTCGACCAACCCGCATCTCCCCCTTCCGGTTCGTCGACGGAAGTGCCAGCGTCAACCACTGCAGACAGAGGGGGCCGTTGGCGACGGCGTCAACTCAGACGTTGAAATTAGAGAGCGATGGATCCACGGAGATCGATATCAACCTACTTGAGAGGAAATGCCCAGGGGGACGGGTCAGAGAAATAATAAGGTAGAGAAAGAACAGTTGATACGATCGCTCATCAGCTCAGCTCTAGAAGAAAAAAATTCCATGGTGTATACTGCTTCCTATCTTGTCCGCTTGCGTGGTGCCATCATTCCCGCATGAGCCTGCGCGGCCCCTCACCGATCGCTGCTCGCTTTTGCTGATACAGCGAGTTCCCACTAAGCATCTTGAGCCCAATTCTTCCGCGATATGCTGCATGAAAGTGCCTCAGAAAGGCGATCACGATGCTAGTTTTCCCCAAGAACACCCTCACATTACGTGCTCCTATGATTGGCCACACCAGAGTCAAATTGAGACAAGTTGACTGGACGAGGCCTCCACGTAGAACCACCATTGTAGTAGCCGGCCTATGACGTTCGGTCGGCAAAGCTCAGTTCGGGACTCTCACAAACGCGTTCACTTGTCTCTGCGCCCCACCCAAATCATAATCATTGTACTCACACGTCAGACGCGTACTTTATTGGAATTTCGTCGTCAGCCGTGTTAAAGTTGCTAAACCCATGCCTCGTTCTACTACATGCCCTTCTCATCGGCGATGAGTGACACCACAAGAGAAGGTGCGTCGCCGATGAGTACGCGACCACGGCATGACCTTCTCATCGTAGGGCGTCAGTAATCTCGGTTGCGATACTTGATTAAGGGAGTTTACTGAAAGCCTCCAAAACTTCCTTAGTCCCTCTATTCTCTCAACTCCACATCCCCGAAATGATTTGAGTTGGATAAGACTAAGTAATGCAAATCCTTGGGTCCCCTTCTGCAGTAATTGACGGCTCTCTCAAAGGGCGTGCTGTATCTTAATTTATGTTTTCTTCACTCGGAGACACATCGCATCTCCATGATCCTAGACAGAGGCCATTATTTTCCTTGTTAATTAAATGGGCCATTCATCCTTTTATCGTATGACCGTCAACTAGTTAATCAGGATTTGTGACCAAAATGGGGGACTTAAATCTTAAGAAAATAAACGAGTAATAATGACTTTAGAGTTTAACTCCTATTCATAACCCGGAATCCAACGACTGATTCAACCTGTTAACCCGAAGCTAATGTTTTTAACGAAATTTCATGACTCTACCCGGTGGATACAGATCCTCACCCCTATTGCGACCGCGTCTGGGAACTTCGAGCCGCCTCAGATGTATCCCAAGACGACGTCTACGCTCGCAGTTCCTTCCTAGGTCAATTCCCAAGACAACGTCTGCGCATTTCCATCATGCGCATGACACTAAATTCGAGGGTTCCCTGTTGCTCATGAACTGGGTTTCCACGACCAAGACAATAGCAGACGATTTCATCCAAAGAAGCCTGAGGATGAACTTAATAGGAGGAAGCCGATGGAGCTTACAGCGAGAGTTTTCCACCGTTGATTCAAGAGAACCTGAACCGCACATTAGGTGCTGCCTCAACATCGCTTCCACCTCGAGATAGTGGAGCTTGAACTGATGGTGATGTGCCAGCAGTGGGTGATCGACGTTGTGTCTCATTCATCGCGCGCGTAAGAATTTCAACGGACACTGACGGTTCCCCATGCAAGAAGAGGATAGGGGAGCTTGCGCGGCGTCCACATCGACCCCCACAACGAGAACCAACATAGCATTATATCTCTGAAAGATCCAGAAATTTAAACCTGTTATATTTGTGATAACCGAAATGTACTGAAAACCGCATCCAACAGATTGATCAACAAAAATGGTGTTTTATATGAAGTGAACAAGTTTCACGTATCAACAAGTAATTAAAACATTTATCCTAGATTTGCGGATATAAGATTCATATATGTATTTATAATTCTGTACTCAATCACTATAAAAGTTTTCAAAATTGTGTGAAAATTTTTACACAAAGAAGGAATTTAATTGCAAAAATTGGGATATTGTATTTACATCTTAAGATTGGAAAGTAAGCTGTAGAAAATAAGCATGCAAAAATAATTTAAAGTAAAGCCGTTAAAAATATCTTTAACTTTGCATTCTCTTTTTGTTATGTTTTGGAGTCTCATGAAATTTAAGCTTTAAAAAGGCACATTACAATAAAAAAAACATTTCACACTATATCATGACCCAAAATATCATAAATGATGTAATTGGTGGTTTAAGGATTTTTATGTTAAGTAATCATAAAAGCATAAAAAAATTCATAAACATGTTGCTATTATACTAATATTCAAATAGAGATCTATATATAAAAGAAATTTTCTAGAATATGTAGAAAGAGAGTTGAACTAACAAAAAAAAGGTTTTTTAAAAAACTCATCAAAACCTAAAGTGTGTCAACCCAAAAACTAAGAGTGAAAGTGTGTTGACCCAAAATTGTTGTTGGAGTCCATCAAAAGATGAAGAAAAAGACAATGTATCTATCCCAAAAAGAATTTCAACTCATCCAAAGCTGAAGAAAGAGTAGTGTCAACTAAGAGAAACTTGAATCAAATTTAAGAGAAGAAAGACATTTTCAAAAGGAAACATGAGACATGTTACAGGATCTCAAAAGGTCAACATGAGTGAATGTTTCATTTGAAGTCTACAATGAGACCTAGTAAATTGGTTGTTAAACTTATAGCCTAACTATGTAGAATATTTTCCAAGTCATCTCAAGTGTCAGAGCAAACTACTTTGACCAATCAAATCTTAGAGCTTTTCAATGGTTTTTGAAGGGTATTTATGGTTGGTATTAAATACTCACTATCTAATATAATTTATTATTAAAACTAACTAAAATTTACTACATAAATAAGTTTCAAGTTGAACACAAGGAGAAGGAATAATATGTCATGAGTATAAATTTTGATTTTAGGTTTTAACTAATTTTAGCTTTTTAGGAATTTTATAATGTTTTTATTTTTAATTATTTAAATCAAAATAAATTACGAAGAATTAAAATTATGTTTTGTCTCTTATTGTTTAGTGAAATAATAAGAAGAGAGACAAAATTCAGAGGAGAAAATAGGAGGATAGAAAGGGGATTTCAAAGGGAATAATAGAGAGAAAAGAAGAGGGGAGAGAGAGTGAGAGAGAGAGAGAGAGAGAGAGAGAGAGAGAGAGAGGAGGGAGATAGATATGGGATTTAGAGGGAAATGAACATGGGGTTTTGAAGGGATTTTTAGAGTAAATTTAGGAAGATATATAGAGAGAGAATAAGAGAGAGAATATGAGAGAGAGGAGAGAATTTAGATGATAAAAGAGAGAAAATCATAGGTCAACATATCTCACATAGCATCAGCCATGATTTTCGGATGAATACATGCGAAAAAGGTGTAGAAAAACACCTAAAAATAACTAAACATAATTTTCATCAATTATTAAGGTTAAATGTTGAAAATAAAATAAAAAAATTTTCAAATCACTTGAAAATCAGAAAAATATCTCTAAAATTCAATTTGCATTTTGCAAAAAAATGGCAAGGATTTTGAGCGTGATTTCTTGATAGAAATTAATGAAAAATGATTCGAAAGTATTCTTAAGATGATAACATTGAGTTATGAAAGATTTGTCAGCGAAAAAACCCATTTTGTTGATTAAATCATGTTTTCTCTCAGTTATTTTTACAAATTATCTAGAAATTAATGTCTACAACTAGAATCTAAAAAAAAAACTTATGAAAAATAAAAAAAATTGTTTTTCATGTGCCCAGTCTCTAGTAACCAATGACATAGATGCAACAACTTTATATGATCTAAACATGTGGAAGCATGCCACAAGGTGCAGAAGAGTCGTTTGGTGGCTCTACACTACTCGCCAAAAGGATTCTACTTGAAGAAGGGTCCACGCCACTATCATCATTGTTTGGAGAAGAATGGAAGACTTTTGGTCACTTGTTAGAGGCTCTAAGTGTAACCATGGGAGGACTGAGGAGGGTTTCGCCAATTGCTAGAGACCTTGATCATGTGGATGGGAAGAGATGTAATACCTTTGTGGGCCAACTCTCTATGGGTTTTATTTTCACTTGAAATAATCAATAATATATATTTTACCAGATTATAATTTATTATTATTTTTATGTCCCAACATCACTTAAGTGGCTGTTCCCATCCTGCTTCATCCATTGCCTGATCACACTACTACACTTTGATTTGCCACTTACAACTAGGGGTACGTGGTGCTATGTGTGAGATCCAAGCATGCCTTTGAGATATTTGAACCTTCACCACCTTTCTAAAAGAATAGGATAATGCAATGTATTGTTTGATTAAAAGGATGTGACAATCTGACACTTCAAAATATCTTGATAAATGCATGTGCCTTTTAGGTATCAAATATCGCCCCTCTACTACTTAAAATTTGATGTGACATGTTTAGTGACATCATATCAAACAATATGATGAACCAATAGTTATAATAAACTTGAAAACACTTGAAACATATTTAGTCTCACATTAGTTATTTGTATGGATTTAACATGCTAAAATATGGGAACACCCTATCATCATTAGATAGATGTTCCTTAATCACTTAACTAGATTTCATCCCTAGCTCACGAGGAGCTGAGCTAGAGTGATGCTCAATGGGCCTAGGAGCTGCTTACCTATTGATAATTTGTGAAAATTACATGTTAATCTATTAAAAAATTTAAGAGACTAGTATATATTTGATCATTATTTTATAACTTATCATATTCATATATTTGGTGTATCATTTACATGAAGTTATCTAAATTTTGATTTAAAATAATATTTTATAATTAAAAAGAAAACTTAATGAGAGTCATTTTATTATGAAACAATGTGGTTGATGTAAAAATATTATTTATTTCATGTTGATTCAAATCTTATTATGTTGTGCTCAATTTTTATAATTTTTAATGAATTAATTTTATTGAAATATAATTTTTATAATTTTTTTGAAAATTTTCTGAATTAAATAAGACTAAAAAAATAGATTAATGGGCTCACTGATTAGTGGGCCTATGGGGGCCCAAGATGTCATCCATTTCATAGCTAATTCTCATGTCACAAATTTGATGAATAAAAGAATGCCACATCACCAAGTCCACATACACTAGCCATTGTTTGAATTTTGAGCTCGTAAAAGTAGAGTGATTTGAGGTACTAGGAGAAAAGTCAACAGCTATCTAAGGACAAATACATACCCACGTCAATCCTTTTGCTAGATCGCTGCACATGGATATGACAATTGAAGTTGAGCCATGTCACTAGCCATCATCTCAAGTGTTTCGATAAAGCTAACATGGATGAAAAGATTGCAGTGGCCTCATCCAATGACGTACAAGTGGCCATGTCACCTATGGATCATTGTGGATTGGGAACATGTAAATTGGATGGTTCTACTTGCCATGTGAGGACACATGCACAAATATTGATTATTATTTGATAAACTAGATATATGGTGATACAAGTGAGGCTGGGTATATTTACAAATATGGATTATCATCTAGTCAAATAGATAATATCTATTATTCTCACACATGATGGTGAGAGAAATCTAAAAATATTGGGAAAATCCAAAAAATAAAAATAATAAAATAGAAAATAGCAAGTTAGAACATAAATTTTCATTTGTATATTTGGAGAATAAAAAGGATGGAAGAAGGAGAGGTGAGCCTTTTTGTAGTTCTTTTTGAGGTTTTTCTTCTTATTTTTCTTTTATTTTTAATAACTTGATAAATGAGAGGATTTATCTATTTTCCCAATCATGATTTAATCATTGTATAATAAATTGTGCAAGTTTAAAATTTATAAAGCTAGAAAATACTAATTTTTGGATTTTTATAAATATTTTAGAATAATTAAATCAATTATTAGAATAAATATGTTAGATAAAAGGTTCCAAAAATAGTAGAAAATTTCCAAGTCTATCATACGGATGTAATATAATATTAGGTAATGTTTTTGAATTTTCCTAAAAGAATATGATTTTTTATGATTTTTAGATTAAATGATGAATAAAAATATATTTAAGAATTTATGAAAAAGAGAAATAAGGGTGGTGACATCAAGATGACATTAGCACCCAATGAATACGAATCAGGTAGAAGTAGAATCCTACCTAACAATTATTATATAAGTGATTACGGTCAATTGAATGGGTCAAATTAAGTTGTATAAAAGCTAAAAGAATCTTAACTTAATAACAAAGGGTTTAGAAACTTGAAATTACACGAAGTATCACAAATTTAAATGAAAAATGAAGTTTAAAATAAGAAAAGTAGAGTTCCACCTTTGCAATAGCGACTACCAAAATTTTGCGTGTTTGGGAGGAATTTCATGCAATGTCCACAACATTGAAGGCTCCCTTTAGACTCAAACGTCAAGTTTTAGATCTTCTTGTGAAGTCTAAAAATCAATAAAATGGGTTGCCAAATCATTTCCGACAGTTGTCCCTTGGTAGAGATGAAAAATGGTGACTTACGACTCTCCAATGGTTGTAACTTTATAGAGATGAACTAGATGGAGGTGGGGTACATCTTAGAGGGCTTTGTCCTAAGGTTGGCAAAACAAGAGGAGGCTCTTCATCGCATTTGGTATGTGATAATATGTCAACTTTCAAATGTAATGTGAGTTAAAATAATAAAATATTACATAAATTATGATGAAAATATATTATAAATATTGAAGAAATTTTTAAAACTGTTTTCATAATTATCATTAATCTTAGTTAATTTTTATGATTTATTTCAAATTAAAATGAATTACCTACTATTTTATGAAATAAATAAGTGATATCTATTATTAGGCATACTTATATAATTTATGCTTAATTTAACACCCTTGAATGTGCCACATCACCCATTTCTGAAGGTGAATCAATAGCTGATCAATACTTATATTAGAATAATATAAGAAGTATCTAAGGAGAAAATCGATTGGATGGTAGAGAGCATGTTATGCAACCAGCGTACTTAAGTCACAGAGGGGTATATCAATAATTATCAATTATTTTCAACTAAAATCGAGATTATCCATTATTGCAGACAAAATAAAAAGGACGGAGGTTTGCTAGTGACAACCGTTCTATCTTCTCCCTCCTCCACATGGTCAAAGCCTTCGGTGACCGACAAACCCCCCTCCTCACTCCCTTAGCTGCACCTAGAGCCTCTAGCAGGTGGCCACAAGTCTTTTCCTTTACCTAGACTACAATAACAATGGCATCAAACCCTTCTCTCCACAAAGTCCTTTCGGCAAGTAGCATAGAGCTGCCAAATGATATTCATGCACCTTCTAGTGTGTTGTGACATGATCGAATGATACAAAGCCATTGCACCAGTGTCTCTTGCTATTCCAAAGCCAGACCCATCAAAGGACAGTATTAGTTTTATATATTTTTTTTTATTTAGTTTTTGTCATGAATGATAATTTCCAAAGATTCACGAGAAATAATCAGAAGAACACATGATTCACTTGATCAAAAGGGCTTCTTTCTATCTCAACCCTTCCATAAATTGTCATGAATCATCTAGAGTGATTTTGAATTGTTTTCCATTGATTTCAATCAAGAAATCTAGTTGAAACTCCTTGCCATTTTTCTACTAGGTGGAACGATTTTCCAACAATTTACCCGTGATTTCTCTCTAATTAATCAGCAGTTCATTCATTTTTTGGTTACATTTTAACTTTTTACTCCTTCTTAATCAATGTGAAACTGATTCAGCCATTTTCTGGTGTGATTTCACATCATCCAGAAATTACAGTCAATACAGGTGCAAGACACATTGACCATGATTTTCTCTCTCCTAATTATCATCTATTTAAAATTTCTTCCCTCCACCTAATGATTCATCTAAAATTTCTTCTTAACCTCATTTCTATCTTCAAAAAATTCATCTAAAAGTCCCTTCAAAATCTCACATCTATCTCTCCTTTTCTCTTCACTATTTATTAAAATTAGTTTCTATTATTTGATTCATGAAAATTATCAAAAAGTATAGAATTAGTAAAATAATAAAATTAAAATTAGTATCCATGATAGGTTATTCCTACTCCCTATGTTCGACCTAAGACTCATTACTTTACTAATTATTCATTAAGTTTCAGTTATAAATATTATTAGATTATAGATATTTAATTCTAACAACAAATGTGCATCATCTTTTTGGCTCTGTTTCTAGGGAGTATGGTTTTAATCGTTGTTTATTGATTTTAATTCATTATTTTCGTGATTCTTAAAAAAATATTATTTCTTGCATTTTTTTTATTTTAGTATTAGGTAATTGCTTGTTTTTTTAGTAGCCTTATTTATTTAAATTTATTTATTTATTTATTTATATTCAGCATTTTATTTCGGTATTTTATTTCAGCATTTTATTCAAGCATTTCAGTTAATTTTGGAATATTTCTATTGATTCTTGCTATATTTAAGTTCTTTATTATTACATGTTCATATTTTGCTGAAATTGCTTGCATCATTTAGGATTGCATTTAAAATTAAAAAAATTGATAAAAAATAAAATAAAAATGCCTATTAAAGTGTGAATCATAATGTTCTTGAAAACTTCAGAAAAATTTTTTTTGCTCAATTTGGCTGAATTTTCAAAAGTCACATTTATTTTATGATTGGAAAAAGACATTTGCAGCCTGATTTAGAAAACCCAAATTTAAATCAAGTTAGAGCTCAATCTAAACAAAATTTAAGGCATATTCCAGAATATCCAGCAGCTGAAAAAGATAAAAATTCAGAATCTTTAGGATCTGAATCATCTCACATGGATCCTAGGCCAAACCCTATGGTTCAAGTAGGTGAGAACCATCAACCCTCTAAACCAATGCATGATTATTATGCTCCTGATTTATATACACCTACCTTATTGGTTAGAGATCCAATTCAACCTAATGTTCCATTTGGTGTTCGTCATAATACTTTATAAATACTTCCAAAATTTAGGAGTTTAGCAAGTGAAGAACCACATCAGCACATTGCTAGGTTTTTAGCTACATGTGAAATCATTCATATTCCTAATATTCCTCAAGATGCATTAAGATTAAGATTATTTCGATATTCACTTCATGATAGAGCTAGAGATTGGATCACATCTTTACCTCATGAGATTACCACATGGCCTAAAGTAGAGCAAACATTCCTAGGAAATTTTATCTTGTAGGTAAAACTCATGCCATGGGAAGGCTATTCTCCAATTTACTTAAAAATCAGGGGAAGCATTTCATAAATCTTGGTAAAGATTCAAGGAACTTTAAAGGAGATGTTCTCATCATGGATTTGCCAAGTGGCAATTAAATCGTGTGTTTTATGATGGTATTTCTGACCAACATAAAAACTCATTAATGTAGCATGTGGAGGAACATTCATGAGTAAGGATGAAGATGAGATTCCTACTCTTTATAAAAGTTTAAGTGAAAATTCAGCTAAGCATGAATCTTTTGCTCTTTATGATCGTAGTGCCAATGAGTCTAAGAGAGGAATTTATGAAGTGAGGAATCATGATATATCAGATCTTAAAAATGAAGTTAGTAAAGTTCATCATAAACTAAATGTTTTATATGATCATTTATTGCATAAAAATGAGCATACTCATCTTCAGCCATAGCCACTATGCACGACACATTCTTCATGTTCATCTTGTGATAGAAATGATCATTATGAATCTCAATATCTCAATTTATAAGATCATGCCTTTACTTCAGACCAAGAGCATGCTAATGTCTTAAATGATTATAGTAGGAGGAATCATCCTAATTTATCTTGAAAAAATAATAATAATAGTTCTAATCCTCATGTTCAAAACCCTAATTCTCAATCATTTTCTAGACCTAATTCTTTTAGCCTCCTTCCCAAGACTCATATAGTATTAGGTCTAATTTTCAACAAAATTCTGGTTCTAATTTTCAGAAAAATTCAGCACCAAATTTTCAGCAAAACTCAGCACCCAATTTCAGCCAACAAAACCCTAATTCAAATCAAGTTCAATCTGATTTTTGTGCTAATTCTATGTAGCAATTCATGGGACAAGTGATGCAATAACTCCAAGAGTGTAATGCAAATATGATAAAAATGATGGAGAAAATTAGGCAAGAAAATCAGCAAACCACTCTTAGACTTGAAAAAGAGATTGGAAAATTAGCATTATCTAATTCTAAATGTGAATTAGGTCATCTTCCTAGTCAACCCATCATGAACCCTAGGAATCAATCTTCTAGTAGTCATGATCCATCTACATCTCAAGGTTTTCAAAATGTTGAAGTTATCACTACTTTTAGGAGTGGAAAACAACTTCATGATCCATATCCACCTGAAGTAGCAGCTAAATATGTTCTTAATTATATTGATGATGATTATGATAGTTTATTTTTAGATGATGAGAGGCTAGAACAAGAAAATCAGCAAACAAAAGAGGAAAAACTCAGCACCTAGATCAAGAGAAAAATTGTTTAGAAAAACAGCAAGAAATTCTTAGAAAAAAAATCCCATTTCCTAAAGCTTTTGATGTAGCACCGGGCTGTTCTGTCCTCTGGTGAAGAGGGAGGATGCGTCACTATGGGGGGGGATGTGGGGTTTCTGTATGTGATTAATGGGGGAGGGGGACTCGATTAAGGCAAGCAGGTGCTGATGGCAATGACGCTTGCGGAGACTTGTTGGTGTCGACAAGGGTGTGGGTGCAGAGAGACCTTCCCCTCCATGTCCATCGAGAGAAACTGATACGATCTTTGCCACCAGAGCTTGCCAGCCAACGCAGCAGGTCTTGCATGTGCACATGTCAAAGTTCAGACCCAAGGTGAGGCCCAACCCATCCCACCTAGCTAGGCCTGTCAGTAGTGGGGCAGGAGTGGGAAGGCACTGCACGGAGTAAGGACTGACTGATAGGGGGAAGAGGGCTAACCTGTGGGCCTCAGCCTGGTTAGTTGTGGCAGGGCAGGAGGATCCTTGTATAGGTGCAAGGTCGATGGCAACGAGAGCAATGCAAGCTCGGTGGATCAGGAGCGTCACAGCAGTGTCGCCAGTGATTCCTGGTAGACAGAGGGCAGTCCCACGCAAGGCATTCAACATGTGTGCAGACATGCAGGTGGCGTTCGGGGTGGGGTTGACAGCAGCGCTTGATGAACTGCTGAAGGGCTGGGGGTGGTGACACAGCCGGATGATCTGAGGCACCTAGCTGAGTTCCTGATCGGAGCCTGCAATGAACTCGCAGGCTGTCACAGCATCATGCAGACAGGCTCATGGGATTTGCGAGCACGATGACAGTTGCCCATCGGGGTGTGGAGCGTGGTGTCGGATGCAGGGCAAGCACATAATAGGGGCACTAGTGGGCAACTGCACTGGACCCGCGTGTGGGCAGTGAGGTGGTGAGTGACCAGGAACAAGGAGGTGGTGTTGTTGGACAGTGCCCTCCACCCCTCAGGTTTCCCCTCTCCCTTTCTCTCTAGATGAAGCTCACAAACACTCTTTCTATTCAAAAAAATAAAATGGGTTGCCTTTAGCGGTGGCTCTCCACCCCCTTATATAGGGGCCTACATGGGGCAAGGGTGAAGAACCACATGAGAGGCCCAAAATGCCAAACCCCCCCCCAAGTGATACAGTCCTCGGTGGGCCTTCCTTTCTATTGGGCCTAAACGAGGGTGGCCTAAAAGAGAAGGGGGTGAGGGGAATGAGGACACCAGCTCCTCCAATTGGGCTCACACATATGGCTCAAAGGAGGAGGTAATAAGATGGGCAAGGGCCAAAAGGGAGTGGGCCCTCCCATCCTACCATGGGCCCAACCTGGGCCTAAGGGGTGGGTAGCCCTTCATGTTGTATAGCAGAACTTGGGGTTCCTTGTCCTCACTCGGGCTCTATAATCTAGTTGACAGTGTGGGGGTAGGGTCTCCTTCATCACCTTGGGCTCATGCTGTGGTGGCGAGGGGTCTTGTCTACCACTAGTCCTCTCGAGGTCGGGAGAACTCGACTCTATGGAGTTGGCGAGCAAGACTAGTGTAGGCTTGATCAAATCCGGCCGCAGGCATGTAAGGTCCTCCTTCGAAATCCACGTGTCGTCTGCTGTAGTACGCCCCTACTAATGCATGGAAAACATCTGCAAGACACTACTCACGTGGTGTCGGAGGTCTTCGAGCAGGGTGTGAAGTGCATGATCTTCAAAAAGTGGTCGATGATGACCATGATAGAATCATGTCGATGGGCAGTGTGGGGTAGTCCAAGTATGAAGTCGATACTGACATCATCCCAAGGGCAGGTGGGTACCAGAAGTGGTGTGGACAGCCCAGCATTCTTCTTGATCTGCTTTGTGAAGGCACATACGCAGCATCGGGCGACGATGTTCCCCACATTGCGTCTCAAGCTTGGCAAGAAGAATTGGTACTCCACAGCTGCAATTGTCTTGTCGCGACCAAAGTGGCCAGCGAGACCTCCAGCATGACATTCCCACGTGAAGAGGTCCTAGAGTGATGTGCGGGGTATGCACAATCTATTCTTAAAGAATAGATACCCATCTGTCAAGAGATAATCTTGGTGCTCCAGCGTCATTCCCAGCTCAAGGGCATGGATGATAGGGTTAAAGTCGGGGCAATCTGCATACGAATCCTTGAAGGACTTGAATCTGATGACCTGCACCTTCACCAAATTGAGAAGGTGGGTTCGGCAGCTTAGGGCATCAGCAACCACATTGTCTTTACCTTTCTTGTGCTGGTTGATGAACTTGTAATCCTGTAGGTATTTGACCCAGCAGGCATGGCGGTCGCTTAGCTGCTGCTGTGACTGTAAGTACTTCAGAGCTTTGTGGTTAGAGTAGTGAACGAACTCCTTTGACAGGAGATAGTGTCGCCAGTGCTTCAGTGCTTGGATGATGGCGTAGAACTCCTTGTCATAGGCTGAGTATTGGAGTCGGACATCGTTCAACTTCTCACTAAAGAACTCTACAGGGTGGCCATCTTAGCTAAGGACACCCCCAATCCTGATGCCAGATGTGTTGCAGATGACTTCAAACACCTTGCTGAAGTTGGATAGATGCAGGACAGGTGCTTGGGTCATCAATGTCTTCACCCGTTCGAAGGCCTGATCTGCCACCTCCATCCACTGAAATGATTCCATCTTGAGGCAGTTGGTGATGAGTGCTGTAACAGAACTGAAGTTTTGTATGAATCACCAGTAGAATGTCACCAAGCCAATGAAGCTCTGGACGTTGTGGATGTTGGTTGGGCTAGTCCAAGAGATTTTGGCGTGGACCTTTTCTCGGTGATTAACTTCTTTTAGGGTCGCTGAAAAGCCTCAAAAACAGTTAGTCAACAATATTTATACTCTTTTAGATCTTACTCTTAATTAATTCAGTATTGTGGTAAGCTCAGGGGTCGATCCTTAGGGAATGGTGGTCGAGTTCACTTTTGTTAGTTACTTCGAATTGATAGGAATGACCAAGATAACGAAGAAGGCAATGTGAGAAGCGAAGGGGAAGAAAAGAGGAACCGAGGTACGAAACAGATTTATCTCTACGTGGAAGATATCAGAAGATTAACTCTAACACTAATCAAACACTATTTTTCTACCTAAGCATTTCTGTCTCATCGGATCTTTGAAACCAACCTGATTATCACCGCATCTCCTTCCTTATTTCTGCCAGGAGGGGGCGATAGCTGCTAACCACGGGAGAGAACCTTGTTAAGGATGAATCACCTGATGAAGCACAGATTACATACCCCTTAATCGTGAGGTATGGAGCTCGAGACACTTCAAACCCTGCAGGGACGGTAAATGCCTGAAGTTCTTCTCAAAATTAGCTGCCCAAAATCGTTTGATACATCGTAGATATACGACGGCACCCCCCTTTCTCTCTCTCTCTTGAGACTAACCCTCACTTTGACAGTTGTGATGCTCCTGTCCATCGTGATTAACCTTAGATCCTCACGTCATCATCTCATCCGTCGGATCTTCTCTTGTGCCTTTGGGTAAGTACACATCTTGTCCCTTGGATTGGTGCTTCCTTTACTTGAGTGGACGGTGGATCTTCCTCCTCGCCCTTAAGTGATGCTCCTTAGGTGATTATGGGCCTTACACCCATAGCCCTTCATTTGGGCCCATTTTGCTTGCTTCCTTTTGCATGCTTATGAGCTCTAAGCTCATAACTTCATTCAAGGCTCAAGTGCAAGCTATTTGCTTAAAAGATGAAGCTCACATAGTTAGAAGGCAAAGGGTTACATCATGTTTTCATATGATGTACATCAAATATTTAGAAAAATATATATTTCAGTGAGGTATGCATAAAACACATAACATATGTATGAACATGGATGCATGCTCTAAACATGAGAGTTCACTGGTAAATCAGTAAATTTATATCTTAAAGTTATGAGCTTTCAATGCTATATTTCTCCTATATAATGTATTCTTGATGCATTATCACTGGGTCAGTGGAAACTCCTTGTGCTGATACGATGAAGCCCAGGAAGGAGACCTCGGTCATGAAGAAGCTACACTTCTTTGGGTGAGCGAATAGTCTCTCCCTCCGAAATGCGGTGCAGACTAGTCATAGGTGCTGGAGGTGGTCGCCTCATGTGCGGCTGTAGATTAATATGTCGTCGAAGTAGATGATGACAAACTTCCCAATGAATGGGTGCAAGACCTCATTCATGAGTTGCTGAAATGTGCTTGGTGCATTGGAGAGGCTGAAAGGCATGACTCTCCACTCGTACAGACCATCCTTTACCTTGAAGGCAGTCTTCCATTCATCGCCCGGACGGAGATGTCTTCAACACTCATGGGTGTCTTCACACTCATCAGCTAATTCATCAGCTGCAACATAGATGTCATCATCTAGGGAGATGTCTTCACGCTGGCCACCAAGGTCAGCATCTTCGATTCCTATAAGTAGGTTTGAAAATGGACACTGGCTCACTCGATGCCCCTCACCCTGGCACTTAAGGCAAGGATTGACTGACAGAGGGAAGAGGGCTAACCTGCAGGCCTCAGCCCGATTGGTCGTGGTAGGGTGGGAGGATCCTCGTATAGGTGCAAGGTCGACAACAGTGAGAGAGACGGGAGCTCGGCGGACTAGGAGCATTGCAGCAGCATGATAGGTGGTTCCTAGTAAGCAGAGGGCAGCCCCACGCAAGGCGTTTAACATGTGCACAGGCACATGAGTGGACGTTCGGGGTGGGGTTGACAGCAACAACTCATGAACTGCTGACAGGCTGGGGGTAGTGACACAATTGGACGATCTGAGGCACCTAGCCGAGTTCCTGATTGGGACCTGCAGTGGACTTGTAGACTGTCACGATGGTACGCAGGCAGGCTCACGGGATTCGTGAGCACAACGATCGCTGCCCATTGGGGTGTGGAGCATGGTGTTGGATGTGGGGCAAGCGCATGACAGGGGCACCGGTGGGCAACTGCACCAGACCCGTGTGCGGGCAGTGAGGCGGTGAGTGACTAGGAACAAGGAGGTGGCATTGTTGGTTGGACAGTGCCCTCCACCCCGCAGGCTTCCCCTCTCCCTTTCTCTCTAGATGAAGCTCACAAACACTCTTTCTATTCAAAAAAATAAAATGGGTGCCTATAGCAGTGGCTCTCCATCCCCTTATATAGGGGCCCACATGGGGCAAGGGTGAAGAACCACATGAGAGGCCCAAAATCCCAAGCCCTCCCTAGGTGATACAGTCTCGGGTGGGCCTTCCTCTCTATTGGGCCTAAACAAGGATGGCCCAAAAGAGAAGGGGGTGAGGGGAATAAGGACACCAGCTCTTCCAATTGGGCCCACACATATGGCCCAAAGGAGGAGGTAATAGGATGGGCGAGGGGCAAAAGGGAGTGGGCCGTCCCATCTTGCCTGGGCCCGACATGGGCCCAAGGGGTTGGTAGCCCTTCATGCGGTATAGCAGAACCCGAGGTTCCTTGTCCTCACTAGGGCTCCCCCATCTAGTTGATAGCATGGGGGCGGGGTCTCTTTTGTTGCCTTGGGCTTGTGCTGTGGTGGCGACGGGTCCTATCCACCACCAGCTTTAGAGCCCAAAAGTAGGAAAAAATTAAAACCTAATGAAGAACTTATGAAAATATTTGGCCAAGTTCAGATTTCTATTCAATTAGTTAATGCAATTAAACATATACCTACATATGCTAAATTTTTGAAAGATTTGAGCACACCTCGTAGGTCATCTAAGAAGATTGCATTATCTGAAGAAGGTAGTGTTATTATCTCTCACTCTATGCCTAGAAAATGTAAAGATCTAGGAGCTCCTTTAATTTCATATCAAGTAGGAGATGTCACATTTCATAGTGTTCTTTTAGATTTAGGAGCAAGTGTTAATCTATTACCAGCTATTGTTTTTGATCATTTTGGTTTAGGAGAGTTGAAACCAACTTCAGTGGAGCTTCAATTAGCTGATAAAACAATTAAGACACCTAGGGGACTCCTGGAAGATGTCATAATTAATGTGAAAGGGTGTAGATTTCCAATCGATTTTCTTATTTTAGACATGCCTATTTTAGTTGATCTTACTTATGCTCCTATCATTTTAGGAAGGCCATTTCTTGTAACAGCCAAAGAAAATATTGATTGTGAAAATGGAATTCTTAAGATTAAAGCAAAAGACCATGATATTTCTTTAAATGTTTTTAGAAGCTCTAAATTTCCACTAGAACATGATGATGAAATAGAACATATAGATGTGATTGAATCATGCATTAAAGATCTAAATCACATTGATCAAATTGATGAATTAATTTCTCATTTTGATTTACATGATATTGATAATCAATCTTGTGATAAAGAATCATTAAATCTCAACATAGTATCTCTTCCATCATCTTTAGATATTCCTCCCAAATTAGAGCTTCAATCTTTTATAAATTCATTGAAATATATTTTTCATATTCCTAATAAGATTTTGTCTGCCATTATTTCATCTTTGTTGAATTTGGAACAGGAAATGAAAACCTTAGAAAAATTGCAAGGTTATGAACAAACATTAGAATGGATCATGAATCTTCTCAAGAGAATTAACTCATCTGATTGCGTGCATTGGATATATGATAAAGAAGAGATTAAAAAAATAATAGAAATATTATATGAGCTGAACTCAAAAGAAATTTTAAGAAAGAAACAATTAAAGAGTTAGACAATGAAATTAATTGGCCTAAGTGTGAGAACTAATAGGTCCAGCTGAAGACGTTAAACTTAGTGCTTATTGAGAGGCAACCCAATGTTTTTATTTTTTCATTTGAATTCCTTGCTTATAGTTTAGATTTTTTTATTTAAATAAATAATGATAGTTTTGAATTATCTTTACCTCATCAGAAAGAATTTTCCAATTAATTATTCTCAAATACTTACTATTTTATTTGTTGAATGTTATGAGATATGTCATGTCATTGAGGAAAATTCCAATTTTAAGTGGGGGGTAAGGAAAATTCAAAATTTTCATTATTTAGTGCAAATTTTATTTCGTTCTTTTATGCTTTTAAGTGTAGGAAATTTTTTTAAAGATGGGTTCGGAGTAGTGAGAATGACCAGATGCTATCTTTCTAAACTTTGCTTTCCAATGGTTTAATTTTATGAAATATTTTTTATATCATTTAGCATTTTGATTATTTTATCTTGGGGGCAAGGATGATAGAAATAAGAAGATATTCTTCTTATCTTCATGCTGTAGATCTGAATATATTTTCTGGAATAAAAATGCAGCAAATTATGATCATGCAACATGCTAACTATGTTTTTAAATGTCATATTTCATGCATGAGAAAAAAATTAGTAAGAAGGTGTGATATAAAAGGACACTAGGATAATCATTTTTAGGTTAGGAAAATGATTCAAGAGCTTGAAATGTTAGAATACTCCTTGGGTACAAGATAGATGACATAGATTTTATTTTACAGATTTATTTTTCTTGATCATGATAGATGGTATTTGATATGATGTGAGAATTTAATTGATGATTTGAGTTTAGTGGATATTTTTACATCCTGATTTATAGTAATTGTGGTGCATATCACTCATCTTTCAGAAAAAGAAAGGAAGAAGAAAAGATAGTGTGAAGGCCTGGTGTGGCCAAAGTCGTCGTTAATTTAGACACTCAAATTTAATATTTATAAACTGAAAACCAAAATAAACTTTCTTTAATTACAGGGATTTCAAGTCGGTCCTCAGGGAAATTAGAAAGTTAGAATATCATCTAAATATAAAGCATTGTAAAAAAATGAAAAGTAGATAGAGATCTTGTTTTTTTTTGTAAATTATGAACTCCTAATGTTTCTAACTCTAAAAACTATATAAAAAAATCAAGTACAGATAACTAACTATAAGGCAATTCTTTTAAAAATTATCTCGTAATACAAGGTGTCACTGACTAAGGAATGAAATTACTGGCAATGAAAAATCAGAAATCCAGAACCAAACAAACAAAGAAAACAGTTATAGTAAAATTTAAAAGCTTATACTAAACACATTATAAAATTACGAAAAAATAACAGAACGTGGGAAACTAATTAAGCTAAATTCTCCCAAAATATTTTAACCTAAATTCATGTTTCCCTCATGAAATCAGATTCGAACCATGGGAAGGTCGGAAAGAAAGAAAAAAACAGAAAACGAGTCTTGTAAAATACAAAAACCTACCTCAAACACCTTATAAAATCACGAAAAAATTAACAAAGGTACAAAACTAATTAAACCAAGACTGTTCAAAAGATAATGACTTAAATCCTTGTGAAACTCACAAAATCAGATTCTGTCTATAGAAAGGTCGAAAAAAACGAATCCAGAAAACGATTTCTAGTGATGTGCTTGATGATTCCATCACCAAGTCACCAAAACACGATATTCAGAAGAAAAAAACATTCATTGGACTCGTAAGGAAGTCAGGTTCTTGATAAAAATCATAAACTTAGAAGAAACTATATGGCTTGATGCATAACTTCCTTGTTTACCCTAAAAACGATTTCCGAAGCTATGCTTGATGATTCTGTCACCAAATCATCAAAACACGATCTTTGGAGGAGAAAAAGCATTCAATGGATTCGTAAGAAGATAAGGTATCAGTGAAAAATCATAGACTTGAAAGAAAATGGACAAGTTAATACAGATCTCGTTTCTTTTGCCTTGGTGTCACTGCCGAGACATGCAAAATCCGAGATAGAGATCAACAACTCTCTAGGAAATTAATGAAAAGCATCCAAAACATCCATTAACTAATACTCTTCTTTTACAGAATAAAAGGGAGTGTAAGGAACTAAGAAAGGAGAGAAAATAGATGAAGAAATCGTGCTTGCAACCCTGAAGCCTCCGCTGCCTGTCACCCAGCTGCCACCTCCTTTTGCGTGCGAAAAAGAAGAAGACCTTTGTTTGCCCTTTTCAAAGCTTATATACCCACGCCTTTCTTGGGCCTTCTTTCTCTATCCTTTTGTGGGCTTAGTAAAGCCCTATCTTTTAGACATTGTATCTGATTTTTCGTGCTCCAATCTACCCTTTCTTGGGCCATCAACTTTGTCATCCCATGGTGTTCCTTGTCACTTTGACAAATCTGTAGAAGTTAATCTCCTTGGAATAAAATTCTAAAATTTTGAACCTTGATTCCTGATAAATTGAAATAGATTCTCAAGGTGATAAACCTTGGAAAAAGGTTATAAAATGTTAGTAATTAAATCCATAAGTTCATGATGTAGATATAGCTAATTTTAGAGTCATTTATGCATATCTTTTGACTTTTTCTCTAAGATGATTATATATAGTAACTCATGCTTACTATGATTCATTGATGCAAAAATCAAATAGATAATTAATTAATTCTTGGGGATAAGTGAGTATTTATCAAGGCCCAAAAAACAAAGAGTACACAATTAGGGTGTGAGACATCATCCTACATAGTTGAAAAATGTCTATGGGAAAAAACCTGCCTATCTATTATTATTATTTTTATTATTTTTAAAAAAACGAAGATAAAAGATGAAAAGAAAAATGAAAGATGTAGTTCACATGTCAATGCATGAAACCTATAGAAAAGGGAAATGTAGGATCAATACTATTTTCATTTGAAAGATTATTATTTGAACATCTAGTAAATTGAATCTAAAAGTGATGGAATAATAAATCTGTTGGTAGAAGAAGAGAAGTCTAGATTGTTGTTCCGAGGAGTGTTTAAAAATTAATATTGCTTAAGATTATTTTCTCTAATTTAATATGAAAATCTAATGTGTCCAGCGATTTACGATTCTGAAAATTTGATCACTTTAATTAATTTATCTACTCCATTGCTAGGGACTAGCAATATTCAAGTTGGGGGTATGATAATATTTGAGATTTTGGATGTAATGTGAGTTAAAATAATAAAATATTTCTTAAATTTCATGAAAATAAATTATAATTATTAAATAAATTTTTTAAGCATTTTCATAACTTTTTTCAATTTTAATTACTTTTTATGATTTATTTCAGATTAAAATGAATTACCTACTATTTTCTGAAATAAATAAATAGATAATATTTATTATCAGGTGTCACATCACCATTTTTCAGTAGCAAATTGGTGGCTGATCGATACTTATATCATGCTAATATTTTTTTGATTTTTCAAGATATACCATATATCCAACAAGTAAATCGATTAGACAGTGGAGAGTAGGCCACACATCTAGTGTACTTAAGTTATGGAGGGGTATATCAATAGTTGTCAATAATTTTTGGCAAAAACTGAGATTATCGATTATCGCGAACAAAATAAAAAGGGTGGAGATTCATCGGTGATAATCATTTCATCTTATCCCTCCTCTGCGCAGTCAAAGCCTTTGGTGACTAGTGAACCCTCCTCCTCACTCCCTCAACTCCACCTAGAGCCTCTAGCAGGTGGCCACAAGTCTTCTCCTTTACCTAGACCATGGTGACAGCAGTGTCAAACCTTTCTCTCCACACAATCCTTCTGACAAGCAACATAGAGCTGCCATATGATATTCATGCACCTTTCAACATGGTGTGACATGACCGGATGATACAAAGCCATCACACCAGTGACTCTTGCTGTTCTTGAGGTGGACTCATCAAAGGAAAACATTAGTTTTACATTTATTTCCCATTTTATTTAGTTTTTGTCATGAAGGATAATTTTTGGACAATCGCTAGAAACGATTCACTTGATCAAAAGGGCTTCTTTCTATCTCAAACCTTCTGTAAATCATCGTGACTCATCCAAGGAGTGATTTCGAATTGTTTTCCATCAATTTCAATTGAGAAATCTAGCTGAAATTCTTTGCCATTTTTCTACCGAGTGGAATGATTTTCTGGCAATTTACTAGTGATTTCTCTTTAATTAATCAGCCATTGTTGATTTGATGGTTACATTTTAACCATTTACTCTTATTAATTCATGCAAAACTGATTCAGGCATTTTCCACTGCGATTTCACATTTTTTTCTGAATTCTCTCTCAAGTATTTGTTCCGAAATCATAGTCAATGTAGGTGCAAGACATGTCGACTATGATTTTCTCTTTTCTTCCCTCCACCTAATGATTCATCTAAAATCCCTTCTTAACCCAATTTCTATCTCCTAAAAATTCATCCAAAAGTCCCTTCGAAATCCCATGTCTATCTCCCTTTTTCTCTTCACTATTTATTAAATATTATTTTATATTATTTAATTCATTCAAATTCTTAAAAGTTATAGAATCACAAAATAATAAATCAAAATTAATATCCATGACAAGTTATTCCTACTCCCTATGTTCAACTAGAGACTCATTGCTTTATTTAAATCTAATGACAAATGCTCATCAATATGCTCTCAGGAGGTGGCAACTTGTCTCATGGTGGATTGTCTTCTTCTTAGTGATGGCTCGTTCATCGATCAATCAGAATCATTCACCAATTTTAACAATGATGCTGGTGGCGGACATGGCTCCTCGCCACCACAGTACGAGGCCGAGGTGACAATGGAGATCCCACCCCCACGCTGACAACCAGATCACGGAGCCCGAGCGAGGACAAGGAACCCCAGGTTCCGCTATACCACTTGAGGGGGCTTCCCAACCCTTGGGCCCACATTGGGTCCATGGCAAAAAGGGGCAGCCCACTCCATTTTGGGCCCTCATCTATCCTAATACCTCCTCCTTGGGCCATATGAGTGGGCCCACTTGGAGGAGCTAGTGTCTTTACTCCCCTCACCCCCCCTCTCTTTTTGGGGCCACCCTTGTCAGGCCCAATAGACATTTTGGGTTTTCCCCTGTGGTCCTTCACCCTTGGCCCATGTGGGCCCCTATATAAAGGGGTAGAGAGCCACTGCTAAAGGTGGCATATTTTGAATAGAAGGATTGTTTCGTGAGTTTGACTATAGGAATAGAGAGGGGGAGAGGGGAGGTTTGAGGGATGGGGCACCATTCGACCGACGACGCGACCACATTGTTCCCGGGCAATCGCCGCCACGCCACTGCCACAGAACCAGTGTCATGCTCACCAGGGCTTCCTGTCCTTTGCGCACCCTAAGCCCGACACCACGCTCCATGCCCCAACGGGCCGCGGTCGTCGTGGTCGCAAATCTAAGGAGCCCATCCTCGAATCGCTACAACCTTCTGCGAGTCCGCCATGGTTTTGACTAGGAATGCCTCACAGAACTCCAAACATCTAGCTGTGTCACCACCCCCAGCTCATCCACAAGGTACCTGACGCTGCTGCCAACCTCTCCCCGAACAACATCATGCGTGCCGGTGCAGATGCCGACACTACGTGTGGGCTGTCCTCCATGAACAAGGCATCACTGGCCTCCGGCTGTGACGCCCCTCACCCGCCGGACGTGCACGGGTCTCGCTGTCGTCATCCTTGTGCCAGTACGAGGAGTCTCCCACCCTCGCCGGCCAACCGAATCATCTGCAGGTTAGCCCACTTTTCCCCTGTCAGTCTACTTTACTCCGTGCAGTGCCTTCCCACCCCTGCTCCGCCATTGATGGACCTAGCTAGGAGGGACAGGATGGGTCACCTCTTGGGTGTGTGCCTTGATGCGCGCACACCAGACCTGCTGCGTTGGTCGGTGAGCTCAAGTGGCAGTGGCAGTGCCGATGGTATCAGGTTATCCTCTTGACAGACGTGAACGAGGACTCTCTGTGGCCCGCCTGTGTTGACTCCGACGAGCATCCGTCAGTGCTGTTGCCCTTAGCTCCTGCTTGCCTTCTGTTCTTCCACCCTTAGTGACACCTCCCTTCCCACCGTAGAGGGAGGCTCTCCATCGGTCCTACATCAGATGCCCCATGAATTGTGTTGACTATATTTTTGATAATAATTGAGTGATTCTAGTAGCTTAATCACTCACCAAAAAATCATGATTTCCTCGTCAGTCGCTTGCCTACGAGAGAGAGAATGGACATCATACCCTTATAAAGTGACATCATAAGGGTATTTTCTTCCTAATGATCAAGGGGTATTTTAGGCATTAGAATCTTATGGGGAGGCTGTAAGTGGTGGCTTAGTTTAACATTAGTTTTGTGCCAAATTTTGAGATACATAAATGATAATGTGAGGATAGTGTGAGGCCTGATATTCAATGAGTTCCTCTCTTAGATGTGTACGACCACTCCTTACCCCACGCCCAGTTGGCCATTGGTGATGTGGAAGGGAAGTGATGTACATGTGTCCCCTACTAGTCCAACCTCAGCTGCTTGAACCTTTGCTCATGGCTCCACCCTCAGCCACTCAAGCCTCTACTTGAGGCTCTACCCAACTATCTTCGACCTACTTGCAGGCCTAGTTGGCTGGCAGTTTCCTCCCTTTTTCTATCTTTTTCTTTTAATTTTCTTCATTTATCTCAAAATATAGGATTATACAAATTCACATAATATCATGTAATTACCAAAAGTTCACATTAACCAACTAATATCATGTATTTAACACAAATATAAGTCTATTTATCATGACTTAGGCTAAAACTATAATATGAATTAATTATTAACTCATGGTAATTAATACTTATCACACCTTCCTAGTGAAATCATTACTAGTCCCTTACAAATAGAATTATGAAAATAAATTAATATTCACAAATTTCAAACATCATATTTTTATGTATAAGAATACAATTAGAAATAATGCACCTCTAGACACTTTGGACTCTTATATCAAGTATTTAAGAATGATGTCAAGCACTTAAATGTCTAAGCACTCCTTGGAATAACAATTTAAACCTCACTTCTTTTATTCACATCTTTATCACTTCTTCAGTCGTAGATATAATTCACAAGATGTTCCAATTATCAATAATCATCTAGGAATAATATTTGATCCTATTGTTCCCTTTTATATGGCTTGATTTTTGAAGTTTACACTATATTTCTTCTATTTTCTTTTATATATGGTGAATAAGTAACTTTTCCGATAGACAAATTTTGATGATGAGAATGATGTCTCACACCCTCTCTATTTTCAAGGCTTTCACATAATCCACTTATCTTGTAGTAAGTATTTTTCTATAAATAATTTTCAACAATGAGAATGATGGCAAACACCCTCCATGTGTTCTCCTCACAAGTCTTATCGATTGGGGTGTAAAAATCTCCATTAAGCTCAAATGATCAATCAAATTTTCTTATCAAGTAAATACTATCCATGAAGATCATGAAGTGAAAATCTATAAAATCAAATCAATGTTATCTATCATGTATCCAAGGGGTATTTCAACGTTTCATGCTACTAAATCATTCTTTTAACTCAATAATAATCATTCTAATATCTTTTAATATTAAACAATCTAATTGATTTAATTTTTTGTGCATGCAATATGATGTAAGAACTTATATAGTTCTGACAATTATGCTTTTGGTTTTCAGTTCTATTTTCAGCAACAATGAATTTGTCAAAAATAAATCAAAACCATCCTCTTTATAGCTGTAATTTAGAATTTCAGCAATATATGTCTAGGGGCTTGAAATGTGAGAAAAGGGTCTCTAGAATTTCAAGTTTTGGATAGCTTTTTCTGCTGTTTTTGACAGTCTGCAAATATTTTCTACTGTTCATGACAGAAAACCAGAAAATAAGTGCTATAGTTTTTCCAAAAAAAAAAATTTAGCTGCTTTTATAGGTGAGCATGAAAAATGTAAACACATGTTCTTAATCATCTTACAACATCATTTAAGACTTAATAATTCATCACCCCCCAACTTAAATCTGACAATGTCTCCCAATGAGACAGAAAAATCGGAATAGAATATGCAGAAAACATCATTTTCAAGTGAAGCATGCATAAATGCAAAGTTAAGCACCAAAAATATTGTGATAAAGGATAAAGTTCAGAAAAGTATCACCTCAATCTCTCTTTTAATTTTCTACTTTGTCTTATACTCCTCCTACACTTTTTCCTTTTTGAAAAAAAAGAGTACACAAAAACAAATACTATGAAATTGTAAGAAAACGAAACTTAAAAAAAAGAATGAGTTAAAAAAAAACCATGGGTTGCCTCCCATGAAGCATTGAATTTAATTTTTCCAACTGAACACATTAATCTTACTCTTGAATTTCTTTTAATAATAAAATTTTTTTCTCCAAGGGATTCATGTTCTATTTAATTTTCCTAACAATAATTTCAGTCTAAAATCATATTATCCCACTTTTTGTCCAACATCAAAAAATTTTCTACTAATGTACTTATCATGAAAGATTTTAGTTTTTTCTTTATAGATTCTATGATTTACATAAGCTTTATTCATCAACTCGTTTAATTTATGTAGCTGAAAAACTCTACTCACCAACTGATTTTTCATCTATACATAAATTTTTTATAGCCCATAATGCTTTATACTCTATTTCCATAAGAAGATGACATGGTTTCCCAAAAATGGGACTAATTGGGGACATAAATAAGGGATTTTTATAAGTTATTTTATAAGCCCATAATGAAACTTGTAATTTCGTGAGCCAATCCTTCCTATCTAGTCTAACTATTTTTTCTCAAAATTCTTTGAATTTTCCTATTTGCTACTTAAGCTTGCCCATTTGTTTGGGGATGATATGGAGTGGCTACTATGTGGTGTACTCTACTCTTTTCAATAATTCCCTGAAATGTCTATTTGTTTAATGTGTTCCTCCATCACAAATAATCACTCTAGGACATCCAAATCTTGAAAAAAATATTTTCTTACCTAAATTTCATCATGATTTTATGATCATTAGATTTAGTAGGAATAGCTTCCACCCATTTAGACACATAATTAATAGCAAGCAAAATATATTCATATTTTTCAGATTGTGAAAATGGACTCTTGAAGTCTATATGCATACATCAAAAATTTCAACTATTGACATGTTACTCATGGGTGTTTCATCTCTTTTATTTATATGACCTACAGATTGACATTGGTATGAAATGTATGTTTTACTAAATTCTATAGAATCTCTAATTATTGTAGGCCAATAAAAACTACATTGAAAACTTTTTGCAGTTATTTTTTGTCTAGAAAAATGTTTTTCACAATTAGATGAATGGCACATGTTAAGAATGCTACAATATTCTTCTTCAAGAACACATCTCCTTAGAATTTGATCATTGTCCAAGTAATATAAATTAGGATCATATCAAAAATAATTTCTAATCTGAGAAAAGAAATGATTTTTTTTTTCTTATCCCATTGTTCTCGAATTTTTCGAGGAATGAGAAAATTGCCAATATGTGGATACTAGGGTGATGGTTAATGTTGAGCTGCCATCAATTGTTCATCTAAAAATACATGTTGTAAAGGTGCTATATCTGTTCATGTATCACTCATTTTAGAAAGATGGTTAGCATCAACATTTTTGAAACCCTTTTTATCTTTTATTTCTAAGTCAAATTTCTGTAACAATAAAATCCATCTTAATAAACATGGCTTTGCATCTTTCTTATTTAGCAAATTTTTTATGTTGCATGATGAATATAAATAATAATTTTAGCTCCTAAATATATGATTTAAATCTTTCTAATAAAAATGCTATAGTTTTGCTACACAAATCTTTTTCAATCATGGTGTAATTTAATTGAGCATCAGATATAGTTTTGCTAGCATATCAAATTACTATAGGTTTTTGACTCTTTTCTGTCCTAATATGGCTCTCACTATATATTTTGATATATCACAAATTATTTCAAATGGAAGAGACTAATTAAGAGCTTGTAAAATGGGTGCCTTAGTAAATAATCTTTTTATTTCAGAAAAAAACTCAAAAAATTTCTCATCAAAATTAAAAGGCACATCTTTAGATAATAACATGTTGAGAGGTTTAAAAATTTTTGAAAAATCTTGAATAAATTTTCTATAATAACCGAGCTGCCTTAAGAAAGATCTAATTTGTTTTATTGAATTTAAAGGTTACATTTTAGATACAATATTAATTTTTCCTCTATCCACCTTCAAACCCCTTCCATTTACAATATGGCCTAACACAACTCTCTCTCTAACCATGAAATGTGATTTCTCTCAACTGAAAACTATTTTTTTCTCTATATATTTCTCAAGTACAAGCTGAAAAAATTTAACCATTCCCAAATGATTCACAAAAAACTAAAAATCGTCCATAAAAATTTCTATGCATTTTTCAGTCATATTAGAAAAAAAATATAACATACATCTTTGAATGTTTTTGGAGCATTTCACCCCAAACGGGATGCATTTAAAAGTAAAAGTACCAAATAGACAAGAAAAAGTCATTTTTTCTTTATCTGAAGGATTTATATAAATTTTATTATAACTAGAATATCTATCTATGAAACAAAATAATTTTTTTCTAGCTAATTTTTTGAGAATTTGATCAGAAAATGGTAGGAGAAAATGATCTTTTCTAATAAATGAATTTAATTTTCTATAATAAATGCATACCCTCCATCTAATGGTTACTCTTGTTTGTATTTCATCTCCATTTTTATTTTTTATAACTATGATCCCTGATTTTTTCGACACCACTTGTGTAGGACTAACCTATTTACTATCTGAAATAGAATAAATAATATCAACAGCCAGCCACTTTAAAATTTCTTTTTTTACAAATTCCATCATATTAGGATTTAATATTCGTTGTGGTTCTCTATTAGCTCTAGCCACTTCCTCTAGATATATATTATGCATGCAAGCACTTATGTCAATGTCCCTAAGACCATCCATTTTCTAGTCAATAGCTTTCTTATTTTTTCAAAATACATTTTTAATTCTTCATCCTGCTCATTACTCAAATCAATTACAATAATAACATGAAATGAATTATTTTTTCTCAAAAATACATATTTTAAATTAGAGGGAAGAGGTTTCAACATTAAATTTGTGTGTTCTTCTTTCTTTCCTCTCATATTTATATTGGTGGCGGACATGACTCCTCACCACCATAGCATGAGGCCAAGGCAATGAAGGAGACCCCGTCCCCATGCTGTCAACCAGATTGCGGAGCCCGAGTGAGGACAAAGAACCCCGGGTTTCGCTACACTACTTGAGGGGCTTCCCACCCCTTGGGCCCACATCGGGTCCATGGCAGGAAGGGACGGCCCACTCCATTTTGGGCCTCACCCCCTTCTCTTTTGGGGCAACCCTCATTAAGCCTAATAGACATTTTGGGCCTCTCATGTGGTCCTTCACCCATTGGCCCACGTGGGCCCCTATATAAAGGGGTGGAGAGCCACCGCTAAAGGGGCACTGATTATTTTGAATAGAAGGGAGTTGCGAGTTTCATTTAGAGAGAAAGGGAAAGGGAAGCCGAAGGGGTGAAGAGCCACCGCTAAAGGGGCACTGATTATTTTGAATAGAAGGGAGTTGCAAGTTTCATTTAGAGAGAAAGGGAGAGGGAAGCCGAAGGGGTGGGCAAAGTCCGACCGATGATGCCACTGCCTCGTGCCTGGTCACTTGCCACATCACTGCTGCACATAGATCTGGTGCCACTGTCCACCGGTGCTCTTGTCAACGCTCACCCCATGCACAACACCACACATCCATGCCGGATGGGCAGCGATCATCGCATTTGCAAGTCCTATGAGCCTGTCTGTGTGTCACTGTGACTGCTCGTGAGCCCTAGCAGGATCCTATCAGGACCTCAGCGAGGTGCCTTGGATTGTCCAGCGGTGTCACCACCCTCATCCGCCTGCCCGTCGGCAGTCCATCAGGTGCTGTTGTCCGCCCCTCCCCTAACGCCCACTCGCGTGCCCCTGAGCATGCTGAACACCTTGCGAGGGACTGCCCTCCTCCTACAAGGTAGCTTCGGCCATGCTGCTGTGAAGATTCTCATCCACTGGGTTCACGCTGCTCTCATTGTCGAGAACCTCTTGCCTGTACAAGGAACCTCTACCTAGTCACGACCAGCCGGGTTGAGGCCCACAAGTTAGCCCTCTTTCCCCCCCCATCAGTCGGTCTTTTACCTCGTGTAGTGCCTTCCACTCCTGCTCCACTGCCAGCGGGCCTAGCTAGGTGGGGACGGGTTGGGTTCCACCCTAGTGTGATCCTTAGTGCATGCACGAACAGGCCCTATCGCGTTGGCCAGTAAGCTCTGGTGGAAGTGATCATGCCGACGGCATCTGAGTCCCACTTGACAGACGTGGACAGGAGGGTCTCCCTATGCCCGCACCTTGTTGACACCGACGAGCGTCCGCAGGCGTTGTTGTCATCAGCCCTACTTGTCTACCCTCATTTATCACATATCAGACCGCTTCCCCTCATAGCAATACATCTCCCCCCTTCACCCTAGGGTAGATTATCGATCCTACATCATATATTCTCTATTTCTTTTAATTCTTCTAGCACAAAACAATCAATAACATCTAGATCATCAAAATCATCTAAAAGATCTATGGTATGACAATCATATATTTAGGATTTCTCAAGATCATTTGATATCTCAAAGATTTTAATTTCTACTAATTGATCTCCACATGAAACTTTTGCAATACTTAGAGGAAAATCAATATTCATCTTTACCATATGCAAAAATGGTCTCCTTAAGATGATTGGGGTATCATAAAACTGTCCACTAAAATTTATTTCTAGCACTACAAAATCAGTTAGAAATTTGCACCCCTTAGCCATTACTATCACATTTTCTAAAATATCATTAGGATTTTTTATAGATCTATCAGCAAATTGTAAGGTAATAGTAGAGGGTTTAAGATAAAAAATGTTCAATTTATCACAAATACTTGTAAGTAATAAATTAATATTAGCACCAGTGTCAAGTAATCGATTCTAAAAAATAAATCCACCAATGTCACACAAGATTATGTGAGCACCAATATCTCCTAATTTGTATGGTAATTAATTTAGTAATAACACACTAGCATGCATAGATCATTTTTCTACTCTAGGTACCCTTTCTGGTGTATACATTTTTTTAAAACTCTAATATATTTAGGAATATGTTTAATGGTAGTAAGGAGTAAGGGAAGACTAATTTGCACATCTTGTAAAATTTTCTTTATTTCTTCATTGTGTTCCTTGATAAAGCTTTAGGAAATGGAATGGTTGTCCTCTCTTTTGAAATTTCCTTGATAGAATCTATTAAATCCTTTTCTGCTCCTTTTTTATTTTCTTTTGAGCTGTCCATGTTTTCCTTTTCTTCTACTCTTTGGGGATAAGGATCAGGTAAAATCTTCTAACTTCATAATGTATTCATTGTCCTAACATTTTCATTTTGTCATTTTTTTCCTCGATTCATTTTACTAGACACTCCTTGCTGAAATCATATTGTTGAGTGGTTCCCTGGATTTTCAATGGGCTGACTAGGTAGTTGTCCCTCTTCTCTCCTATTTCCAAGAGCCTCTATAATTTGTTTCTGGTACAATATCATTTGATTCATAGTTTTGCTACATCATTTGACTCATTTGCTACATCATTTCTATAGCATCAGGTTAGGTATGGGAGGGCTGAACTTTCTAAAATCTATTTTTCTATTTTGGACAAAATTTAGAATTTAAATTAGGTCTAAGTTCATATGAATTTTGAATATTATTTGGTCTCTCCATGAAAAATTATTCCTCTAATTATGATTAAAAGAATTAGGAAAACGCTCCTTATTTCTATAAAACTATAGACTACTTACACTTGTTCTTGCATAGGGTGAAATGATTAATCTAAATTATAACATTAAAATTTGAAATGATCATTTTCACCATACACAGGACATGAATTATTTGAATTAAATTGAGGGTTAGGAGGCTTCCTAATATTGTCAATAAGTAAATCAAGTTTTTCTAATATTTGATTAATCTGATTAACCTCATTTCCTAAATTAGAATCATTTGATGTGTTTCATACATTCCTCTCTTCTTAGCCCTATCATATAGCTCAAAAGAGGCTTAATCTCTTAAATTTTCACTTAAATTTTCATGAAGGCTGTAAATCTCATTAGGGGTTTTCTCCATAAATGCTCCTCCACATATAGAATCAACCATATTTATATGCTGTTCTAATAATCCATCATAAAAATTCTATTGAGGTGCCACTTGGGTATAGCATGATGTAGACACTTTCCTAGTAAATTTTCGAATTTTTCCCATGTCTCATGTAAATTTTCTCTTGGCCTTTGAGCAAAAGTCCACATATGTTTTCTCATGTTTTGAGTTTTTCTTAAGGGATAAATTTTTTGGGGAAAGGCCTATTCTATATCTTTCCAACTAGTTAATTCCCTATCTATTATGGGCAGCCAATAACTAGCCTTGTCCCTAACTATATCAAGAAATAGTTTAATCGTAATAATTTTTGGTGTAGCTTGAGGGAGATCAAGTAAATCAGAGATCATATGAAATTTTCTAAATGTTGATGAGGCTCCTCTAAAGGTAATCCATGAAAATTAAGGAGAATGTAGAAAATTCTTAGATTTATTTCAGTTTTAACGATGGGAGTTAATAGGAGTCTAATATTAGATGCTCATTGAAATGAATAAAGGATATAATGATTTTTCATGGCCATAGGATTACTCTCAATTTGAGTTGTACTACCCTCATGATCCATCAAAATTAATTTTTCTTTCAGATTTTTAGTTTTGGACAAAACAATGAGAGGATTCTCTAACCTTCAATGTAAAGATCTTCTACTATGCATAAAAAATTAAAAAAATAAATTCAAAGAAAATAATTTAATAATTGTTACCCTCCTTCAATCTATTCTTATCCTTGCCCTACTACTCTTTGTTCTCCCTTTTTTTTTATATATGTTTTTTCTCTAAGAAGAAAATAGAAACAAGTGTTAATTTTTTTTTGTACTCTAAAAGGTTCCAAAAAATAGTGGAAAATTTCCAGGTCAATCACAAGGATATAATATAATATTAGGTATTATGTCAAAATATAATTTTTTACGATTTTTAGACTAAATGATGAATATAAAATATATTTAAGAATTCACAAGAAAAGGAAATAGGGGTGGTAATGTCAAGATGATGTCAGCACCTAACGAACACGAATCAAGTTGAAATAGAGTCACACCCAACGATTCTTATGTAAGTGATTATTGTAAGTTTAATGGGTCAAATTAATTTCTGTAGAAGTGAGAAGAATCTTAACTTAATAAAAAAGGGTTTAGAAAATTAAAATTGTGCAAAGTATCATGAATTTAAATGAAAATTAAGTTTAAAATAGGAAAAACAGAGTCTTGGCTTCGCATCTTAGGGGTCTTCGTCCTCAAGTCGGTGCAATAAGACAAGGCTCTTCATTGCATTTGGTATGCTCTTTGGAGGTGGCAACTCGTCTCCTAGTGGATCGTCCTCTTCCTAGTGACAACTTGTTCGCCAATCAATTGGAGATTGTTTACTTGATGAATTCGTGATCTTTTGTCTATAATCATTCACCAATTTTAGCAATGATGTTTCTTGAATCGTGTTGACTATATTTTTGCTGATAATTGAGCAATTCTAGGAGCTTAATAACTCGCCAACAAATCACGATTTTCTTGTCAGTCACCTACCTACAAGAGAAAGAGAGAGAATGGAATAAATATGATATTACCCTTATAAAGTGTTGTCATGAGGATATTTTCTTCCTAACAATCAAGGGGTATTTTAGACATTAACAACTTATGGGCAGGCTATGCCATAGGTTTAGTCCCACATTGGTTATGTGTCAGATTTTTAGATCCATATATGATAGTATGTGCTCTAATAATGAACGAGTTCCTCTCTCGCATGTCTATGACCACTTCTTACCCCATGCTTTGCTGGCCACCAGTGACGTGAAAGGAATGTGACACGCACATGTCCTCTACTAGTCCACCATCAGCCACTTGAGCCTTTGCTTGTGCCACTGCTCGACTATGCCTCTGACCCGCCTACATGCCTAGTTGGCTGGTAGTTTCGTCCTATTTTTTTATCTTTTTCTTTTATTTTTTTATTTTCTCAAAAATAAGATTATAAAATTATATAAATTCACATAATATCAGATAATTTTCACATTAACCAACTAAAAATATTTTTTCATAATTTAACATAATTATAAGTCCATTTATTGCGAGTTAAGGCTAAAATTAGAATAACAATTAGTTATTAACTCATGACAATGAAGACTTATCAACGGTAAGGAGTTGCAATCCTATGATTCATACTATTTTTCCTTAATAATTTGCTAAATTGATAGTGTGTAAAATGTGTTCCTCTATCACTAATAATAGACTTAAGACAACCAAATCTAAAAAATATAAAACTCTAAACAAATTTCATAATAATATGATCATTTTTCCTAGTAGGAATTGCCTCCACCCACTTGGATACATTAAACTCAAATGATCAATTAAATTTTCTCATCAAATAAATACTATCCATCAAGATCATGAAGTGAAAATCTGTAAAAGAAAATCAATGTTATGTATCATATATCTAAGGAGTATTCTAACATTTCATGCTATTAAATCATTCTTTTAAGTCAATAATATCATCCTAATATCTTTTAGTATCAATCAATCTAATTGATTTAATTTTTCATGCATAAAATATGATGTAAGAAATTACATAGTTCTCACAATTATGCTTTATGCTTTAGTTCTGTTTTCAGCAATAATACATTTGTCAAAAATAAATCAACACTAGATCAAAATTATCCTCTGTAGCTGTAATTTCAAATTTTAGACGTGTTTAGGGGCTTGAAATGTGAGAAAAGGGTCTCTAGAATTTTGAGTTTCAGACTGTTTTTTTTTTCTATTGGTTTTTACAATCTGCACACTTTTCTATTGTCCTGATAGAAAACTAAAAATCAAGTGCTATAGTTTTTCCAAATATATATATATTTAGTTGCTTTTATAGTAAGCATGACAATGCAAACATATGTTCTTGATCCTACATCACCATTTAAGACTTAATACTTCATCACCCCCAACTTAAATCTGGCATTGTCTCCAATGACACAGAAAAATACAAACATTATAATTTTCAACTGAAGCATGCATATATGCAAAGTTAAGCACCAAAAACATTGTGATAAAGGATAAAGTTCAGAAAAATATCACCTCAAGCTTGCTTTTAAATTCCCACTTCATCTTACCTTCTTCCTCTTGCAATTTTTTTCTTTTTTGAAAGAAAAATAATACACAAAAATAGATGTTTCGAAATTTTATAGAACTAAAAAATGAGTTAAAAAAAACTATGGCTTGGCTCCCATGCAGCACTAAATTTAATGTCTCTAGTTGAACACATTAATCTTAGTCTTAAATTTCTTTTAATAATAAAATCTCTTTTTCTACAGGGCATTCATGTTCTATGTAATGTTTAAGCTGTTGTCCATTTTTCTAACAATTATGATCATTTTAGCATCTTTAATCATTATAGCCCCATGATCATATATTTCTACCATCACATAAAGCCCTATCCATTTTGATTTTAATTTTCTTGACAATAATTTCAGTCTAGAATCATATAAGGACACTTTTTGTCTAATATCAAAAAATTTTCTGCTAATGTACTTATCTTGAAAGATTTTAGTTTTTTCCTTATATATTCTATGATTTTCATAGGCTTCATTCCTCAACTTCTTTAATTCATGTAGCTGAAAAATTATATCCTCACCAACTGGTTTTTCATCTATACATATATTTTTTATAGCTCACAATGCATTATGCTCCATTTCTACAAGAAGATGACATGGTCTCCCAAAAATGAGACTAACTAGGGACATACTTATGAGATTTTTATAAGCCCATAATACATCTTATAATTTCGTGGGCCAATCCTTTCTATCTAGTCTAACTATTTTTCTCAAAATTTTATGAATTTTCTTATTTGCTACTTCAACTTGCCCATCTGTTTGGGGATAATATGGAGTGGCTACTGTATAGTGTACTCTATTCTTTTTCAATAGTTTCCTGAAATGTTTATTTGTAAAGCATATTCCTTCATCACTAATAATCACTCTAGGACATCCAAATCTTGAAAAAATATTTTCCTACAAAAATTTCATTAGGATATTATCATCATTAGTTCTAGTAGAAATAGCTTCCACCATTTAGACATAATCAATAGGTATATTTATATTTTTCAGTTGATGGAAATAGACCCATGAAATCTATACACCATCATCAAAAATTTTAACTATTAACATGTTACTTATGGGCATTTCATCTCTTTTATTTACCTACAAATTGTCGTGAAATGCATGCTCTACTAAATTCTTTAGAATCTCTAACTATTGTAGGTGATAATTCAGAGTTTTGGATAAAAATTATCTTTTAAGGTTTTGATTGATACAAAAATCTAGAGATTTTTCCTTACTATTTAGAGTGTGTAAAGGTCGAACCACTGAAATTTTTTTTCCTCTATGAAAATAATTCCATTTAGTGACATTACGTGTATAAGCACATGTCTCTATATTTAAATTATATGTAGCTTCCCATGAATAAATTGAGCTAAAACTTGAGAGAAAATAATATAACTAAGTTTAATTATTTCATGAAGTGCTTACCTTTTTAGATGAAATATTAGCTTCTCTAGGTTCCAATATTTATTATTATTAGTTTTTTTAATAATAAAAAAACTAAAATCAAAGTAACTTTACCTTGGCAGGCACTCAGGTGACAAGCTCATGAGTGCACTAGCAACAAATGAAGTACAGTGATGACGTGCCGGCGAGCAGTATAATAAAAAAAAAACTAAAATCAGACTAACTTTACCTTGGTGGGCACTTGGGTGACAGGCGCATGAGCACACCGGTAACAAATGAAGTACTGCGATGATTCTCCAGTGAGTGATGCTCTAGATGACAAGCATTGGCGAGCGTTAGTCCATCAATGCAGTATCCGAATGGAGGATGATGGGGCGTGAGCAAAGAAGCATTAATGAATGCAGGCGATGATGTGTTGACAAGAGGTTGGATGGTGACACGCCGGGGAATGGCACAAAGGCAGCGACGCACTGGCAAGTGGTGGATGAGCATGCGGGTGGTAGGTGTATGGGCCTCAATGCACCAGTGAGTGGTAGACGAGCATGCGGATGGCAGGTGTATGGGCCTTGACACACCAGAGAGCAGTGAGATATTTTGTCTATAACTTCTGCTACAGAACAAAATATTAGGCATGGTCTGTGGCATAGGGATCTTTGAACCTTGGCTATCCTCCAGAAAGATTACCTAGGCAACAAAGGAAGGGAAAAGGGAGAGGGAAAGGAAGAAGATTTGAACCTTTTTGTCACACCAGTCATGGCTAGGTCCCTCTCCTTTCTCCTCTTCCATGCTCTCAATCATGGAATGCTTCTCCCTCACTTAGACACTCTCAGAAAAGAGTGGAACAAAGAAAATTACTGTTTGCCCGCCGCCAACCGTAGGTTAGGGCAGCAATTCTAGGTTAAACTAAAGGAAGAGGAATTGAAAGTATATATAGGGATCTAGTTGTGAAAGACTTAAAATAAACAGACTGAATTGATTCAGTTTTGAGCCTAGATGTCGTCCTCTCCTCTCCTGAAATCAGCCAGCAACTCTTCAACTTTGAGCTTTAAAGTCCTTTGAAAAATTTAATAAATCAGGACTAAATAGGTAATGCATGCTTTTCTAGTTTTAAACATAAATATTGGATTATATGAGTGTAAAAGAAAAGGTAAATCAATAAAAAGAAACATAATTACACAAAATTATCACTAACCATTCGATATCATCAGTAGGCCAATAAAAACTACATTTAAAAACTTTTGTAGCTATTTTCATTTAGAAAAATATCCTCATAGTTTGATGAATGGCACATGTAAAGGATGCTATGATATTCTTCTTTAGGAACATGTCTCCTTAGATATTGATCATTACCTAAGTAATATAAATTAGGATCATGCCAAAAATAATTTTTAATCTTAGCACATAAATGACTTTTTTTATTCTTATCTCACAATTCTAGATGTTTTTCAGAAACCAGAAAATTAACAATATGTGCATGCCATGGTGATGGTTGATGTTGAGCTCCCATCAATTGTTCATCTAGAAATGCATCTTCTAATGGTGTTCATTTGTTCCTATATCACTTAATCTAGAAAGATGGTTAGCAACAGCATTCTCAAAACCCTTTTCATCTTTTATTTCTATATCAATTTCTTACAACAATAATGTCTATCATAATAAATATGGCTTTGCCTCTTTCTTATTGAGTAAATATTTTAATACTACATGATCAATATAAACAATGATTTTATCTCCTAAAATAAATTATATAAATCTTTTTAATAAAATAAAATAGCTAATAATACTTTTTCAGTTGTGGTATAATTTAATTGAGCATCAGATATAGTTTTTCTAACATATGAGATGACTACGGGTTTTGACTCTTTTCTTTGTCCTAATACAACTCCCATTGCATAATTTCATGCATCACACATTATTTTAAAGGGGAGAGACCAATCAGGAGCTTGTAAAATAGGTGTTGTAGTAACCAATCTTTTTATTTCAGAAAATGACTTAAAACATTTCTCATCAAAATTAAAAGGCACATCTTTAGATAATAACATGGTGAGAGGTTTATAAATTTTTAAAAAATTTTTAAGAAATTTTCTATAATAACCTGCATGCTCCAAGAAAGATCTAATTTATTTTATTAAATTTAGAGGTTGTATTTTAGATATAATATCAATCTTTGCTCTATCCACCTCTAAACCCCTTTCACTCACAATATGACCCAACACAACGCCCTCTCTAATCATAAAATGTGATTTCTCCTAACTCAAATCTAATTTTTTCTCTATACATTTATTCAGCACATGCTATAAATGATTTAAACATTCCTAAAATAATTCACCAAAAATAGAAAAATCATCCATAAAAACATTCATACATTTTCCAATCATATCAAAAAAAATAGAAAACATACATCTTTGAAATGTAGTTAGCACATTCACAATCCAAAAGGCATGCATTTAAAATTAAAAGTATCAAATGGACAAGTAAAAGTCATTTTTTATTAATCTAAAGGATTTATGAAAATTTGATTATAACCAGAATATCCATCCAAAAAACAGAAGAATCTTTTTCCAACTACTGTTTCAAGAATTTGATTAGTAAATTGTGGGGGAAAATGTTCTTTTCTAGTAATTAAATTTAATTTTCTATAATCAATACAAACCCTCTAACCAGGGGTTAGTCTTGTCTATGTTTCATCTGTAGTTTTATTTTTTTGACTATGATCCCAACTTTCTTTGACACCACTTGTGTAGGACTAACCATTTAATATTTGAAATATGATAAATAATATTAGCAACTAGCCACTTTAAAATTTCCTTTTTTACAACTTTCACTTTATTAGGATCTAATCTTTGTTGTGGTTCTTTGCTAGCTCTAACCCCTTTCTTTATATATATATTATGCATGCAAACATTCATATCAATGCCCCTATGATCATCCATTTTCTAGTCAATAGCTTTCTTATTTTTTCAAAGTACATCTAAAAATTCTTCCTTGTACTCATTACTCAAATCAGCTGAAATAATAATAGGAAATGAGTTATTTTCCTCCAAAAATATATATTTTAAATTAGAGGGAAGAGGTTGCAACTCCAAGTTTGTGTGATCTTCTTCCTTCTTTTCTCCCATATTTTTCTTCTCAATTTCTTTTGAATTCTTCTAGCACACAGCCATCAATAATATCTAAATCATCAAAATCGTCTAAAAGATCTATGGTATGACAATCATATACTTGAGATTTCTTTAAATCATTTGATACGTCAAATATTTTAGTTTATACGAATTGATTTCTAAATTATATTTTCACAATACTTGTGAGAAATCAATATTTACCTCTGTTGTATGCAAAAATAGTCTCCCTCAAATGATTTAGGTATCATAAAATTATCCATTAAATTCTATTTCTAACACTATAGAATCAATTAGAAATTTATACCCTTTAACTATTACAATCACATTTCTAAAATACCTTTAGGATTTTTTATATATCTATCAGCAAAAAGGTGACAATAGGGGGATAAGAAATAATGAATTTATCACAAACACTATTTGGGGATAAGCATTAGGTAAAATCTTCCCACTCCTTAATGCATTCACTGTCCTAACATTATCATTTCGTTGGTTTTTTTCCTAGATTCATGCTACTAGAATCCCCTTACTAAAACCTTATAGGTGGGCATTTCCTCAAACTTTCTATAGGCTGACTAGGTAGTTGTCCCTCTTCTCTTCTATTCTCAAAAGCCTCTATAATTTATTTCTACTGCACCATCATTTGATCCATAGTTTGCTATATCATTTGACTCATTTGTTGCATTATTTCCATAGCATCATATTGGGTATGAGAGGGCTGAATTTTCTGAAATTTGCATTCTTATTTTGGACGAAATTTAGAATTTAAATTGGGCCTAACTACTTCTAGATTTTGAATACTATTTGGATCTCCCCACAAAAAATTATTCCTCCAATCATGGTTATAAGAATTAGAAAAAGGCTCCTTATTTCTTTTAAAATTGTGGGCTACTTGCACTTATTCTTGTATAATTGAAATGATTGATCTAAATTATAACATTGAAATTCAGAATGATCATTTTCACCATACGTAGGACATAAATTGTTTGAATTAAATAGAGGGTTAGGAGGCTTCCTAATATTGTAAATAAGTAAATCAAGTTTTTCTAATCTTTGATTGATTTGATTAACCTCATTTCTTAAATTAGAATCATTTTGATGATGCAATTCATACATTCCTCTTTCTTATCATTGTCATATAACTCAAAAGAGGCCTGTTCTCTCAAATTTTCACTTGAATTCTCATAATGGCTGTAAATCTCATCAAGTGTCTTCTCCATAAATGCTCCTCTACATATAGAATCAACTATATTTCTATGTTATTATGATAGTCCATCATAAAAATTTTATTGAGCTGTCACTTGTGTATAGTATGATGATGACACTTTTTAAGTAGGTCTTTGAATTTTTCCCATGTCTTATGCAAAGTTTCTCCTAGCCTTTGAGCAAAAGTACATATACATTTTCTCATGTTTTGAGCTTTTCCTAAGGGGTAAAATTTTTGGAGAAAAGCTTGTTCCATGTCTTTCAAACTAATTAATTATCTATCTAATGTGGATAACCAATAACTTGCTTTGTCCCTAAGTGTATCACGAAATGATTTTCAGTGTAACTTGAGGGAGATTAAGTAAATCACATACCATATAAAATTTTTCAAAATGCTGATGAGGGTCCTCTAAAGGTAATCGATGAAAATTAGATAGTTGATGAGCATTTGTCATTGGATTTAAATACTCATAATCTAATAATATTTATAACTAAAACTTAATGAAAAATTAGTAAAGAAATGAGTCTCAGGTCAAACACAGGGAGTAGGAATAGCTTGTCATGGAATTAATTTTGATTTTATTATTCTAGTGATTCCATAATTTTTTAGAATTTTTAATGAATTAAATTATAGAAACTAATATTTAATAAATAGTGAAGAGAAAAAGGGAGGTAGACGTAGGATTTAGAAGGGATTAGAGGAAGAAATTTTGGGAGATAGACACGGGATTTTGAAGGAACTTTTGGACGAATTTTTGGGAGATAGAAATGGGGTTAAGAAGGGATTTTAGATGAATTTTTAGGTGGAGGAGAGGAGGGAGAAAAGAAAATAGACAATAATTAGGAGAGAGAAAATTGTGGTCAACACGTCTCGCATCTGCATTAACTATAGCTCTGTGTTGCTCGTCGAAAGGATTCCGTGGAGAGAAGGGTTCGACGCCGCTATCACCACCATCTGGGGTAAAGGAGAAGACTTTTGCCACCTAGCGGAGGCTCTAGGTGCAGCCAAGGGAGTAAGGAGGAGGGTTCGCCGATCGCCAGAGGCTCTAATTGTGCGGAGGAGGGAGAAGATGGAATGATTGTCATTGGCGAACCTCCTCCCTTTTTATTTCGTCAGCGATAATTGATAATCTCATTTGTATCTGATGATAATAGATAATTGTTGATATGCCCCTCTGTGACTTGAGTACACTAGTTACGCAACATGCTCACTGCCTTCCGATCTGTGTACTCTAGGGGTGGTGCATCTTGAAAAATTAGAGAATATTAGTGTGATATGAGTATCGATCAACCACTGGATTGCCACCAAAAAAGGGTGACGTGGCATGTTCAGGGGAATCGGATCAAGCGGAAATTATAGAACTACACCTCATAATAGATATCTATGTATTTATTTTAGAAAATAGCAAGTAATTCATTTTAATCTGAAATAAATCATAATAGTTAACTAAAATTCACGAAAAAAATATGAAAACACTTTAAAACATTTTCTTCAATAATTATAATTTATTTTCATGAAATTAATGCAATATTTTATTATTTTAATCACATTACATCTAAAAATTGAGATATTATCAGTAGCATTTGGAAAATTTTTAGATTTATCTCAAATTTAATTGTTATGGTGATGTGACTTAATCGTTGTATAATAAATCGTGCAAATTTAAAATTTATGAAACTAGAAAATACCAATTTTTAGAATTTTAAAAGTATATCAGAATGAATAAATCAATTATAAATCAATAAAAGCTTTTAAAAATAGTGGGAAATTTCTAATCAATCATAGGATGTAATATAATATCGGGTAATATTCTAGAATTTTCGTAAAAGAATATGATTTTTTATTGTTTTTTAACTGAATGATAAATATAATATATTTAAGAAATCGTGAAAAAGGAAATAAAGCTATGACATTGAGGTGACATCAATGCTCGAAAAATATGAGTCAAGTGGAAATAGAGTTCTACCCTACAATTGTTTCATAAACGATTACTATCGAATTAATGGGTTAAATTAAGTTTTGTAAAAGTCTAAAGAATCATAATGTAGTGATGAAGTTTATAGAACTTTGAAATTGTGTCAACTATCATTAATTTAAATGAAAAAAAAGTTTCAGACAAGAAAAATAGAGTTCTGGCTTCACTGCGGCAATCGTTAGAATTCTACATGTTTAGAAATGAATTTGTGCAATGTCCACAGCCTCAAAGGCTCTCTTTGGACAAAAACAATGTGGGCAATCTCTAGATCTTTTTGCAAAGTTTAGAAATCAGTAGAATGTGTCATGGAATCGTCCATAGTAGCTGTCACCCAGTGGAATGGAAAAACGGTGACTTGCAGCCCTCTGACGATTATCACCTGACAAAGGTAACCTGAATGGAGGTGGGGTGCGTCTTAGGGCCTTTGTCCTTAAGTCAGCACTTAATCATCTTAGGGCAGCTATCATCAAGATTTTAGTGATTTTGGCAGCTTAATCACTCGCTAGAAATCATGATTTCTTCACCAGCTAGTGCCTACGAGAGAGAGAAATGAAATAAATACAATAATACCCTTATAATGTGATGTCACAAACACATTTTACTCATGATAATGAAGGGGTATTTTGGGTATTTATAATCTTGTGGGGAAAGTTAGGAACAGTGGGTTTAGTCCCACATCTGTTTTCTAACCAATTTTAAGGCGAATAAAAGATTTACCTTCGTTAATGAGCATGTGCCTCTCTAGTGTGTGTACGAACACTCCTTGCCCCATGCTTAGCTGGCCACCAGTGACGTGGAAAGGGAGTGATGCACACTATAACTACTTGAGCCCCATGCTCGTAGACCACCCTTAGCTAATTGAGCCTCAAGCTCATGGTCCTTAGCTACTCTGCGGCTCTACTTGACTAGGCCTCCGACCCACTTGTAGGCTTAGTTGGCCAGTAGTTTTTTTATATTTTCTAAAATATTTTTATTTTTTTACTCTTTTTTGATTTACCTAAAAAAATAGGATTATAAAATCAGGTTATTAGTCAAAAATTCATATTATTTGACTATAAACCATTTTTCACAATTTAGCACAAATATAAGTCTATTTATCATGAGTTAAAGCTAAAACTACCATAACACTAAAGTATTAACTCATGATATTGAAGACTTATCAAGTACCAATGGGACTCTAATATTAGATGCTCATTGAAATGAATCAAGGATATAATGATTTTTCATGGGCAAAGGATTATTCTCATTTTGACCTGTACTACCTTCAAGATCCATTGAAATTAATTTTTCTTTCGGATTTTTAGTTTTAGACAAAATTATAGGAGGATTTTCTAGTCTTGGATGTAAATAAAAAAAATTCAAGGCAAAAAATTTAATAATTCTTACCCTCCTTCAGTTTGCTCCTATCCTTACAATATTGCTCTTCCTTCTCTTTTTTTTTCTTTCTACAATAAGAAAATAGAAACAAGAGTTAAAAATTTTTTGTACTTGATAATATCTCATTTTTAGATGTAATGTGAGCTAAAATAATAAAATACTGGATTAATTTCATGAAAATAAATTATAATTATTGAATAAAATGTTTTTAACTATTTTCATATTTTCTCATGAATTTTAGTTAATTTTTATGATTTATTTCATATTAAAATGAATTATTTACTATTTTATGAAATAAATAAATAGATAATATCTATTATTACGCATAGTTATATAATTTCCACTTAATCCAATGCCCTTGAACGTGCCATGTCACCCTTTTCAGGTGGCATATCGGTTGCTAATTGATACTTATATCATGCTAATGTTCTGTGATTTTTCAAGATGCATCACGTACCCCCAAGAGCAAATCGATCAGAAGGTGGAGAGCACGCTGCGTAACCAACGTATTTAAGTCATAGGGGGTATATCAACAATTATCTATTATTATCAGATAAAAATGAGATTATCAACTATCGCCAACAAAATAAAAGGGGTGGAAGTTTGCCAGCAACAATCATTCTATCTTCTCCCTCCTCCACACAGTCAGAGCCTCTGGTGACTGGCGAACCCTACTCCTTACTCCCTTGGCTACACCTAGAGCCTCCAGGGGGTGGCGGCAAGTCTTCTCTTTTACCCCAAACAGCAGTGACAACAACGTTGAACCCTTCTCTCCACATAATCCTTCCGGTGAGTAGCATAGAGCTGCTGGATGATATTCATGTGCCTTCTGGCATGGTGTAACACAACTGGACGATACAAAGCTGTTCCACTATGTCTCTTGCTACTCCAAAGGCAGACCATTGAAGGAAAAACATTAGTTTTAGATTTATTTCCTATTTTATTTAGTTTTTGTCACAAACGATAATTTCCAGACAGTCGTCAGAAATAATGGAAAGAATACATGATTCACTCGATCAAAAGGGCTTCTTTCTATCTCAAACCTTTTGAAACTTGTCGTGAATCATCTTGGGAGTAATTTCGAATCATTTTCCATTGATTTCAATTGAGAAATCTAGCTGAAATTCCTTGTCATTTTTTCACCAGGTAGAATGATTTTCTAGTGATTTCTCTCTGATTAATCAATGGTTTGTTGATTTGATGGTTACATATTAACCATTTACGCCTTATTAATCTGTGTGAAGTTGATTTAGGAATTTTCTGGTGTGAGATGTTTTGACCACGATTTTCTCTCTCCTAATTATCATCTCTTTTCTTTTCTCCATCTTCTCTTCCACCTTAAAATTTGTCTAAAATCCCTTCTTAACCCTATTTCTATCTCCCAAAAATTCATCCAAAAGTCCTTTCGAAATCCCACATCTATCACCCAAAATTTCTTCCTCCAATCCCCTCCAAATCCCATGTCTATCCCCCTTTTTCTCTTCACTATTTATTAAATATTCTATTATTTAATTCATAAAAAATTCTAAAATGATAGAATCACTAAAGTAATAAAATCAAAATTAGGTTATTACTACTCCCTATGTTCAATGTGAGACTCATTGCTTTACTAATTTTTCATTAATTTTCAGTTATAAATATTATTAGATTATGGGTATTTAAATTCAACGACAAATGCTCATTAGTACTCTATGGGAAAAATGAAAAAATACCAAATATTATGTAATACATCCCTAATAGTGGCACCAAAATTTGACATTACTAGATCATTGTACAATAAATCAGGTAAATTTAAAATTTATAAAACTAGAAAATACTAATTTTTGGATTTTTTGAATTATGTCAAAGTAAAAAATCAATTATAACTTAATCAGATGTTCCAAAAGTAGTGGAAAATTTCCATGTTGGTCATAGGGATGTAATATAATATCAAGTAATATTTTAGAATTTTACTAAAATAATACTATTTTTTTATGATTTTTAGATTGAATGATGAATACAATATATTTAAGAATTCACAAAAAAGAAAATAAAGTGCTGACTTTAGGGTGATGTCAGCACCTGACAAACACGAATCAGGCAAAAATAGAGTTCCACCTAACGATTCTTACATAAGCAACTATCATTGATTTAATGGGTCAAATTAAGTTATCTAAATGCCAAAAGAATTGTGACTTAGTCATGAAAGATTAGTGATTTGAAATCATGCCAAATATTATGAATTTGAACAAAAACAAAGTTTAAAGCAAGACAAATATATTTCTAATTTCGCGACGGTGATTGTCAGAATTCTACTTGTTCGGGAGGATTTTTATGTGATGTCCATGGCCTCAAAGGCTCTCCTTGGACAAAGATGATGTAGCTAATTTTTAGATCTTCTTGTGAAGTCTACAAATCAATGAAATGGATTGCTGAATCATCTCTAGTGGCTGTCACTTGGTGGAGCTGAAAAATAGTGACTTGTTTCCCTTCGGCAGCTATTACCCAATGAAGATAAACTAAATAGAGGTGAGGCGGTCTCAAGGGCTTCATCCTCAAGTTAGTGCAGAAAAAGGAGGCCCTTTATCACATCTAGTACACACTCAAGAGGTGGTGACTCATCTCCTAGTGCATCCTTCTCTTCCCAGTGATGGCTTGTTCATCGATCAATATGAGATGAGTTCCTCAATAAGTTTGTGATGATTTTGTCTAGGGTCGTTTACCAATTTTGGCAATTATGCTCCATGAATGGGTTGACTATGTTTTTGTCAAAATTTGAGAGATTTTGGCAGATTAATTGCACGTTAAAAATCTTGATTTCCACGCTGATTGCCCACCTACAAGAGAGAGAAATCAGATACATATAATAATACCCTTATAATGTGACATCACAATGATACTTCTTGATAATAAAGGGTGGTTTAGGCATTATAATCCTAAGGGTGAGTGCGAGTTTAGTCCCACATTGATTTTCTACTAACATTTGAGGTGAATAAAATTTTTTTAATTAACATAATCAAAGTAAGTGGATCAATAAAGTACTCGAACTCTAAGGAAAAATCATTATTGATGGTCCAAGACCATAACTATTGATAAATAAAACTTCCATTTATTTGTTGAAAAGCCAGATTGGCTGAAAAAATCATAGCTATACTTAGCAATAAAACACTAGGAAAAGACCACATACAATGAATGTTTTTTGTTGCTGTTGGAATAAGCAGAAGTCCAAACCCTATAGTAACAGGTAGTGGAAGTAAAGGTATTATCCATGCATATTGATATGTATGTTCCATAGGAAAGCAAATTTGAAAATTTTTTATTAATTTAATATCAATGTCATATAATCAATAAGTATGAACACTTGTCCCACACACGATTGGTCACCAGTGATGTGGAAGGGGACTGATGCACATATCCTCAGCCACTTGAGCCTCAAGCTCGCAATCTTTAGTCGCTCGTAGCTCCACCCAACTAAGACTCTGACTAGATTGCGGGCTGGTTTACTAGCAATTTTTTTACTTTTTGTTTCTCTTTTTCCATTTATCTCAAAAACTAGGATTATAAAATGGTATAAATTTACTTAATATCATGTAATTAATCAAACGTTCATAATAACCAACTAAAAACCACTTTTCATAATTTAACACAAATATAAGTCTATTTATCATGAGTTAAGGCTAAAACTATAATATCACTTAATTATTAATTTATGATAATGAAGACTTATCATTCATTTGCTTTTGATAGATCAAAGAGTGGAATTTATGAGATTCAAAAATTAGATAAAAAAGAATGGAAGAATGAATTTGATGATCTAAATTCTAAGATGGAAAAAATTCTTGCTTTCAGGAAAAATTTAATAGACAAACCTGCACAATTTGTTAAAGTTTGAATCATGCTGAAAATGAATGTTGTCAAATTATTCCTCCATCATATACATTTGACCAAGTTCAATTAGCTCAAGGCTTTAATAAGCCTAACCATGATTTTGTCTAGAATTCTTATAACCCTAGATTGAGAAATCATCTAAATTTTTCATGGAAAAATAAAAACATGTCTAGTGAGCAAACATTTTCTAGTGATCCTAACATACAGGTTAGACCTTAGTAACAAACATTTCCACCTATGCAAGGTCAGCCACATCTATCAAATTTTCAAGCATGCCCACCATTAGGTCAAGGACCACAAGTCATGAAATTAAGACATAAGTAATAAATTGAGTGATTTACAAAAAATCATGATTTAGCAACAACAAACCCAACAACAAGCCATTCATCAATTACTACAACAACAATAAAATCATTCTATGAATCAATTCACATAAAAACCACATGCAGCTCAACAAATTAGACCAAATGGGGGCCAGCTACCAAGTCAGCCCATAGCCAATCCACAAAAACAACTTCTTGATTTTCAACATCAACTAATATGGTAAATGCAGGTTTTGAACAAATTTTTGTACCATCTCAAATGGAAGACATCAAGGCCATTTCTCAGCTATGAAATGGGAAGGTTTTGAGTGATCCTTATGAACAAAAAGATGATAGAAAAGACTTGTCTTCCATGAATAAAAATTTAAAAGATCAAAAACAGAAAAATATGGAGGAAGATGAGAATTTTAGTGATGATGAAGAGGTTGAAAAATTAAAGGTTCAAGTAAATATTGATCCTGAATAATATGTTATCACTACACCTTTCCCTCACATTAAAACCAAAGATTAAAAAGGGATTGATGCATAATGATGAGCTGATGAAAATTTTTGAGCAAGTGCAGGTCAAGATTTCTCTCTTGGATGTGATCAAGCATGTACCAACTTATGCAAAATTTTTGAAGGAGATGTGCACACCCAAAAAGGTGAAGAAAATCACTCTTTCATCACGTGCAATTATTTTTGATCAATTGCCTATGAAATGCAAAGATCTAGGTGTACCTCTAATCTTTTGTGAAATTATTGAAACTACTTTTGATAATACATTACTTGATTTAGGTGATAGTGTTAATCTTTTATGTACTACTATTATTGAATATTTTAAGATTGGTGAGCTCAAACCAGCCTCTACTCATCTTTAATTTGTAGATAGATCCACTAAGGAACCTAAATAAATATTAAAAGATGTAACTGTCAAAGTAGGTGAATGTTATTTTCCTGTTCATTTTTTTATTTTAGATATGATATTGACACATGAATTAGAGCAAATGTGATGCAGGACAAACTAGTAACCCCCACCCTAATAGCAAAGGGGGGAATGACTTGCAAGGGAATGAATCCTATACTCCACACGTAATGTTGTCCAGGGTCTAGTGAGCAGATGCTGACTCAACTAGGTGTAAGCAGGAGCTGAGGAGTAGTGGGACCGGTGGCACATCATGTCGAGTGTTGCCAAGATGTTGGGGCAGGGTGGGGAATCCTCCACTTCCATGTTTGAGTGGTGAGGGCCCAATGTCTCAGACACGGCTGGGCCACAGATGCTCAATGACCAAGCAATAACCCTGGCATGCACATCAGAATTGCATGGTGGTGAAGTCCATCTCACCCTAACTTGGCTTGGCCCGACGGCAGTGGAGCAGGTGAGAGATGATACTGAGACTAGTAAATGACTCGGGGTGGTGGGTTAACCTGCGGGTCGAGGCCTAGTGGTGGAGCACGGTTCTTGTGCAAGGCACGGTTGTCAACAGTATGATGACATGTGCTCTAGTGATGGTCAATAGAGTCACAGGCTGGTGCATGATCTGCACGTGGCTTTGCACATGAGAGGGGCACCTGGTGGGTACCTGACACGCGTAGTGTGCCATTGGGATTCAAGACATGCAGCAGCCATGCTATGAGAATGCTTAGTTGGTCTAGGAGGGAAGGGGCACAACAAGACGACCCAAAGGATGCACCAGTGAGCATTCCAGGTTGGGCATGGAGGCAGACCCTGTTGAGCCGGTGAGGGTAGCACAAACAGGGGCACAGCATGGGCACATAGGGACGACATAGTCGTCCATCGAAGGCACGGCTGAACATGACACAAATGCTCAACTTGGGTGCTCGGTGGCCAGGCTCTCGAGGTGGGCATGCTGGTGGTGGTGTGACGAGACTGCTGGCTCCGTGATGACGACGAGGATCAGCTGGCACCCCTTTTCCCCTCAAACTCCCACTCTTTCTTTCTCAAAGATTTCTAAAACAAGGTACACATTCTTCTTCAAAATGGGTGGCCACCTCCTGGTGGTGGCTCTCCACTCTCTTACATAGAGGCTAACATGGGCCAAGGATGGAGGGCCATGCTTGAGGTCCAAGGTGCCAAACCGCAAAAGGAACACACAAAGCGTGCAGGATGGACCCTCTATTCTAATTGGACCTAAACGTGAGTGGCCCAAGAGAAGGGAGTGGAGTGGGGGAGAAATAGAGGAAAAAGGAAACCAAAGGGAAATGGGCTTTTCCCCATCCCCTCCACAAGCCCTTCATTGACCTTAGGGGTGGGGGTCCCCACACATAGCAGAGCTGGAGCCCATGCAGTTCATGGACCTAGGCATGAATGTACTTATTGAAATTCAAGGCTCCCAACCAAATGGCATGAATGTATTTATTGATTATAGGAAATTAAATGCATACACAAAAAAAGTTCATTTTCTCTTACCATTTATGAATCAAACTTTAGAGAAATTAGCAAGCCAAAAATATTTTTGCTTTCTTGATGGCTACTCTAATTATAATCAAATAGTCATCAATCCAAATGATCAAGAGAAGACTGCATTTACATGCCCATTTAGTACTTTTACCTTCACTAGAATGCTTTTTGGTTTATGTAATACTCCTGATATCTATTTTTTCTGAAATGGTTGGTGAATTTTTAGAAGTATTTATGATGATTTTTCAGTCTTTGAATGTTCTTTTGATGACTGCCTTATTAATCTGAGAAAGTATTAACCAAATGCATTGAATCAAATTTAATTTTGAGCTGGAGAAGAGTCATTTCATGGAAAGACAAGGTATTATTTTAAGTCATGTGGTAAGTGAATGTGCCATTGAAGAGCATCAAGCCAAGATTAAGGTAATTAACAGTTTACCTCCACCTACTTCTATTAAACAATTGAGATCATTTTTAGGTCATGCTAGATTTTACAGAAAATTCATCAAAGATTTTTCAAACATAGCTAGACCATTAACAAGTCTTTTTGCCAAAGATACATCATTTTTTTTATCAAAAATATTTAAATACTTTTGCAACCCTCAAATCAAAAATTGATGGAAGCACCAATTCTCCAAGCACCTAATTGGAAAGAACCATTCGAAGTGACGTATGATGCATCAAATTTTGCAATAGGGGTGGTCTTAGGACAAAGGATAGAGAGAAAACTAGTGGTAATTAGGTATGCTAGCAAGACTTTATCTAATGCACAAAATAATTATACAACCACTGAAAAAGAATTATTTTCAATTATTTTTACTTTAGAAAAATTAGATCTTATTTAATACTTTATAAAGTGATTATTTTTACTGATCATTCAGCCCTACATCATTTACTTGCTAAGAATGACTCTAAACCATGTCTCATTAGATAGATTTTTTTGATTCAAGAGTTTGATTTAGAGATCAAAGATAGAATAGGGTTTGAAAATCCTGTTGCAGACCATCTATCATGCATTCAACCTTTTGAAAATAATCATTTATTTGACACATTTCCTAATGAATAGATCATTAGTATAAAGCATAAGATTATTCCTTAGTATGCTCACTGATGTGACCATAAGTCATTATTAGTTTCATCATTCAATTTTAATAACTTATAAATATAGGTTCAGCAAAAATAATATTAAATGAATATAATGGTGAGCTAAGTCGTCTCCTCAGGGAAAGCTTTTATAAATCTTCTTATTCTCTTATTTAATAGATTATGAATTTCATATTTAAAGTAATGAAGGAAGTAAAATGGTAAATAAATGTAGATGTAAATTTAAAACTTCTACTAAAATGAAATATGCTTTAGAATGATGAAAATGGAAAAGAAACAAGTAAAGAAATGATTAAAGCTAAGAAAATAAATTTATTTTGCAGATCAAATAAGAAAATAATGAAAACTTTATTAAAAATCAAACTTACAGCCCTTAGAATATATGGCTTGATGTTGACCTCTGGGTAGTGCTTCTTAGTCTTTCATCTAGTTCAACATAATGGATTTAAGGTGAGGAGGGTAGAGGAAAACAAAAAAAAATCAACAATATATTCCTTAGAACTCTATTTTCATATAAAAAAGAAGAAAAATTGTTTTCTCTCAAAAACAATTCAAAAACAACTCAAAAAAGATCCCTTTCTCTCTCCTCTTCCTCTTTTTTGTTCCCTAGATCTACAATTGTGTTTTTTATTTTAACTTCCTATTTTCTTCATATTTTTCTGATTTTTCTCTGATTTTTTTGGTATTTTTCTTTTTTCTTAAGCGACAATAATTAATATTTTCTATTTTTCCTAATGATAATTGATATTTGCAAATGTACCCTTAGGCCATTGATGTGACTTAATCAGTGTATAATAAATCATACAAATTTAAAATTTATAAAACTAGAAAAGACCAATTCTTAGAATTTTAAATGTTTATAAGAATAAATAAATCAATTATAAATCGATAAAATATTTTCAAAATAGTGGGAAATTTCTAGTTGATCATCAGGATGTAATATAATATCGAGTAATATTTTAAAATTTTTCTCAAAAAATATAATTTTTTATGATCTTTTTAACTGAATGATAAATATAATATATTAAATAAATATGAAAAGGGAATAAGGCTATAACTTCAGGGTGATGTCAGCACCTAAAGAGCACAAATCAGGTAGAAATAGAGTTCTGACCTATGATTCTTTTGTAAGTGATTATCGTCAAATTAATTGGTTAAATTAAGTTCTATAAAAGCCCAAAGAATTGTAATTCAAGGTAGAAGGATCTTGAAGGTTGAAATCATGCCAAAGATCACTACTTTAAATGAAAATAAAGTTTAAAATAGGAAAAATAGAGTTTTGGCTTCGCGGTGGCAATCGTCAGAATTCTGTGTGTTTGGAAAGGAATTCATGCAATATCCACAACCTCGAAGGCTCTCATTGGCAAAGAGGATGTGGGTAATTTATAGATCTTCTATTGAAGCCTAGAAATCGATGGAATGTGTCGCCAAATCGTTTCTAGTGGTTGTCACCCCGCGGAATAGAAAAATGGCAACTTGCGGCCCTCCAGCGATTGTCACTCAATGGAGGTATGCTGGATGGAGGTGGGGTGCATCTCAAGGGCTTCGTCCTCAAGTTAGCGCAGCAAGAGGAGGCCCTTTATTGCATCTAGTACACTCTCAGGAGGTGGCGACTCATCTCCTGGCAGATCATCCTCTTCCCAGTGATGGCTTATTCGTCGATCAATTGGAGATGATTATTTTGTTAAGTTTGTGATGTTTTGTCCATAATCCTTCACCAATTTTGGCCATGATGCTCTGTGAATCGCATTGACTAAGTTTTTGCTAATATTTTGGCAATTTTTGCAGCTTAATTGCTTATCAGAAATCGTGATTTCTTTGTCGATTGCTTACCTATGAGAGAGAGAAAGAGTAAGAGATGAAATAAGTACGATAATGCCCTTAAAATATGACCTCATAAGGATATTTTTACGTTGATCATGGAGGGGGTATTGTTGGCATTTATAAAATCTATAAAGAAAGGTTAAAGTGCCAAGTTTAGTCTCATATCAATTTCTGACTAATTTTCACGTGAATATAAGGTGGCACCTTCTTTACCCATCAATAGGTACATCTCACCCACATGTGTACAACCACTCCTTGCCCCATGCTCACCTACCGACCAGTGATGTGGAATGGGAGTGATGCACATGTCAACTGCTTGAGTGCCGAGCTCGCAATCTAGTCCTTAGCCACTTAGGCCTTGAGCTCGCAGTCTGGTCCTTAGCCACTTGAGCCTTGAGCTCACAGTCCTTAGCTACTCCGCAGCTTTGCCTAACTATGCCTCTGATCTACTAATGAGCCTGGCTAGGCGGCGGTGTTTTTATTTGTTTTTTCTTAAATCTTTTTTCCATTTATCTCAACAAAATAAGATTATAAAATCATGTAATTAATCAAAAATTCATATTAACCAACTAGAAATCATTTTTCATGATTTAACACAAATATAAATCTATTTATCATGAGTTAAGGCTAAAACATCATCTCACTAAATTATTAACTCATGATAATGAAGACTTATCACATCCCCCAACTTAAGTCATTGCTAGTCTCTTAGAAATGGAATTACAAATATAATTATCATTCAAAAATTTCAAACATCATATTTCAATGCACAAAATATAATTAGAAATGATGCACCTCTAGATATTTTGGACTATTTTATTAAGTATTGAAGAAAGATATCAAACACTTAAATGTCTAAGCACTCCTTGGAATAACAATATAGATTTCACTTCTTCAATCTACATCTTTATCACTTTTTTACTCATTGATATAATTCACAAGATGTTCCAATTATCAAAAATCATCTAAGCATAATATTGATCCTACCTTTCCCTTCCCTATGGCTTGATTTTTGAAGTTTTACACTATATTTCTTCTTTTTTTTTGTGGTGAATAAGTAGCTTTTCCTGTAAACAAATTTTGACAATGAGAATGATGTCTCACACCCTCCATGTGTACTCTTCATTTTCAGGGCTTTCACATTATCCACTTATTTTGCAGCAAGTGTTTCTCATTTTCAAATTTTTTTCACATTTCTCATTTTTTCTTAGTTTTCAAAATAAGTGATTTCTCCTCACAAGTCCTATATATCAAGGTGTAAAAATCTCCATTAAACTCAAATAATCAATCAAATTTTCTCATCAAGTAAATACTATGTATCAAGATCATGAAGTGAAAATCTATAAAATCAAATCCATATTATCTATCATGTATCCAAGGAGTATTCTAACATTTCAGGCTATTCAATCATTCTCTTAACTCAATAATAATCATCTTAATATCCTTTGGTATCAATCAATCTAATTGATTTAATTTTTCCGTACACATAATATGATGTAAAAAATTAGATACTTTTGAAAATTATACCTCTGTTTTAGTTCTGTTAGTTCTGTTTTCAGCAACAATGCATTTTAAAAAGGATAAATAAATTGAAACTATCATTTTCATAACAATAATCCCGAATTTCAAAAATATATGCCTAGGGGCTTGAAATGTGAGAAAAGGGACTCTAAAACCAGTGTTATAGTTTTTCTACTGTTTCTTTTTTCTACTGATTTTTGACAGTCTACACATTGTTTTCTAATATTCTTGACAGAATAATAAAACTAGCGCTATAATTTTTCAAAAAACTACTCTTATAGATGATGAAAAATACCAACATATGTTCCTATTTAGTCTACAACATTATCTCAGACTTAATATCTTTATCACCTTACCCCCCAACTAAAATTTGACATTGTCTCCAAAGACACAAAATTACAAAAAATATAATTTTCAGTGAAGTATGCATATAAGGAAAGTTAAGCACAAAAAACACTGTAATAAAGGATCAAGTTCAAAAACATATCATCTCAGGCTCGCTTTTAATTTCCCACTTCATCGTACACTCTTGCACTTTTTTTTTTTCTTTTTGAAAGAAGAAAATAATACAAAAAAATAGATTCTGTAAAATTCTACAAAAGTAAAACATTGATTTAAATAGAACCATGGGTTGCCTCCCATGCAGCACTAAGTTTAATGTCTCTAGCCAGACGCATTAATCTTATTCTCAAATTTCTTTTAATAATAAAATCCTTTTTTCTGCAAGGCATTCATGTTCTATGTAAGGTTTAAGCCTCTATCCATTTACCTTAAAGCTATGATCATTTTTAAGGTCTCTAATTATTACAGCCCTATGATCATATATTTCTTCCATCACATAAGGTCCTGTCAATTTTGATTTCAATTTTCTTAGAAATAGTTTCAATCTAAAATTATATAACCACATTTTTTGTCCAACATCAAAAAATTTTTTGCTGATGTACCTATCATGAAAGATTTTAGTTTTTTCTTTATATATTCTATGATTTCATAAGCTTCATTCTTAACTCCTCTAATTTATATAGTTGAAAAATTCTATGCTCACCAACTGATTTTTCATCCATACATAAATTTTTTATAGCCCATAATGTTTTATGTTCTATTTCCACAAGAAGATGACATGATTTCCCAAAAATGAGACGAAATGGAGACATACCTATTGGATTTTTATAAGCTATTCTATATGCCCATAATGCATCTTGTAATTTCATGGGCCAATCCTTCCTATCTATTCTAACTATTTTCCTCAAAATTCTTTGAATTTGTCTATTTGCTACTTCAATTTGCCTATTTTTTGGGGATAATACTGTGGCAATTCCACCCAGAAGGTAATGGGTTACTCCTACAAGACGTCCTTGTACAATGCTCAAGGCTTTAGGCTAAGTAGCAGGAGCAACTTTTAATTTGTTATGTGCCCAAATAATAGATTCAATAAGTTCTTGTCAATAACCACGGCCACTGAATAGAAACATTAAATTGAAAGTGGCTACTCTATAGTGTACTCCATTATTTACCAATTGTTCTCTGAAATGTCTATTTGTAAAATATGTTCCTCCATCACTAATAATTACTCTAGGACATTTAAATCTTGAAAAAATATTTTCCTACACAAATTTCATCATGATTTTATGATCATTAGTTCTATTAAGAATAGCTTCCACCCATTTAGACACATAATCAACAACAAGCAAGATATATTCATATTTTTCAGCTGATGAGAATGAACCCATGAAATCTATACCCCATATATCAAAAATTTCAACTACTAACATATTACTCATAAGCATTTCATCTTTTTTATTTAAGTTACCTATATATTGGCATGAAATGTATGTTTTACTGAATTCTATAGCATCTCTAACTATTGTAGGCCAATAAAAATCACATTGAAAAATTTTTGCAGTTCTTTTTTTCAGAAAAAATGTCCTCCACAGTTAGATGAATGGCATATATAAAGAATGCTATGATATTCTTCTTCAGAAACACATCTCCTAAGAATTTGATCATTACCCAAGTAATATAAATTAGAATCATGCCAAAAATAATTTCTAATCTTAGCAAAGAAATATTTTTTTTTGTTCTTATCCTACTATTCTATAATTTTTCCAGAAACTAGAAAATTAACAATATGTGCATACCATGGTAATGGTTGATATTGAGCTCCCATCAATTGTTTATCTAAAAATGCATCTTGTAAAGGTGCTGCATTTATTCTTGTATCATCAATCTAGAAAGGTGGTCAACAATAATATTTTTGAAACCTTTTTTATCTTTTATTTCTAATCAAATTTTTACAACAATAATATCTATCTTACTAAATGTAACTTTGTATTTTTTTTATTTAGCAAATATTTTAATCCTGCATGATCAGTATAAATAATGATTTTAGCTCCTAAAATATATGATCTAAATCTTTCAAATGAAAATACTATAGCTAACAACTCTTTTTCAATTGTGGTATAATTTAATTGAGCATTAGAAATAGTTTTGCTAACATTTGAGATTACTATGGGTTTTGACTCTTTTCTTTGTCCTAAAACAGCTCCCACTGCATAATTTGATGTATCACACATTATTTCAAATGAAAGAGACCAATCAGGAGCTTGTAAAATAGGTGCCTCAATAAGTAATCTTTTTATTTCAGAAAAAGATTCAAAATATTTCTCATCAAAATTAAAAGGCACATCTTTAGATAATAACATGATAAGAGGTTTAGAAAATTTCAAAAATCTTGAATAAATTTTTTGTAATAACCTGCATATCCCAAGAAAGATCTAATCTATTTTACTAAATTTGGGGGTTACATTTTAGACATAATATCAATCTTCGCTTTATCTACCTCCAAACCTCTTTCACTCGTAATATGTCCCAACACAACTCCTTCTCTAACCATAAAATGTGATTTTTCCTAACTCAAAAATAATTTTTTTCTATACATTTCTTAACCACATGTTTTAAATTATCTAAACATTCATGAAATGATTCACTAAAAATAGAAAAATCGTTCATAAAAATTTCCATGTATTTTCCAATCATATCAGAAAAATAAATAGCATACATCTTTGAAATGTAGCTAGAGTATTACATAATCCAAAAGGCATGCATTTAAAAGCAAAAGTATCAAATAGATAAGTAAAAGTCATTTTTTCTTGATCTAAATGATTTATATAAATTTAATTATAACCAGAATATCTATCTAGGAAACAAAAGAATCTTTATCCAACTAGTTTTTCAAGAGTTTGATCAGTGAATGGTAAGGGAAAATGATCATTTCTAATAACTGAATTTAATTTTCTATAATTAATATAAACCCTTCAACTAGTGATTAATCTTATTTGTATTTCCTCCCTATTTTCATTTTTTATAACCATGATTCTTGATTTCTTTAGTACCACCTATGTAGGACTAACCCATTTACTATCTGAAATAGGATAAATAATATCAGCAGCCAATCATTTTAAAATTTTCTTTTTTACCACTTTCATTATGTTAGGATTTAATCTTCGTTGTGGTTCTCTACTAGGTCTAGCTCCTTCCCCTAAATATATATTATGCATGCAAACATTCATATCAATGTCTTTAAGATTATCCATTTTCTAGCCAATAGCTTTCTTATTTTTTTGAATTACTTCTAGTAATTCTTCCTCTTGTTCATTATTCAAATCAGCTACAATAATAATAGGGAATGAGTTATTTTCCTCTAAAAATGTATATTTTAAATTAGAGGGAAAAGGTTTTAGCTCTAAATTCGTGTGATCTTCTTCTTTCTTCTCCCCTATATTTATATTTTTGATTTCCTTTAATTCTTCTAGAAAACTATCATCAATAATATCTAGACCATCAAAATCATCTAAAAATTCTATGGTATGACAATCATACACTTGAGATTTCTTAAGATCATTTAATACCTCAAAGATTTTAATTTCTACTAATTGATCTCCACATGAAATTTTCATAGTATTTGTGGGGAAATTAATATTCATCTTTGTTGTATGCAAGAATGGTCTCCCTAAGATGATTGGGGTACTATAAAATTATTCATTAAAATCCATTTCCATCACTACAAAATCAGTTGGAAATTTACACTCATTTAGTGTTACTATCACATTTTCTAAAATACCTTTAGGATTTTTAATAGATCTATCAGCAAATTGTAATGTGACAATAGATGGTTTAAGATCAAAAATGTTAAATTTATATGAAATACTTGCAAGTAATAAATTAATATTAGCATCGGTGCCAAATAATGCATTCTGGAAAATAAATCCACCAATATTACACAAAATTAAAGGAGCACTAGTATCTTTTGCTTTGTATGAAACTTGATTTAATAATAAAGCACTAACATGCATAGATAATTTTTCTACTCTAGGTGCTCTTTTTGGTGTACACATTTCTTTTAAATATCTCGCATATTCAGGAATATGTTCAATCGTAGTAAGTAAAGGAAGACTAATTTACACATCTTGTAAAATTTTCTTTATTTCTTCATTGTGTTCCTTTTTCTTTCTTTTTCTAGGTTAAAGAGCTTTAAGAAATGGAATTGTCGTCCTTTCTTTTATAATTTCATTGGTAGAATCTAAAAGTTCTTCCTTTGCTTCTTCTTAATTTTATTTTGGACTGTCCACATTTTCTTTTTCTTCTACTATTTATTTGGGGATAAGGATCAGGTAAAATTTTTCCACTCCTTAATACATTTATTGTCCTAACATTATCATTTTGTGAACTTTTTTCTAAGTTCATGCCATTGATTCTCCTTGTTGAAATCCTACAGTTGGGCATTTTCTTGGATTTTCTATGGGTTGACTAGGTAGCGATCCCTCTTCTCTCCTATTCCCAATAGCCTCTATAATTGGTTTTTGCTGCAACATCATTTGATTCATAGTTTGCTGCATCATCTCCATAGCATCTGATTGAGTGTGAGAGGGCTGAATTTTCTAGAATCTATTTTCTTGTTTTGGACAAAATTTATAATTTTAATTGGGTCTAAATGCTTTTAGATTTTGAATATTATTTGGGTCTTTCCAGGAAAAGTTCCTCAGGTTAGGATTATAAGAATTAGGAAAAGGCTCCCTATTTATATTAAAACCTTTGGCTACTTGTACTTGTTCTTACATATGCTAAAATGATTGATCTAAATTATAACATTAAAATTCAAAATGCTCATTTTCACCATACATAGAATATGAGTTATTTGAATTAAATTGAGGATTAGAAAGCTTATTAAAATTGTCAATAAATACATCAAGGTTCTCTAACTTTTTATTAATCTAATTAATCTCATTTCTTAAATTAGAGTCATCTTGATGATGGAATTCATACATTTCTCTCCTCTTATCCTTGTCATATAACTCAAAAGAGGCTTGATCTCTTGAATTTTCACTTAAATTTTCATAAAGGCTTTAAATCTCATCAAGGGTCTTCTCCATAAATGCTCCTCCACATATAGAATTAACCATATTCCTATGTTGTTCTAATAATCCATCATAAAAAATTTTATTGAGCTGCCACTTAGGTATAGCATGATGAGGACATTTTCTAAGTAAATCTTTGAATTTTTTCCATGTCTCATGCAAAATTTTTCCTGGCCTTTTAGCAAAACTCTATATATGTTTTCTCATGTTTTGAGTTTTTCTTAAAGGATAAAATTTTAAAAGAAAAGCATGTTTTATGTCTTTCCAACTAGTTAATTCTCTATCTAAGGTAGATAGCCAATAACTAGCCTTATCCCTAAGTATGTGAGAAAATAATTTCATCTTAATAATTTTTGGTGTAACTTGAGAGAGATTAACTAAATCATATACCATATGAAATTTTTCTAAATGCTGATAAGGCTCCTCTAAAAGTAATCCATGAAAATTAAGAAGTATTTAGAAAATTCTTGGATTTATTTAAAATTTAACAGTGGGTGCTAATAGGACTCTAATATTGGATGTTCTTTGAAATGAATTAGGGATATAATGATTTTTCATAGACATAGGATTGTTGTCAATTTGACTTGTACTACCTTCAAGATCCATCGAGATTAGTTTTTCTTTTAGATTTTTAGTTTTAGGCAAGATAATGAGAGGATTCTCTAGTCTTAGATGTAAAGATCTTCTACCATGCATAAAAATAAATAAATTCGAGGAAAAAAGTTTAATAACCATTACCCTCCTTCAATTTGCTCTTATCCTTGCCCTATTGCTCTTCGTGCTACTCTTTTTCTTTTTTCTATAAGACAAAAATAAAAATAAGAGTAAATTCTAAAAGAAGAATAGGAAAATACCAAATATTATGTAATATACCCCCCGCAATTGTGCCAAAATTTGACGTGACTGAATTGTTGTATAATAAATCATGCAAATTTAGAACTTATAAAACTAGAAAAGACAAATTCTTGAAATTTTAAAAGTTTATCATAATAAATAAATCAATTATAAACTGATAAAAGATTCTCAAAATAGTGGGAAATTTCCAAGTCGATCACTGGGATGTAATATAATATCGAGTAAAATTTTAGAATTTTCCTCAAAAAATATAATTTTTTATAATTTTTATAAATTTTTATAATTTTTTTAACTAAATGATAAATATAATATATTAAATAAATGTAAAAAGGAAATAAGGTTATGACTTTAGGTGATGTCAGCGCTTGAAGAACACAAATCAGGCGAAAATAGAGTTCTGACCTATGATTCTTTCGTAAGCGATTATCATCAATTAGTTAGTTAAATTAAGTTCTGTAAAAGCCCAAAGAATTGTAACTCAAGGTAGAAGGATATTGAAGGTTGAAATCATGCCAAAGATCACTACTTTAAATGAAAATAAAGTTTAAAATAGGAAAAATAGAGTTTTGACATCGCGGCGACAATTGTCAGAATTCTATATGTTTGGAAAGGAATTCGTGCAATATTCATGGCCTCAAAGGCTCTCCTTGGACAAAGAAGATGCAGGTAATTTATAGATCTTCTTTTGAAGCTCAGAAATCAATGTAATGTGTCACCAAATTGTTTCTAACGGTTGTCACCTAGAGGAACGAAAAAATGGTGACTTGTGGCCCTCCGACGACTGTCACTCAACGGAGGTATGCTAGATGGAGGTGGGGTGCGTCTCAAGGGCTTCGTCTGCAAGTCAGTGTAGCAAGAGGAGGCCCTTTATCGCATCTTAGTATGCTCTCAGGAGGTGGTGACTCATCTCTCGGTGGATCATCCTCTTCCTGGTGATGGCTTGTTCATCGATCAATCAGAGATGATTATTTTGTTGAGTTCGCAATGTTTTGTCCATAATCCTTCACCAATTTTGGCCACGATGCTCTGTGAATCACATTGACTAAGTTTTTGCTGATATTTTGGTGATTTTTACAGCTTAATTGCTCGCTAAAAATTGCATTTCTTCATCGATTGCGTGCCTACGAGAGAGAGAAAGAGGGAGAGATGAAATAAGTATGATAATGCCTTTAAGATATGGTCTCATAAGGATATTTTTACGATGATCATGGAGGGGGGTATTATTGGCATTTACAAAATCTATGAGGAAAGGTTAAAGTGCCAAGTTTAGTCCCACATCAGTTTTCTGACTAATTTTCACGTGAATATAAGGTGGTGCCTTCTTTGCCCATCAATAGGTACATCACACCCACGTGTGTATGACCACTCTTTGCCCCTATGCCCGGCTAGCCACTTCTTTGCCCATTAATTACATGATTTTATAATCCTATTTTTTTGAGGTAAATAGAAAAAGAGTAAAAGAAAAAGATTTAGAAAAAAAATGTAAAAAACCACCAGTCAATTAGGCCCACAAGTGAGTCGGAGGCCTAATCGGGTGGAGCTGCGAGGTGGCTGAGGACCGTGAGCTCGAGGCTCAAGCAGCTAAGGGCAGTCCACAAGCACATGGCTCAAGCGGTTGTAGTGTGCATCACTTCCCTTGCACATCACTAATGGCCAGTCGAGCGTGGGGCAAGGAGTGGTCCTACACATGCAAGACAAGAACATGCTCATTATAAGTGCACATCTTTTATTCGCCTCAAAAGCCATTAGAAAATCGATGTGAGACTAAACCCACAGCTCACAACTTTCCCCTACAAGATTATAAATGTCAAAAATACCCTTTCATTACCATGATGAAAATATCCTTGTGGCATCACATTATAATAGTGTTATCCTACTTATTTCATTTCTCTCTCTCTCTCAGGCATGCAACTAGTGAGGAAATCATGATTTTTGGTGAGTGATTAAGCTGCCAAAATCACCAAAATCTTGGCAAAAACTTAGTCAATGCAATTTGTGGAGCATCATGGCCAAAATTAGTGAACGATTCTAGACAAAATATCATGAACTCAACAAGGAAATCTAAAAGATCTAGAGTCTAGACAAAATACCAAGAGGGGGGGGTAAATTGGTATTTTAGAAATCTCAGATTTTCTTCTCGGATGCTAGATGTGTCAACATGTGTTATCATAGTTCTATATGGTTACCTAAGCATAGAATGACTTTCTCTCTCTTTTGGTGGGGTCTCATTATGAGGCAAAAACTTTTTATACTAGTTCGCCTCTCACTTGGCTACTTCTAGTCTTGGAGGATCCTTCCTATGGGTATTTCACTATTTCTCTCAAAAATACACACTGATTTTAATGAGATCAATAGCCCCAACACCTCAAGTTTGACCTCTATCAAGATCCAGCCCCTTCCGAGCCAAATAGGGCTTAGAGCACCTTGTGCCTTTGCCTAAACTCACTCTCCACTCAACACTAAGTTATCTTAGGGCCTGATGGAGAGCCTCCTTAAAAAATTTAAACTTTATCTTGATCACCAATCATTAATGAAGAAGGATGATGTAGTCTACTCGCAGTTGAAGCTCAATAGAGACGAATCTTGATCGTGAGAGAGATTTCTCATTGTAGATCGAGGTAGAATCATTATTTTTTATCTCTTTTACTTCCTTTACTTGTAGGGCATCGTCCTCCAAGGGATTTCTGTGTCTTGCTCGAGAGACAAAGTTAAAAGGTTTGTTTAAACACTTACCATTTTCTAAAATGTGCGGCAATGATCTTCGATGATTGCAAATTCAAAATCTTGCTATTCTCTAGTTTGTTCAATTTAAAATTCTAATTGAAGATTTTTTTCTAAAAGACGAATAATTCCTATTGACTTTATCTTCAGATTTGAACGTTAAGTCAATCAGTTTCTCCATGTAAGCAGCTGACATGTCATCATCTAAATTTCTAGTTCAAGACTCATAAGAGCTCATTTAATATTTTGAACCTTTTTATTTTTCTTTTAATGATGCATGTGACTAATAAATAATAGTTTCACTAAAATGGTTAAATAATCATGAATAAATGAATTAAAAGTATAACCATCATTTACCTATTAAATATTTGTTTTTCAACAAATACTAATCCATATATAGTGCTTCACTTATTCATGATTTCACTTAACCTTAAGGTTAGTCATAATGTCACAAGATAAATAATATATTAATTTGCATGAAAGCTATGAGTTATTAATCATGATCTTGTGAATAATATTAATCATGAATTCTATATTTTCTCATATATTTGTAATATCAAAATCCATGCCCAAAGGCATCAATAAAATCATCTTTGATTGATCAACGAACAAGTCATCGCTGAGAAGAGGACAATCCATCAGGAGATGAGTCGTCATCTCACTAACTTGAGGATGAAGCCCCCTAAGACACACCCCACCTCCATCTAGCTTATCTCCATCGGGTGACTGCTGTCGGAGGGCCACAAGTCACTATTATTCCACTCCGTCAGGTGACAGCCGTTGAAGATAATTCGGTGACACATTCCACTGATTTCTAGACTTCACAAGAAGATCTAGAGATTGCCCACATCGTCTTTATCCAAGGAGAGCCTTTGAGGCCGTGGACATTGCATGAATTCCCTCCCGAATATGTAGAATTTTGACAATCACAGTTGTGAAGCTTGAACTCTATTTTTCCTACTTTAAACTTCATTTTCATTTAAATTAGTGACCTTTGGCACGATTTCAAATTTCGATATCCTTTGTCATTGAGTTATGATTCTTTAGGCTTTTATAGAACTTAATTTGATCCATTAATTTGATGGTAATCACTTACATAATAATCATAGATCAAAACTCTACTTTCACCTGATTCGTGTTCATTAGATAGTAATGTCACCTTGACGTCATAGCCTTTCCTTTTGTACGAATTCTTAAATATATTATATTCCTCTTTTAGTTTAAAAATCATAAAAAATATATTCTTTCAAGAAAGTATTGAAAGATTACCTGATATTATATTACATCCCTATGATTGACCTAAAAATTTCTCACTATTTTTGGAATATCTTATCAATTTATAATTAATTTATTCATTTTGATATACATTTAAAATTACAAAAATTAGTATTTTATAGTTTTATAAATTTTAAATTTATGCAATTTATTATACAATGATTAAGTCATGTCAAACATGTTTTGCAAATGATTCAGTAGAAAAAGATGTCCTTTTATGCATGCTACTAGGATACAAATCTATAAGCTCTCGCAAGTTAAACTCAACTATTTTAAATGGACTTTTACCCGTTGTGCAATTTATTGAACTATTGTAAGCAAATTCCACCCTTGGGAGTAGGAGATCCCATGTGCCTTGATGCTCTAGGATTAGGTATCTCAGTAAATTTACTAAACTTCTATTGACTGCTTCAATTTGGCCATATGTTTGAGGATGAAATGTCGAAGAGTATTTCAGTTTAGTTCCTATAATGTGCCACAACATTTTTGAAAAATAGCTCATAAATTTAACATCCGTATCAGAGACGATGGATTTAGGGACTCCATGTAATCTAACAATTTCGTTAAAATACATAAAAGGAAATGAGCCATCTTTGAAGATCAGTCAACTACGAAAAAAATGGAATCATATTTCTTAAGAGTTCTTGGAAGACCTAAGATAAAATCCATACTTACATCTTCCCATGTCTAGTTGGAATCAAAAGAGGGATGTATAATCTAATGTTTTGCTTGATTTGTTTTCCTATGATGCATGTTCTACATTTGCTTATAGTTTTGGCTACATGTATTTTCAGTTTTGGCCAATAAAATCTCTCTTCAACTTCTTGGATTGTTTTATTTCAACTGAAATGTCCAGAAAGTCCTCCTTGATGTACTTCCCCAATAATGAACTCTCGTAAGGAAGTACTAGGTATACATACTTCTTTATACCTAAAAAGGTATCCATCAATAATATGATACTCTTGGTATTCTAAGGAAGGACTTAGGGAAACTTGAAAATAAATTTTGAAGAAATCTATAAATTCAGTATATAAATCTTTAACCTTATCAAATCCCATGATCTGATTACTTAGAAGAGATAATAAATGAATATTTCTACTTAAGGCATCAGGTACTTATTTTATATTCCAAGTTTGTGTTTAATAACAAAGTTATAAGACTGAATGTATTTTAGCCATTTGCCATGTCAACAATTGAGCTTCTTTTGAGAGGTTAAGTATTTGAGAGCCTCATGATCTGAAAATAAGACAAATTCTTGGTAAAGTAGATAGTGCCTCCAATATTTTTGGGCTTCCACAAGAGCTAGAAGTTCTTTTTCATAACTAGAGTAGTTAAATTTTGTTGACTTAAGTTTTTCACTAAAGAAAGTAATTGGATGACTGATAACTTGTGAAATTTACATATTAATGTGTTACTAAATCATGGAGAATGATGCATATTTGAGAATTATTTCACAAATTATCATGTTAATTATTTTACTTGTCATTTTGATAAACCTCCTTAAATCTTGATTTAAATTGATATTTTATGAATAAAAAAGAAAATTAGTGAGAATTTATTTCATATGCTAAAGCTTAATTTTCAATTAGTTTATTTTGAAATAAAATCCTATTGTGTTAAATTTTTATGATTTATTGAAATATATTTTCTGCAATTTTTCTGAAAATTTTAGGCATTAAAATAAATGAAATAATAAAAAGATAAAATGGGCGCACAGTTAGCGAGCCAGAGGCACACCGCTTAACGGGCCCAACGCAGGCCAGAGGCCACACTGCATCTAGTAGCAGGCCCGAGGGGCACACTGCCTCGCGAACCGTGTAAATCGGGTTGCGATCTAAATCGTGCTTTCGGGGCAAATAGATCACTTCCAAGGCCTACTAGGAGCCAGTAATCAAGTCCGGTCAACCCTAGGCGCTAGTAGGCAAGTCTGGTCAACCCTTTAGGAAGCGCATACATTTACTTAGGGGCACTCATAATTATATAGAATGTTAAATCTCTATTATTTCTGATATGGGACTAAAGGCTCCTTCTTACCCTTTTCAAATCTGATGGCAGAGCAGTGGCTGCACCATCAGATCCAATGCATCAGAAGCAATCACATCACCACCCACCATCTCACAAAAAAGTAGCGCCAGATCTAACGGCTGCCGCCATCAGATCCAACGCATCAAAACCAGCCACATCTTCGCATCAGCACATGCTCTAGCAGCCACATGGATCCCAATAAAGCATGCGAAAAGGCACTGAGAGCTCAACTAGATCTAAGGGCAGTGGATAGGCCACGTCCTCCCCTTTCTGAGCAAAATGACGGTGCGAGAATCCAACGGTCTTCATCGAGCCATGCTGCGGAAGATATGTTGACAAATATCGATTATTGTCTGGTAAAATAGACAATATCGATTATTTTCTCTCACATAGCATAAGGGTACATTTGCAATTATCAATTATTATCTGGTAAAATGGACAATATTGGGTATTGTCGCACGAGAAAAGGGGAAAATGCCAAAAAAATTGGAGAAAAATCGGAAAAATATGGCAGAAAATAGGAAGTTGAAACGGAAAACGCGATTTGTGGATCTGGTAGAACAAAAGGGGGAAGAGGAGAGAAAAAGACATCTTTTTCGAGCTATTCTAGACTTGTTCTTGAGTTGTTCTGGAGACAAGAAGTTTTTTCCGTTTTCATGTGAAAATAGATTTCCAAGGAATGTATCATTGATTTCTGATCATTCTCCTCTACCCTTCCCACCTTAAATCCATTCTATTGATCTGGATGCAAGATTGGGAAGTGCTACCCAGAGGTCGACATCAAACCATGCATTTCAAGGGTTGTAAGTTTGATTTTTAATAAAGTTTTTATTATTTTCTTGCTTGATCTGCAAAATGAATTTATTTTCTTAGCTTTAATCATTTCTCTACCTCTTTTTTTTCCATTTTCATTATTTTAAAGCATATTTAGTTTTATTAGAAGTTTTAAATTCACATTTACATTTATTTACCATTTTATTTTCCTCATTACTTTGAATATCAAATTTATAATCTATTAAATAAGAGAATAAAAGATTTCTAAAAGCTTTCCCTGAGGAGATGACCTAACTCACCATTATATTCGTTTAATATTATTTTTGGTGACTTAGTTTTATAAATTATTAAAATTGAATGATGATTCTAAAAATGACTTAGGGTCGCTTCAATGACCCTCTTGACTAAGGACTCCGCCTATACCTATCCCAGATGTATCATGCTTCAAAAACTTTAGTGAAATCAAGTAATCTAAGGATAGGGGCTCGAGTCCTCTTATCCTTAATGACTTGGAAAGATTTTTGTGCTTCCTTTGTCCATACAAATTCCCCTTTCTTCATATAATTTGTAATTGAAGCCATTATGGAGCTAAAATTTTTGTTGAATCACTGATGAGCATTTGTCATTGGATTTAAATACTCATAATCTAATAGTATTTATAACTGAAACTTAATAAAAAATTAGTAAAGCAATGAGTCTCAAGTCGAACATAGGGAGTAGGAATAATCTGTCATGGAATTAATTTTTGATTTTATTATTCTAGTGATTCTATAATTTTTAGAATTTTAATGAATTAAATAATACAAACTAATATTTAATAAATAGTGAAGAGAAAAGGGAAGATAGACGTGGGATTTAGAAGGGATTAGAGGAAGAAATTTTGGAAGATAGATGTGGGATTTTGAAGGGACTTTTGGACAAATTTTTGGGAGATAGAAATGGGGTTAAGATGGGACTTTAGATGAATTTTTATGGTGGAGAGGAGGGAGAAAAGAAAATAGACCATAATTAGGAGAGAGAAAATCATGGTCAACATGTCTCGTGCCTGCGTTGACCACAATTTTCAAACGAATATGCGAGAGGGAGTTCGCAAAAAAGATGTGAAATCATACCGAAAAATGCCCGAATCAGTTTCACACTGATTAATAAGGAGTAAAAAGTTAAAATGTAAACATAAAACCAACAACCCATTGATTAATCAAAGAGAACTCACCAAAAAATTGCCAAAAAATTGTTCTGCCTAGTGGAAAAATGACAAAGAATTTCAGTTGGATTTCTTGATTCAAATCGATGGAAAATGATTCCAAATCACTCCCCAGATGATTCATGATGAGTTTTGGAAGATTTGAGATAGGAAGAAGCCTTTTTGATCAACTGAATCGTGTATTCTTTCAATTATTTCTGGTGAATGTCCAGAAATTATCATTTGTGACAAAAACTAAATAAAAAGGGAAATAAATTTAAAACTAATGTTGTCCATCAGTGGTCTACCTCTAGAACAGCAAGAGACACTAGTGCGACGACTTTGTATTGTCCGGTCATGTCACACCATGCCAGAAGGTGCATGAATATCGTCTGGCAGCTCTGTGCTGCTCGCCAGAAGGATTTTGTGGAGAGAAGGGTTCGACACCGCTGTCACTGCCGTATGGGGTAAAGGAGAAAACTTTTGGCCACCCACCGGAGGCTTTGGGTGCAGCCAAGGGAGTAAGGAGGAGGGTTCGTTAGTTGCCAGAGGCTCAGACTGTGTGGAGGAGGAAGAAGACATAATGAATTTTGTCGGCAAACCTCTACCCTTTTTATTTTGTCGGTGATAATCGATATGCTCATTTATATTTGACGATAATAGATAATTGTTGATATGCCCCTCTGTGACTTAAGCACACTAGTTATGTGACGTGCTCTCCGCCTTTTGATCAGTTTACTCTTGGGGGTATGTGGCACATCCTAAAAAATCACAAAATATTAGCGTGATATAAGTATCGATCAGCCACCGATTGGCCACTAGAAAGGGTGATGTGACACGTTCAAGGGCGTCAAATCAAGTGGAAATTATATAACTACACCTGATAATAGATATTATCTATTTATTTATTTTAGAAAATAGTAAGTAATTCATTTTAATCTGAAATAAATCATAAAAATTAACCAAAATTTACGAAAAAATATGAAAATGCTTACAAACATTTTCTTCATTAATTATAATTTATTTTTATGAAATTAATGTAGTATTTTATTATTTTAACTCACATTACATCTAAAAAATGAGATATTATCAATCACCTATAGAAAGTGGCTTGTCCATGAAAAGTCCTTCATGAATATTAGTAGGGTTTTGTCTACTATGTTGCTTAAATATTTTCTAGATCTACAGAAATACCTTCAGTGGATATAGCAAATCCTAAACATGAAACTTCATTTTGAAAGAATGTACACTTCTCTATATTGGCATACAACTTTTTCTCCCTTAGGGTTTGACATACTTTGGTGACATGGTGTATATGTTCTTCAAGATTTTGACTATAGATTAAAATATCATCAAAGTATACTACAACAAATTTTCCTAGAAACTCCTTAAGAGTATGTGTCATTAATCTCATAAATGTACTTGGAGCATTACATAGGCCAAAGGGCATAACTAACGACTCATAGAGGACATTGATAACTTGTGAAAATTATATGTTAATGTGTTATTAAATCAGGGAGAGTAATGCATATTTGAGAATTATTTCACAGGGCTGATGATGAATTAAAATTAATATTGTTTCCTTTTTATTTGAAAAGTGATGCTAGCTATTGGATTTCTACTTTAGAAAAGTAGATTAAATCATGGCCTGATTTAGTACAGGAATTTTTGAAAAAATTTTATCATAAGGGGAAAACTATGTTGATGAGAAAGAATATTAGGAGTTTTACATAAAACAGTAATGAGCCTTTGCATGAAGCATGGTATAGATTCAAAGCTATGATGAGAAGATGTCCTCATCATGGTATTCCTAAATGGCAAATAGTTCAATTTTTTTATGATGGTTTATGTTCAACCAACAAACAAATGATTGATGCATCATGTGGTGGCACATTTATGAATAAAAATGAAGATGAAGGATATTCTCTTTTAGAAGAACTTAGTGAGAACTCCTCTAACTATGTGTCTTCATCTTCTTTTGATAGATCTAAGGGTGGAATTTATGAGATTCGAAAATCAGATGAAAAAGAATGGAAGAATGAATTTGATGAGCTGAATTCTAATATGAAAAAAATTCTTACTTTTTAGGAAAAATTTAAGAGACAAACTTACACAATTTGTTCAAGTTTGAATCATGCTGAAAATGAATGTCCTCAAATTATTCCTCCATTATATACTTCTGAACAAGTTCAATTAGCTCAAGGTTTTAACAAGCGTAACCATGATTTTGTGCATAATTCTTATAACCATGGATGGAGAAATCATCAAAATTTTTCATAGAAAAATTAAAACATGTCTAATGAGCAAACATCTTCTAGTTATCCTAACATGCAAGTTTGACCTCAACATCAAACATTTTCACATATGTGTGGTCAGTCACGTTGATGCAGGACTGCTGGTGAACCTCCCTCTATGGCAGGAAGGGGTGTATCACTAGGGGTGGAAAATAGAAGGCAAGCAGGAGCTAAGGGCAACAATACTGGCGGACGCTCGTCAGTGTTGACACAGGTGGGGCACAGGGAGTCCTGCTCGTCTATGTCTGTCAAGAGAAAAACCTGATGTCGTCGGCACAGTCACTACCACTTGAGCTCACTAACCAATGCAGCAGGTCTTGCGCACGCACGTCAGGGCACACACCCCAGATGAGACCTAACCCATCCCACTTAGCTAGGCCCGTCAGTGGAGGAGCAAGAGTGGGAAGGCACTGCATGAAGTAAAACAAACTGACAAGGAGAAGTGGGCTAACCTGCGGACGATTCAGTTGGCCAGCGTAGGGTGGGAGACTCCTTGTATCGGCACAAGGTCGACGGCAGCAAGAGCAGTGCGAGCCCAGCGGATGAGGGGCATCACAGTAGGAGGACAGTGATTCCTTGTTTGCAGAGGGCAGTCCCACATGTAGCATCAGCATGCGCGCTGGCATGCGTGATGGTGTTTGGGGGAGAGGCTGGCAGCAATGCCAAATGCACTATGGACAAGTTGGGGTGCTGGCACAGCCAGACATTCGGGGCTCCTTGCCGCATTCCTGGTCAGAAGCAACGATGAACTTGCGGAAGGTCACAGCAGCATGAGGACAGGCTCCTTAGACTCACGAGTACGATGACCGCAGCCCATCGGGGCATGGAGCACAGTGTCGGGCTTGGGGTGAGCGAAGGACAGGAACTCCGGTGGGCAATGGCGCTGGACCTGCAGTGTTGGCGTGGTGGTGAATGATTGGGAACAATGAGGTGGCGTCGTCGGTCGGACAGTGCCCCACCCCTCAGGCTTCCCCCTCTCCCCCCTCCCTTCCTATAATCAAACTTGCAAACAGTCTTTCTATTCAAAATGTGCCGCCCTTTAGCGGTGGCTCTCCACCCCTTTATATAGGGGCCCATATGGGCCAAGGGTGAAGGACCATATGGGAAGCCCCAAAATGTCTATTGGGAGTAAGGACACTAGCTCCTCCAATTGGGCCCACTCATATGGCCCAAAGGAAGAGGTAATAGGATGGGCGAGGGCCCAAAATGGACTGGGCCATCCCTTCCTGCCATGGACCCGACGTGGGCCCAAGGGTTGGGAAGCCACCTCAAGCGGTGTAGGGGAACCCAAGGTTCTTGTCCTTGCTCAGGCTCCACAATCTGGTTGACAGCATGGGGGTGGGGTCTCCTTTGTTGCCTTAGCCTCATGCTATGGTGGCAAGGAGTCATGTTTGCCACCACACATCTATCAAATTTTCTAACATGCCCACCATTAGGTCAAGGACCACAAGTCATGGGAAATAATCAAGACATAGACAATAAATTGTGGTTTGCAATAGATTATGATTCAACAACAACAAACCATTCAACAATTATTGCAACAACAATAAACCTAATAACAAGTCATTCATTAACTTTTGCATCAACAACAACAAAATCAATCTATGCATCAAATTCACACAAAAACCACATGCAGCTCAACAAATTAGACAAAATGGAGGCAAGTGATGTGACTTATTCGTTGTATAATAAATCACACAAATTTAAAATTTATAAAGCTAGAAAAGATCAATTCTTAGAATTTTAAATGTATATCAAAATAAATAAATTATTCATAAACTAATAAAAGATTCCAAAAATAGTGGGAAATCTCCAAGTCGATCATAGGGGTGTAATATAATATTAGGTAATATTTCAAAATTTTCCTAAATGAATATGAATTTTTATGAGTTTTTAACTGAATAATAAATATAATATATTTATGAAATACAAAAAGGAAATAACCAATAATTTGTATTCATCTAGAAAATAAAAGAATCTTTTTCCAGCTAGTTTTCAAGAATTTGATTAGTAAATGGTAGGAGAAAATGATCTTTTCTAATTACTAAATTTAATATTCTATAATCAATACAAACCCTCCAACTAGTGGTTAATCTTGCTTATATTTCCTCCCCATTTTTCATTTTTTATAACCCTGATCCCTAATTTCTTTGGCACCACCTGTGTAGGACTAACCCATTTACTATCTGAAATAGGATAAATAACATTAGCAGCCAACCATCTTAAAATTTTCTTTTTTACCACTTCCATCATGTTAGGATTTAATCTTTATTGTGGTTATCTACTAGGTCTAGCTCCTTCCTCTAAATATATATTATGCATGCAAACATTGATATCAATGCCCCTAAGATCATCCATTTTCCAGCCAATAACTTTCTTATTTTTTCGAATTACTTCTAGTAATTCTTCCTCTTCTTCATTATTCAAACTAGTTGCAATAATAATAACAGGAATGAGTTATTTTCCTCCAAAAATGCATATTTTAAATTAGAGAAAGAGGTTTCAGCTCTAAATTCAAGTAATTTTCTTTCTTCTTCTCCCCTATATTTATATTCTTGATTTCTTTTAATTCTTCTAGCACACAATCATGAATGACATCTACACCATCAAAATCATCTAAAAATTATATGGTATAACAATTATACACTTGAGATTTCTTAAGATTATTTGATACCTCAAAGATTTTAATTTCTACTAATTGATCTCCACATGATATTTTCGTAATACCTATAGGGAAATCAATATTCATCTTTGCTGTATACAAGAATGGTCTCCCTAAGATGATTGGGGTATCATAAAACTATCCATTAAAATCTATTTCCAACACTACAAAATCAGTTGAAAATTTACATCCTTTCACTATTACTATCACATTTTCTAAAATACCTTTTAGATTTTTAATAAATCTATCAACAAATTGTAATGTGACAATAGATGGTTTAAGATCACAAATATTAAATTTATCACAAATACTTGTAGGTAATAAATTAATACTAGCACTGGTGTCGAGTAATACATTTTGAAAAATAAATCCACCAATATCACACAAAATTAAAGGAGCACCAGTATCTTTTGATTTATATGGAACTTGATTTAATAATAAAGCACTAGCATGTATAGATAATTTTTCTACTCTAGGTACTCTTTTTATTGTACACATTTCTTTTAAAATTCTAGCATATTCAGGAATATCTTCAATAACAATAAGTAAAGGAAGACTAATTTGTAGATCTTGTAAAAATTTTTTTATTTCTTCATTGTGTTCCTTTTTATTTCTTTGTCTAGGTTCTAGAGCTTTAGGAAATGAAATGGTCATCCTTTCTTTCAAAATTTCCTTAGTAGAATCTAAAAGTTCTTCCTTTGCTTCTTCTTGATTTTGTTTTGGACCATCCACATTTTGGTCTTCTTCTACTATTTGGGAATAAGGATCAAGTAAAATTTTCCTACTCTTTAATGCATTTACTATCCTAACATTATCATTTAGTGGGTTTTTTCTTAGGTTCATGTCACTAGACTCCCCTTGCTGAAATCCTATAGTTGGGTGTTTTCCTGAATTTTCTATGAGCTCACTAGGTAGTTGTCCCTCTTCTCTCCTATTCTTAAGAGCCTCTATAATTTTTTTTTGTTACAACATCATTTGATTCATAGTTTGTTACATCATTTGACTCATTTGCTGCATCATTTCTATAGCATCAGTTGAGTCTGAGAGGACTGAATTTTTTGAAATCTGTTTTCTTGTTTTGGACGAAATTCAGAATTTAAATTGGGTTTAAGTGCTTTTGAATTTTGAATATTATTTGGGTCTCTCTATGAAAAGTTATTCCTCACATTATGATTATAAGAATTAGGAAAAGGCTCCCTATTTTTATTAAAATCATTGGTTACTTGCACTTGTTTTTGCATAGGCTGAAATGATTGATCTAAATTATAACATTGAAATTCAGAAGGCTCATTTTCATCATACATAGGATATGAATTATTTGAATTAAATTGACGATTAAGAAGCTTTATAAAATTTTCAATAAAGACATTAAGATTATCTAATTTTTTATTAATTTGATTAACCTCATTTCATAAATTAGAGTCATTCTTGATGATAGAATTCATACATTCCTCTCCTCTTGTCTTTGTCATATAACTCAAAAGAGGTTTGATCTCTCGAATTTTCACTTAAATTCTCATAAAAGCTGTAAATCTCATCACAGGTCTTCTCCATAAATGCTCCTCCACATATTTCTATGTTATTCTAATAATCTATCATAAAAAATTCTATTGAGCTGCCACTTAGGTATAGCACAATGAGGACATTTTCTAAGTAAATCTTTGAATTTTTCTCATGTCTCATGTAAAGTTTCTCCTGGCCTTTGAGTAAAACTCCATATATGTTTTCTCATGTTTTGATCTTTTCCTAAAAGGTAAAATCTTTAGAGAAAAGCCTGTTTTATGTCTTTCCAACTAGTTAATTCTCTCTATCTAAGGTAGATAGCCAATAACTAACCTTGTCCCTAAGTGTATGTGGTGGCAGACATGACTCCTCGCCACCACAACACGAGGCTGAGGTGACAAAGGAGACCCCACCCCCACACCGTCAACCAAATCGCGGAGCTCGAATGAGGACAAGGAACCCCAAGTTCCGTTACACCGCTTGAGGGGGCTTCCCAACCCTTGGGCCCTCGTCTGTCCTATTACCTCCTCCTTTGGGCCATATGAGTGGGCCCAATTGGAGGAGCTGGTGTCCTTACTCCCCTCACCCCCCCTTCTCTTTTGGGCCCACCCTCGTTAGGCTCAATAGACATTTTGGGCTTCCCCCTGTGGTCCTTCACACTTGGCCCATGTGGGCCCCTATATAAAGGGGTGGAGAGCTGCCGCTAAGGGGCAGCATATTTTGAATAGAAGGACTGTTTTATGAGTTTGATTATAGGATTAGAGAGGGGGAGAGGGGAAGCTTGAGGGGTGGGACACTGCCTGACCGACAACGCCACCTCATAGTTCCCGGTCATTTGCCACCACATCGCCGCTGCGGGTCCAGAACCATTGCCCACCGGAGCTCCTGTCCTTCTCTCACCCAAGCCTGACACCACACTCCATGCCCTGATGGGCCATGGTCATCACATTTGCAAGTCTTTTGAGCCCATCCTCGTGCTGCTGTCCTACTGTGAGTTCATCGTTGGTTCCGACCAGGAACGCATCGAGGAGCCCCAGATGTCTGGTTGTGTCACCACCCCAGCTCGTCCACAGTGCTCCTAGTGCTGCTTCCAGCCTCCCCCCGAACAACATCACGCATGTCGGCACACACACCAATGCTATGTGTGGAACTGCCCTCTACGAGCAAGGCATCACTGGCCTCCTGCTGTGATGCCCCTCGCTCACCGGGTGCACACTGCTCTTGCTGCCATCGACCTTGTGCCGATACAAGGAGCCTCCTGCCCTACGCTGGCCAACTGAATCGTCCATAGGTTAGCCCACTTCCCCCTTGCTGGTCTATTTTACTTCGTGCAGTGCCTTCCCACTCCTACTCCTCCCACGACAGGCTTAGCTAGGGGGGAGGGGTTAGGTCTCCTCTTGGGTGTGTGCTGACATAAATTAATCGTTGTATAATAAATCATGCAAATTTAAAATTTATAAAACCAAAAAAGACCAATTCATGGAATTCTAAATATTTATCAGAGTGAGTAAATCAATTATAAATCGATAAAAGATTTCAAAAATAGTGAGAAATTTCTAGGTCGATCACAAGGAGGTAATATAATATCGGGTAATATTTTAAATTTTTCCTCAAAGAATATGATTTTTTATAATTTTTTAATTGAATGATATATATAATATATTAAATAAATACAAATATGAAATAAGGCTATGACGTCATATGATGTTAGTGCCTGAAGAATATGAATCGGGCGGAAATAGAGTTACGACCTATGATTCTTTCGTAAGTAATTATCATCAAATTAATTGATCAAATTTAGTTCTGTAAAAGTCCAAAGAATCGTAACTCAAGGAAGAAATATATTGAATGTTGAAATCATGCCAAAGATTACTAATTTAAATGAAAATAAAGTTTAAAACAGGAAAAATAGAGTTCCGACTTCACGATGGCAATCGCTAGAATTCTGTGTGTTCGGAAAGAAATTCGTGCAATGTCCACGGCCTCGAAGGCTCTCCTTAGACAAAGATGATGTGGGTGATCTCTAGAACTTCTTTCGAAGCCCAAAAATCAGTGGAAAGGGTCATCAAATCATTTTTTGTGGCTGTCACCTGACGGAACGGAAAAACGGTGACTTGTGGCCCTCTGACGACTATCACTCGACAAAGGTGCATTAGATGGAGGTGGGGCGCGTCTCAAGGGCTTCGTCCTCAAGTCAACATAGCAAGAGGAGACCCTTTATCACATCTGGTACACTCTCAAGAGATAGTGACTCATCTCCTAGTGGATCATCCTCTTCTTAGTAACGGCTTGTTCGTCAATCAAGCAAAGATGATTTTTTTATTGAGTTCATGATATTTTGTCTAGAATCCTACACCAATTTCGGCCACGATGCTCTGTGAATTGCGTTGACTAAGTTTTTGCTGAATTTTTGGTAATTTTTCCAGCTTAATCACTTGCCGAAAATTGCAATTTCTTTGCTAGTTGTCTGCCTACGAGAGAGAGAAAGAGGGAGAGATGAAATAAGTACTAAAATGCCCTCAATGTATGATGTCATAAGGATCATTTTATAATGGTCATTGAGGGGCATTATTGGCATTTAAAAAATATGCAGGAAAAAGTTAAAGCACCAAGTTTAGTCCCACATCAGTTTTCTGAGTGATTTTCACGCGAATATAAGATGGTTGTTTCTTTAACCATCAATAGGTACAAATCACTCGCATGTGTACGACCACTCCTTGCCCCACGCTTGGTTGGCCACTAGTGACGTGGAAGGGAAGTCACACATACATCAGCTGCTTGAGCGCTTAGCTCACGGTCCGGGTCATCAGCCACTTGAGCCTCAAGCTCGTGGTCTGGTCCTTAGCCGCTCAAGCCTTGGGCTCACGGTCCTTAGCCACTCAGCGGCCCCACCCGAATGGGCCTCCGACCCACTAGCGGGCCTAGTTGGCCGGTAGATTTTTACTTTTTCCTTAAACCTTTTTTTTTTCATTTCTCTCAACAAGATAAGATTATAAAATCATGTAATTAAGCAAAAATTTATATTAACCCACTAGAAATCACTTTTCATGATTTAGCACAAAAATAAGCCTATTTATCATGAGTTAAGGCTAAAAATATCATCTCACTAAATTATTAACTCATGATAATGAAGACTTATCATGTGCCCTGACATGCACACACAAGACCTACTGCGTTGGTTGGTGAGCTCAAGTGATAGTGGCTGTGCCGACGGCATCAGATTTTTCTCTTGACAGACGTGGACGAGAAGGACTCTCTATCCCCCGCCTGTGTCGACACTAACAAGCATCCACTGGTGTCATTGCCCTCAACTCCTGCTTGCCTTCTGTTTTCCGCCCTTAGTGATACATCCCTTCCCGCCGTAGAGGGAGGTTCACTATCAGTCCTACATCAGTATGAGGAAATAATTTCATCTTAATAATTTTCGGTATAACTTGAGAGAGATTAACTTAATCACATACCATATGAAATTTTTCTAAATGTTGATGAGGCTCCTCTAAAGGTAATTCATGAAAATTAGGAAGCATTTGGAAAATTCTTAGATTTATTTCGAATTTAACAATGGGTGCCAATGGGACTCTAATATTGGTGCTCTTTGAAATGAATTAGAGATATAATGATTTTTCATGGCCATAAGATTGTTCTCAGTTGACTTGTACTACCTTCAAGATCCATTGAAATTAATTTTTCTTTAGGATTTTTAGTTTTAGATAAGATAATGAGAGGCTTCTCTAGTCTTGGATGTAAAGATCTTCGACCATGCATAAAAATAAATAAATTCAAGGCAAAAAGTTTAATAATTGTTACCCTCCTTCAGTTTGCTCATATCCTTACCCTACTACTCTTCGTGCTACTCTTTTTTTTTCTTTTTTTTTTATAAGACAAAAATAAAACAAGAGTAATCTCTAAAAGAAAAATAGAAAAATATGAAATATTATGCAATACATCCCCAGCAACGGTGCCTAAATTTCATGTGACTTAATCAATGTATAATAAATCATGCAAATTTAAAATTTATAAAGCTAGAAAAGATCAATTCTTAGAATTTTAAATGTATATCAGAATGAATAAATTATTTATAAACCAATAAAAGATTCAGAAAATAGTGGGAAATTTACATATCAATCACAGGGATGTAATATAATATGAAGTAATATTTCAAAATTTTCCTATATGAATACGAATTTTTATGAGTTTTTAACTAAATGATAAATATAATGTATTGAAGAAATGAGAAAAGTAAATAAGGCTATGACATTAGGGTGATGTTAGTGCTTGAAGAACACAAATCAGGCAGAAATAAGAGTTTCGACCTACAATTCTTTCATAAGTGGTTACCGTCGAATTAATGGGTCAATTTTTGTAACAATTTTTTAACAATTCATAAGTGGTTACCGTCGATATTTTAACAATTTTTGTACCTTAATCACTCACCAAAAATCACAATTTCTTCACTAGTTGCCTACCTACAAGAGAGAAAAAGAGAGAGATGAAATAAGTACGTTAATACCTTTATAATGTGATGTCATAAGGATATTTTTATCATGGTCATGAAGGGGTATTTTGGGCATTTACAAATCCTTTGGGGAAAGGTTAGAGTGGTGGGTTTAGTGTCACATCTATTTTCTAACCGATTTTCACGCAAATATAAACTAGCGCCTTCTTTAGCCATGAATAGGTACATCTCATCCACGTGTGTACAACCACTCCTTGCCCCACACCCAGCTGGCCACCGGTGACGTGGAAGGGGAGTGATGCACATGTCAGCCATTTGAGTGCCAAGCTTGCAGCCGCATCTTTAGCCGCTTGAGCCTTGAGCTCGTAGTTCGGTCCTTAGCTGCTTGAGCCTCGAGCTCGCAATCCTTAGCCACTCCGCAGCTCCCACCTTACTAGGCCTCTGACCCGGTTGGCCGGCGGTGTTTTTATTTTTTTCCTTAATCATTTTTTCCATTTATCTCAACAAAATAAGATTATCAAATCATCTAACTAATCAAAAATTCTTATTAACCAACTAGAAATCACTTTTCATAATTTAACATAAAAATAAGTCTATTTATCATGAGTTAAGGTTACAACTATCATATCACTAAATCATTAACTCATGATAATGAAGACTTATCACCCAGCTACCAAGTCAACCCATAGTCGACCCACAAAATTGTCCTCCTAGTTTTTAGCATCAAACTAACATGATAAATGCAATTTTTGAAGAGCCTTTTGTACCATCTCGAATGGAAGACATGAAAGCCATTTCTCAGCTACGAAATGGGAAACTTTTGAGTGATTCTTACCAACAAAAGGATTATGGAAAAGATCTCTTCCATGGACAAAAATTTAGAAGAACAAAAATAGACAAATATGGAGGAAGAACTTAGTCAATGTGATTCGCAAAACATCGTGGCCGAAATTAGTGTAAGATTCTAAACAAAATATCGTGAACTCAATGAAAAAATCCTCTCTGATTGATCAAGGAACAAGCTGTTACCGGGAAGAGGACGATCCATCAAGAGATGAATCAGACCGCCTAAGAATGTACTAGATGCGATAAAGGGCCTCCTCTTGCTGCGCTGACTTGAGGATGAAGCCCCTGAGATGCACCCCACCTCTATCTAGCATACCTCTGTCGAGTGACAGTCGCCGGAGGGCCACAAGTTGTCGTTTTTCCATTCTACCAAGTGACAGCCATCGGAAACGATTTGGTGACACATTCTACCGATTTCTAGGTTTTGAAAGAAGATCTAGAGATCACTCACATCATCTTTGTCCAAGGAGAGCCTTCGAGGCCATGGACATTGCACAATTTCCTTTCTGAACATGTAGAATTTTGGCGATCGCCGCCGCGAAGCCAGAACTCTATTTTTCCTATTTAAAACTTTATTTTCATGTAAAGTAGTGATCTTTGCCATGATTTCAACCTTTAATATCTTTCTTCCTTGAGTTACGATTCTTTGGGCTTTTACAAAACTTAATTTCACCAATTAATTTGATGGTAATCACTTACAAAAGAATCGTAGGTCGGAACTCTATTTCTGCCCGATTCATGTTCTTCAAGTGATGACATCACCCTGACGTCACAGCCTTATTTCCTTTTTGCATTTATTAAATATATTATATCTATCATTCAGTTAAAAAATCATAAAAAATCTTATTCTTTGAGAAAAATTCTAAAATATTACTTAATATTATATTACATCCCTATAATCAACTTGGAAATTTCCCACTATTTTTGGAATCTTTTATCGATTTATAATTAATTTATTCATTCTGATAAACATTTAAAATTCTAAGAATTGGTCTTTTCTAGTTTTATAAATTTTAAATTTACGTGATTTATTATACAACAATTAAGTCACATCAAAAGCTCAAGTGCAAGGTAATTACTTAAATATGAAGCTCACATGGTTAGAAGGCAAAGGGTTACATCATGTTTTCACATGATGTACATCAAATATCTAGAAAAATGTATATTTCAGTGAGGTATGCATGAAATACATAACATATGTATGAACATTGATGCATGCTCTAAACATGAGAGTTCATTGGTAAATCAGTAAATTTATATCTTAAAATTATGAGCTTTTGATGCTACATTCCTCATATATACTGTATTCTTGATTCATTATCACTTCCTCAAACATTCATTCTATCAAGGACCTACATATTTTGCCTAGGTCATGGCAGTTAACAACTGACGAGATGAATGAAAGGAGAGAAGAAGAAACTCACTAAATTGAATGCTTGAACACAAAAGAATGATCTCTGGTGCCCTCTTTCCTACTAGCGACCCAATGTTGGGGGTGAAACTAAAAGATCCCCTCAAAAGTTTTCGGTCTTCTCCCCATATACACTCTAGCATGGATGGTCATGGGAGAATTGATGACACTACCCCCCAATTTTCAGTCCTAAATGCTTCTGATCTGTCCGCTGTCACCCTCTCATCTTGGGATGATCCATGCCATTATTCTCTTCCCTTTCTTTTTTTCTCCATGCTGCCACCAGCTTCATTAGGGTTTCGCATCCTCATAAGCTCCGGTGAACGGCCGTGATTAGGTGTAAATCCTCCACTAGATAACCTCATTAATACTCTGCCATGTGTCCCTGCATACTAAAATAGCGTGATAGCATGTGCCTCTTCACAATAATTGGGCCGGCCACCTATTGGTGCCAGTGAGATCAAAACACCTGTGGAGGCAACCCACATCACGGTAAAACCATAAAAAACCATAGGAGCCTATGATAATTCCAAAGATTCCAAAAAAGTTAATTACTTAATGAATCCATTGTGAGAAAATTCCACAAAAAAGGCTAAAAGGCTTGGAAGAATTATACAATCATTCTAAAAATGGAATTGCTCCTTTAAGCTATGATAACATGCATAGATGCTCCTTTTAATAAAGATATACATGTGAAATACATAGTATTTATGTAATTAATAACATGTTATCACCAACATCCTTTAGTTCCAAAAGTATTTGAGAATATGATTTGATATCATAATTTGACAATCATCTCTGAAGATCGACCTAAACCACTAAAACATTCAAATAAATTTTTATACTTTGAGTTCAAATAAAAATATAAATTTGATGTATTTTATTTCAATAACTAAAGTATGATCAAGTGTGGAATTCGATAAAGTAGACATACAAGAGGCCACATCACCTATGGATCATAATGGATCAGCAGCATGTGAATCAAATAATTTTCAACCAACCATAAGACGAGGACTCATGCACAAATATTAGTTATCATATGATAAACTAGATATATCTTGATATGTATGTGGCTGGGCATATCTACAAATATAGATTATCATTTGGTAAAGAAGATGATATCTATTATTCTCATGTGTGACGATGAGAAAAATTCGTAAAAATTGAGAAAAAAATAACATAAAATAGCAAGTCAAAATAGAAAGCTTGATTTACGGATTTGGAGAATAAAAAGAATGGAAGAGGGACTCAGGGGGAGTCTTTTTGTATTTCTTTTTTCATGTTCTAGGGTTAGAGAGTGATGTGACCCTAAGTCATTATTAGAATCATCATTCAATTTTAATAATTTATAGAAGTAGATTCACCAAAAATAATATTAAATAGATATAGTGGTAAGAAAGGTCATCTCCTCAGGGAAAGCTTTTAGAAATCTTCTTATTCTCTAATTTAATGGATTATGAAGTTTATTTGAAGATTTAAATTGATATTCAAAGTAATAAAGGAAATAAAATAATAAATAAATATAGACACAAATTTAAAACTTAAAGAAAATAGAAAAATAAATGAGATATGCTTTAGAATGATGAAAATAAAAAAGAAACAATGAAATGATTAAAGCTAAGAAAATAGATTTATTTCGCAGATCAAATAAGAAAATAGTGAAAACTCTATTAGAAATCAAACTTACAACCCCAAAAATGCATGGTTTGATGTCAACCTCTAGATAGCACTTTTCAATCTTGCATCTAGTTCAACGAAATAGATTTAAGCTAAGGGTAGAGGAGAACGATAAAAAATCAATGGTGGAATCCTTGAAATTCTATTTTCACATAAAAAAATAATTATTTTCTCTTAAGAACAACTCAAAAAATGATATCTTTCTCTCTCCTCTTTCTCCTTTTTGTTCCCTAGATCCACAAATTACCTTTTCTATTTTAACTTCCTATTTTCTACCATATTTTTCTAATTTTTCTGAGATTTTCCTCTTTTCTCGTGTGGCAATAATTAATATTGTCTATTTTACAAGACGATAATCGATATTTGCAAATATGTATGCTAACACATGGATCGATGAAGATTGTTGGATCCTCATGCTATCATTTTGCTATGAAAGGGATGACATGGCCTCTTAATCACCGTCAAATCTATTTAACCTCTCACTCTTTTTTTGTGTGCTTTATCAGGATCTATGTGGGTGTCGAACCACATGCTAACAGCTAGAGACGTGATCGTTTCTAGTGTGTTGGATCTAATAATGGTTGTCATTAGATCTAACACTACTTTTTGTATGATGGTGGTGGTGACGTGGTGTATTTTTGTGCATCAAATATAATTGTCACCACCATCATAGCGATGGCTGCTTTTTGTACAATGGTGTGCAATGATGTGGTGGCTTCTAGATCATCAGATCTAGCCGTTGTTGCCACTCTAAAGTCAAATCTGAAAAGGTAAGATGTAGTTGTCCCATATCATAAGTCTGATTTATCACAAGCACCTCCGAAAGAAATGATCCGGACTTGACTACTATCTCATCCCAAGGATGATTCAGATTGAGACCCAACTCCTAGTGGACTGTAGAGGTGATCTATTTAGACTACCCATGATCCAGATCTATGACCTGGCTTACATGGGTTGCAAGGTGGTGCCCCCTTTGTCACTCCCAGACATGGTGTGGCCTTTGGCTTATGTTCAGGCCATTAGGCGGTGTGCCTCCAGCTGACTAATGGTGTGCCCATCTTTTTAATTTATTTATTATATTTATTTTAATGCCTAAAAAAATCAAAAAATTTTCAAAAAATATTTTTTAGTTTAATCATTAAAATTTAGCACAAAAAAATTTTATTTAAAAATAAAATAAAAGATAAATAAGCTTCAACATATGAAATAAATTCTCATCAATTTTATTTTTATTCATAAAATATCAATTTAAATCAAGATTTAAAGAGTTCATTAAAATCACAAATAAAATAATTAACATCATAACTTGTGAAAGAATTCTCAAATATGTATTATTATCCCTGATTTAATAACACATTAACATATAATTTTCACAAGTTATCATAGAGTTTTTCTTCTCATTTTTCTTTTATTTTGAGCAACTTTATGTATGAGAGGATTTCTCTCTTTTCCTTAGCATCAATCAGCCTAAATCAATTCCATTGAACTGAATGCAGGTTGAGAGATCTACCTTGAGGTCAAAGAGAACTCAAAGATATTAAGGGTTGTAAGCTTTTATTGCTTTCAATTTTTTTTGTTTATTTCATTCAAAAACTAAATATTTTTATCTTTTTTTTCAAATTTTATTTATTTACTATATTATTTATTTCATGAAAACATTTATGTGTCTTTGATGTTATTTATTTGAAAGTTCTTTTACTTCATTTTCCTTTTATTTAATTTCAATCATCATTATAATAAATATTTTCCCACAATAATATAGATATTAGGTTAAAACTTATTTTTCATAGAGAATTAAATGATTTCTTCTAATTCCTTTCCTAAGGAGATGACCTAATTCACCATTGTACTAATTTTAATTTTTTTTAGGTTGACTTAGTTAAATAAATATTTAAATTGATTGATGATTTTAATGACAACATGGAATCACATTAGTGACAATGGCATCAAACCTTCATTCAATGGAATACTTCTAGCGAATAGCGTAGAGCCATTGGATGATATTCATGCGCCTTCCAATGTGGTGTGACATAATTGGATGATACAAAGCCATTGCACCAATGTCTCTTGTCGTTATAGAAGTTGACCCATCGAAGGACAACATTAGTTTCATATTTATTTGTGTTTTATTTAGTTTTTGTCATGAACGATAATTTTCAGATGTTCACTGAAAATAATCATAAGAACACACAAGATACTTTATCAAAATGACTCTTTTATGTCTTAAATCCTTTATAACTCGTCATGAATCACTAGAGAGTGATTTCGACTGAGAAATCTAGTTGAAAATCCTTATCATTTTTTCATAAGGCGAAACAATTCTCTAGCAATTTTCTGGTGATTTCTATCTAATTAATCAATGGCTCAATGATTAATTGGTTTCATTTTAACCATTTATTCCTTATTAATCAGTTAAAAATTGATTCAAACATTTTTCAGTATGATTCCACACCTTTTTCACAAATTCTCTCTCATTCGTCTGGAAATCATGGTCATGATTTTCTCTCTCCTAATTATCATCTATTTTCTTTTTTCTCCTCTCCTCCACCTAAAGATTCATCTAAAATCCCTTCTTATCCCCATTTCTATCTCCCAAAAATTCGTCTAAAAGTCCCTTCAAACTCTCACATCTATCCCAAAAAAGTTCTTTCCTTCTAATCCTTCCAAAATATCACTTCTATCTCACTCTTCTTTTCACTATTTATTAGTATTAGTTTTTATTATGTAATTTATTAAAATTTTTAAAAATTATAGAATCAATAAAATAATAAAATAAAAATAAATATTCATAACATGTTATTCCTACTCCCTATGTTCAACTTCAGACTGATTGTTTTACTAATTATTCATTTAGTTTCATCTATAAATATTATTAGATTATGGGTATTTAAATCCAATGACAAATAGCCATCATTAGGTATTTACAGAAAAATGAGAAATTTATAAATTTAAATGTGTAAACATATGAACTTGGACTTCAGTTTTTTTGGGTTATATCATCAATGCAATGAGAATCAAAGTTGATAAAGAAAAATATTGGAACTATCAAATATTGACTTATTCTAAGAAATATATATATAATTTTCAGTTTTTATGGTTTACCCACTTTTTATAGAAGATTCATATGAAATTTTAATTCTATAGTTCTCTTGTCACAAAATGTATGAAAAAGAAATTTTCTTTACATAGTGGAGTGGCAGATGAAAGCTTTATTGTCATTAAAAAAATTATGCTCTACTCATATATTAACTCTTCTAAATTATGCTAAATTATTTGAAGTATAGTGTGAAGCTTCAATCTTGGGTAAGAGTTGTGTAAACCTAAGTAGTCATTAAGTTAAATTTTACTGTGAAAAACTGATTGAAATTGGAAAGGATAGAAAAATTATGAATTTAAGTTTTGTACTCTAGTTAGAGTTACATACTTGCAAGCATTACTTAATTAAATGAGAATTTATTTTATTTAAGGATCATCAAGCATTGAAATTTATCAACAGTGAAACTAATATTAATAGAATGAATACAAGATGGATCTCTTTCATTCAAAAAATTATCCTTATCATTAAGCATAAATCATGTAGAAGAAATTGAATTACTAATGCATTTAGTAGAAAATCAGTGCTCCTAGTTACAATATGTTTTGACATCATTGGTTTTGAATATCTCAAAGAACTAAATGAGAATTTTGCTCAAATTTAGAATGATTGCATACCTAATAAATAACTTGATGGATTTCACATTCAGAAAAATTATATCTTTTCATGCCTCACTTTGTGAGTGATTAATTCATGAATTACATATGAGAGGATTTGAAGAACATTTAGGGCTTGAAAAACCCATAAAACTGATTCCAAAACATAATATTATTGGCCTCAATTGAAGAAAAAATTTATAATTTTGTGTAAAGACATCAAATTAAATAGAGACATTGCCAAAATATATGCTTATATACACTATTGTCAATTGTAGATAAGTCATGGGGTGATATTTATAAATTTCATTTTAAGGTTACCACCTACTTAGACAAGAGTAGATTTCATTTTTGTGATTGATATAGTTTTGATGATAACAAATTTCACTACATGCAAGAAGAAAAATGATGGAGAAGAATCTATCACCTTAGATTGAGATTCAAAATTTTGCTCCCATTTATAGCATACTATGTGGAACAAATTTTATTTGTATTTGAAATTCAAGACTAATAGTCATTCACAAATTAGTTCTTAAAAAGAAATAGTCAACAAGACACAACATGTTAATGTGTTACATTTCAGGAGAGAAACCAAAACAATAGGACTTCGTTTAATTAAAGATGAATTTTCATATATCTCTTCGTGAATTAATCCACAAATAAGCCTTTTTTTAATTTTTTGTGGTGTTCTTCAAATTTTTCACTTCAATTTGGTAGAGTAATAAAAATTATTTAGAGACAATAACATGGTTGAAGATATTAAATTAGTACAAGAAAAATGTAAAGAAGTCTCTTTCCATCAATTATGCAAATTATAAGGAGAGAGTTGATGAACATAGGAGAAATAAGAGTTTCAAAATGAGGGATAGCTAAGGTATATTTTAAGAAAGAATTAGCTTTCAAGAGATTATAGCAAACTCAGTCTGAAAATTAGGAACCATTCAAAGGCCTTGAAAAACTTGATGGCAATAATAGAAGCGATGGGAATATTTTTTACCTTCGATGCTATGTATTTATATGACTATTACCCTAAAATCATTGAAGACTTAACGATGAGTTCTTTCGGAGTAGAGGAGACTAATGCAACTTGGTCTTAGCCCATTTCAGGTGGACTAGAGACCTAAGATGCCTAAAGACATAATTCAGTCCAAATTTAGCTCAAGACAGTGTAATAGGAAATTTCAGCACATATATGTTGCTATCCTTAACTTTGATATTACAAATATGAAAGGAATACAAAATGTTTATTGAATTTCATATGTTATGAGATCTTATATTAAATGTTTAAAATTTGTGAGATTAGTTCGCACATATGATGTCCTCTGATTTTGAAATACTATGAGTAGCAAGTAGAATCCAATGAGCTAAATGTTGAGATTGACTATTTTTATATAAGTTGGAGCTAATCTTGAAATGCAGTGTCATATATTTCATACATGAGCACATATAGTCCAATGTCCATGCATGCAATAAATTATTTGTAAAAGCATAGAACATCCAAGTCACTTGTGAGTATCAAATTTGGAATCTAGATTGATACACATCAACAACTTGTGTGGATAAAATGATGAATCCAATGTAGTTATTTGGACTCACCCTCAAAAATAAAAATAAAAAATTCATATCGAAAGAATCTCTACTTCAAACTTTAAATTTAATGAAGAAAAGAAGGTAGATCTTCAAATTATAAAAGGGATAGAGGTCATTGTTATCCATTCTAATTAAGGGTAAGATTTCCGAAATTAACTGACCTTTTTTCAAGATTTGAAATGGCTAAAAATGATTAGTATATAAAATTAAAAATATTAAGACGAAATTTGAGAACTTATCAATGTCTATTTATATCTCATGTGCAAGTTTATAACCACAAGTTTTAAAAGAGCATAGATTTTTGCATCTAGGCTTCATTCAACTTAGGTAATATGAAGATTGTTCATTGATAATATCTCATTTTTTAGATGTAATGTGAGTTAAAATAATAAAATATTACATTAATTTCATGAAAATAAATTATAATTATTGAAGAAATAATTTTAAGCGTTTTCATTTTTTTTCCTGAATTTTGGTTAATTTTTATGATTTATTTCAGATTAAAATGAACTACTTACTATTTTATGAAATAAATAAATAGACAATATCTATTATCAAGCGTAGTTATATAATTTTTGCTTGATCCGATGCCCTTGAACATGCCATATCACCCTTTTCTGGTGGCAAATCGGTGGTTGATCGATACTTATATCACGCTAATATTTTGTGATTTTTCAGGATGTGCCATGTACCCCTAGTAGTAAACCAATCGAAGGCAGAGAGCATGCCGCTTAACCAGTGTGCTTAAGTCACAAAGGGGCATATCAACAATTATCTATTATCATCGGATACAAATGAGTATATCAATTATTGTCAACGAAATAAAAAGCACGGAGGTTCGCTGGCCACATTCATTCTATCTTCTCCCTCCTCCGCACGGTCAAAGCCTCCGACAATCGGCAAACCCTCCTCCTTACTCCCTCAGTTGCACCTAAAGTCTCTAGCGGGTGGCCAAAAGTCTTCTCCTTTACCCTAGACAGCGGTGACAGCGGCATCGAACCCTTCTCTCCACAGAATCCTTCCGGCAAGTAGCACAAAGCTACCAAATGATATTCATGCACCTTCTTTGCGTGGTGCGACACGATCGGATGGTGCAAAGCCATCGCACCAGCATCTCTTGCTGTTCTAGAGGCAGACCATCAAAGGACAGCGTTAGTTTTAGATTTATTTCCCATTTTATTTAGTTTTTGTCACAAACAATAATTTCTAAACATTCACCAGAAATAATCGGAAGAATACACGATTCACTTGATCAAAAGGGCTTCTTTCTATCTCAAACCTTCCGAAACTCATTGTGAATCATCCGGGGAGTGATTTCAAATTATTTTCCATCGATTTCAATGGAGAAATCCAGCTGAAATTCTTTGTCATTTTTCCATCGGGCGAAATGATTTTCTAATGATTTTCTGGTGATTTCTCTCTGATTAATTAGTGGTTTGTTGATTTTATGGTTACATTTTAACTGTTTACTCCTTATTAATCAGTGTGAAATTGATTCAGACATTTTCTGGTGTGATTTCACATCTTTTTCATGAATTCCCTCTCACGTATTCATCTAAAAATTGCAGTCAATGCAGGCATGAGACGTGTTGACCACGATTTTCTCTCTCATAATTATCATCTATTTTCTTTTCTCCCTCCTCTCCTCCACCTAAAAATTCGTCTAAAATCCCTCCTTAACCCCATTTCTATCTCCCAAAAATTCATCCAAAAGTCCCTTCAAAATTTCACGTCTATCTCCCAAAATTTCTTCTTCTAATCCCTTCTAAATCCTACATCTATCTCCCTTTTTCTCTTCACTATTTATTAAATATTAGTTTGTATTATTTAATTCATTAAAATTCTAAAAAATTATAGAATCACTAGAGTAATAAAATAAAAGTTAATTCTATGACAAGTTATTCCTACTCTCTATGTTTAATCTGAAACTCATTGCTTTACTAATTTTTCATTAAGTTTCAATTATAAATATTATTAGATTATGAGTATTTAAATCTAACAATAAATGCTCATCATTCATATCAAAGTTTGATACTCTCAAATGACTATCTTCACATGTATCTTGAGAGTCATTAACAAAAGTGCCTTAACAAAATCATTCTCTTAGAGCATCAACAAAAGTCTTTCATCACAAGCTTTAACAAAGTATAAAATGTTCCATCCAACTTTCATTCGACTTTGGTGATCCAATGAATGATTAATCTCAAAGTTTGATACTCTCTATCAGGTCTTAAGTACTTGGGTGGTAAGAGGAGAGAGATATAAGCTCAAGACTATGTTGAAAGAGTAGTTATGAAGAGACTTATACACTCATAATTAGACTTAATATAATTAAAATTATGTTATCATTTAGATGATGATTTTAAATTATATCCAATAAATGTTAAAATTGATTTCCTAAATGATTTAATCAAATAAGAACTTTATATAGAACAACCTCTTGATTTTGAAATTTCAGATTTTTCTAATCATGTTTCTATATCAAATAAATCACTATATGATTTGAAGCAAGTACCATGAACTTGGTATGAAAATCTAAGTTCATCTTGAAGGCTGAAACTTTCTAACAAGTATCTTTACATCTAGTTCAAGAGACATTCATCACAAGTCTTAATATAAATTATTTACCATGTGCCTCAACAAAAGTCTTTCATTATGAGCCTCAAGAATACACAAAATGCTACATTTTAAGTTTCATTCAGCTTTAGTGATCCTGACACAAGACAGGCGGGGTAACCCCACCCTAACAACAAAGTGTGGGGTGAGATAACAAGGGAAGGGAACCCTATATGCTGCGAGTAATGATAACTGCTCTAGATGATGAAGGCTGACTCAACTAAGTGCAAGCAGGTGCCGGAGAGCAAGAAGCTGAAGATATGTCATGTTGGGGCATCACCGAGTGGTGCTAGTGCAGGGGGACCCTCCATGTCTACGTCCAGGTGGCGAGAGCTCAGTATCATCAACATGGCTCTGCCACAAGTGCTCGATGATCGACGCCACAATTTGGGTGTGCACATTAGAATTGCACGATTGAGAGTCCTAATCTGTCCTAACCTAGTTAAGTATGATGGCGGTGGAGCAAGTGCAAAATGATACTGAGCGTAGTAAATAATTCAGTGGAGAGGGGATAAGGGCTAACCTGGGGGTTCTTGTATGAGAGCAGGGACAATAGCAGCACAGCAGCATGAGCTCAGGAGGCAGCAGACTGGCGGCTGGCAATGCTGCAGCTTGGCAGCAGGTTCCCTGCCGGCGCACAACGGTGCACTGGTGGCATGCAAGCTGGTGCACAGTTGGCACTCAGGCTTGCACACAGGTGGTGGCACCAGGTGGGTGCGGGGTACACAGTTGGCATTCAGCAAGCATGTGGAGGCAGTGTCGGGTGGGTTTGGAGGAAGGAACATGGCCAGGCAACCGGAGGTGCATAGGTGGGTGTCCCTGGTCAGGCACGGTGGTGGGCTCCATGGGGCAGGCGCAGTGGCACGTGAGCAGGCACACAACAGCACACATGCAGAGGCATGATAACGGCCATGCAATGGGCACAGGGCAAGGCGTGTGGTGCGTGCACAGCTGGCAGGCAAGCAGGGCTGGCACATTGTGATAAGGCATCATTCATCATATATAAACATAGATTATTGCATCAATTAGGACTCATTTAGGACATAAAAATATAGATTATCATGATATTACTACGATATTAGAATACAAAGACATTTATGTACCTTTGATAAATTTCTCTTTATTTATGTTGATTTATGCCTTTCTTAGAAGGTTTGATTTATATCATGTAACAAGGTTGGCAATCAACCTTGCTGCCTAATGTTTTATGTTGAGTTTACGCTTTAGCAGGCCATTAGGTGATTGAGGACATCCATGGGTCTAAAAGAGGGGTTATGAGCCTAAAAGGGGTTGTGAACCTTTGGCCCATAATCACTTAAAGAGGACATTCATAAGTGAAAGAAGATCCACCGTCCATTTTTACTTAAAGAGGAGCACCCATCCAACGGTGGAGATTAAAACTTAAAGAGAGGCACACCATAAAGAGGAGAAGTGATCCAAGGGAGGAGATTAAAAGATTGAAGACCTAATCTCCATCAATGGGCAAAGATTTATCATTAGAGGCGTGAAGATCCAATGATTTATTTTTAGGTTAAGGGGTGACAACCATTGGATCTCTTAACCTAATTTCTTGTAAGTGAGATAGAGGGAATGAGAGAGGGCAGCCGCCCTCTTTAAACATGTAATTAAGAATTTTGAGGTTAGCTTTTATGGAATGGAACCTCAGGCAGCAGCCATCCTAGAAGGGTTTGAAGGGTCCTAAGCTCCTCATCTCGTGCTTGAGAGGTGAGTTCATTCATTGATCATCAAGTTCTTTGCCCTGAACAATGTTCCCTCACATGGCTAGCAATGATCTCCTCTTCTTGCCGAAAATAAGGACAGAGACGTGATGATAATCAAGTTGGCTTCAAAGAAACATATGATTTAGATGTTTTAGATAAGATTTAGATTTATTGGGTTTGTTCATATCACATAATCCTTGAGATTGTATAATCATTTCCTTGTCCACCATCTCTTCTTTCTCATAATCCATCATTTGTAACCCCACGCTCAGACTTCTTCCACTTATGTTATAAGTTTAATCTTTATCATCTATAATCAATAATTAATTAAATTTACATCATCATTCCCTGAGGAGATGACTTGACTCATCTTGTCTACATTTATTTCAGTAAAGCAACATTTAATCATGAATCTATATCTATATTTTGATTGAGTAGATTGAGGCCTAGCGACACCTTCAATTTAATCTCATCACATTGCTAGCAGTGTGGCAAGTGGCCGGTGGCCTGGTGGCAGCAGCAGTGGCCGGGCAACGCCCTCTTCCCCTCAAACTCTCTATTTGGGTGAGGTTTTCAACCAAAATACACGTTCTCACTAAAGTTGACAGCCCACTCTTGGTGGTGGCTCTTTGCCCCTTATATACAGGCCCAAATGGGCCAAGGGTGGAGGGCCATGCTTGAGGTCCAAGATGCCAAAGCCTAAAAGAAACACACATAGAGTGTAGAGTGGGCCCTCCTCTCCCATTGGGCCCAAACAAGAGACACCCAAAAGAGAAGAGAGGTGAGGAAAAGAAGGATACCCTCTTCTCCAATTGAGCCCAAACACATATGGCCCCAAAGGTGAAGAGAGGAAAGAAAAGAAAACAAAAGGGAAATGGACCTTCCCATCCCCACCATGGGCCCAATACAGACCCTAGGGAAGGGAGGGCCCACACGAGGCAAACTAGAAACCACATAGTTCACAGATGAGGGGAAGCAAGCGAAGGAAAACATAAGATGAGGAAAACATAAAGGCTCATCAAGCTGTATAGCAGAACACAAGGTCCTTCGTCTTCACTCATGCTCCTCAATCTGGCTGAATGTGTGTGGGTGGGCTCTCCTATGTTGCCTCGAGCTCATGCAGTGGTGGAGACGGATCCCCTTCACCACCAGATCCAATAAATGATTAATCTCAAGTGTGGATACTCTCTATTAGGTTGTAAGGTAAGTGGTTAAACAAAATATATTTAGGTGAGAGTACAACATGTTAGTAATTTGGTTGTACTTGTGAAGGTTTTGGTATCTAAAGTGGTATAGCTAAACTTGTAAACATCAACATGTAATAGTTAAAATACCATAAAAAGGATCCTCCATGACTAGATGTAGTCTTGTGAGGGGCAAATTAGTAAAATTGTTTTAAGAGAGGGAGAATCATGAGGGAACTCATATAAAGAGAGCTATGAAAGAATTTGTGTTGACACATTTATCAGTTGGCAAATACTTATATTTTTAAAAATTAGTATATATTCAATTCATCACCTCAGTCTTGGTGTTTCAATTATATTTCTTATATCTAATAATATGAATGTGTCAAAATCTCACTTTTCATATTTATTTTAATTTATTATTTTTTTATTAAAAGACCTAAGGGCTAAGTGAAATGCCAAGGGGGGTGAATTGATATTTCTATAATTTCAGATTTTCTTTCTAAATCACAAAGGTGTTGACATGTGCTAATATTATTTTTGGTAATTATCTACATGTGAGCTTTCTTTCTCTCTCCTCTAGTGATTCTCTCACAATTTTTTCTTCATCACTAATGAGACTCAATCTTTTTATATTGGTTCACCCCTCACTTGACTACTTTTAGTCCCAAAGAATCCTTAGTATCATATTTCATTATTTCTCTCACAAATACACATTGAGCTTCATAAGATCAATGCCCAATAACCCAAGTTCAATCTCCACAAAGATCCAGCCCCTTTCGGGCCAACCATGGCTCAAAGCACCTCGTGCCTTTGCCTAAAACCACTCTCCCATACCTACCTAGTTACCTTAGGACCTGATAGAGAGCCTCTTTGAAAGATTTGAGTGTTTTGTTGATCACCAACAACTAATGAAGAAGGATGAAGAAGCTTGCACCCATTTGAGGCTGTATGATGATGTTGCTTGATCGTGAGAGAGATTATTCTTGGTAGATCAAATTGGAATTATAGTTTTTTATTTCCCCAGCTTCTTTTACTTGTTTGGCATCATCTTCCAATGAATTTCTTTATTTTCCTCATGAGATAAAATCAGAAGGTTAGTTCAAATGCTTACCATTTTTCAAAGCATGTAGTAATGACTTCAGACCGTTGTAAATTTGAGAACTTGTTATTCTTTGATCTGTTTTATTCAAAATTTGAACTAAAAATATCTCTCATAGACTAACAATATTCTTGTTTACATCATTAAATTCAAATTTTGAGCTGCTATTTTCTCCATATAAGCACCTAGTATGTCACCATTCGATTTGAGACTTATGAGAGCCCATTTAATATTTTAGACTATTTACATTTTTTTTCTTAATAAACATGACTAATAATTAATTGCTACACTTAAATGGTTAAATAATCATAGGTAAATAAATTAAAAAGATAACCATCATTTCTAATCTCATTTTCCTATTTAAATTTTTTTTCTAACAAATATTTATTCTCATAAATGTGACGCTACACTTATTGACGTAAATTAATCGTTGTATAATAAATCACACAAATTTAAAATTTATAAAACTAGAAAAGACCAATTCTTGGAATTTTAAATGTTTATCAGAGTGAATAAATCAATTATAAATCGATAAAATATTCCAAAAATAGTAGGAAATTTCCAAGTCGATCATAGGGATGTAATATAATATTGAGTAATATTTTAGAATTTTCTTGAAGGAATACGATTTTTTATGATTTTTTAACTGAATGATAAATATAATCTATTTAATAAATGCAAAAAGGAAATAAGGTAATGACGTCAGGTGATGTCAGCGCCTGAAGAACATGAATCGGGCAGAAATAGAGTTCCAACCTATGATTCTTTCATAAGTGATTATTGTCGAATTAATAGATCAAATTTAGTTTTGTAAAAGCCCGAAGAATCGTAACTCAAGTACGAAATATTTTGGATGTTGAAATTGTGCCAAAGATTACTAATTTAAATGAAAATAAAGTTTAAAATAGGAAAAACAGAGTTCTGACTTCGCGACGGCAATCGCTGAAATTCTACGTGTTCAGAAAAGAAATCGTGTAATGTCCATAGCCTTGAAGGCTCTCCTTAGACAAAGATGATGTAGGTGATCTCTAGAACTTCTTTCGAAGCCTAGAAATCGGTGGAATGCATCGTCAAATTGTTTTTGATGGCTATCACCCAGCGGAACAGAAATACGGTGACTTGCGGCCCTCCGGTGACTGTCACTTGACAAGGGTGTGCTGGATGGAGGTGGGGCGCGTCTCAGGGGCTTCGTCTTCAAGTCAGCGTAGCGAGAGAAGGCCCTTTATTGCATCTGGTACGCTCTCAAGAGGTGGTGACTCGTCTCATGGTAGATTGTCCTCTTCTTGGCGACGGCTTGTTCGTCGATCAAGTAGAGATGATTTCTTCGTTGAGTTTGCGATATTTTGTCCAGAATCCTACACCAATTTCGGCCACGATGTTGTGCGAATCGCATTGACTAAGTTTTTGCTGAATTTTTGGTGATTTTTGTAGCTTAATTGCTCTCTGAAAATTGCAATTTCTTTGCCGATTGTCTGCCTACGAGAGAAAGAAAGAGGGAGAGATGAAATAAATACTAAAATGCCCTCAATGTATGACATCATAAGGATCATTTTATATCAATAATTGAGGGACATTGTTGGCATTTAAAAAATATGCGGGAAAAAGTAAGGCGCGGGGTTTAGTCTCACATCAGTTTTCTAGGCGAGTTTCATGCGCATATATTACGGGCACTTCTTTAGCCATCAATAGGTACAAATCACCCGCGTGTGTACGAACACTCCTTACCCCACGCCTGGCTGGCCATCGGTGAGGTGGAAGGGGAGTGACACACATGTCAGCCACTTGAGTGCCTAGCTCGCGGTCTGCTTCACTAGTCACTTGAGCCTTGAGCTCACGGTCTGGTCCTTAGCCGCTCGAGCCTTGAGCTCGCGGTCCGCTTCACCAGCTGCTTGAGCCTCGAGCTCACAGTCTGGTCCTTAGCCGCTCGAGCCTTGAGCTCGCGGTCTGCTTCACCAGCCGCTTGAGCCTCGAGCTTGCGGTCTGGTCTTTAGCCGCTCGAGCCTTGAGCTTGTAGTCCTTAGCCGCTTAGCGGCTTCGCCCAAGTGGCCGACGGATTTTTTGCTTTTTCCTTAAATATTTTTTTTTTCATTTCTCTCAACAAAATAAAATTATAAAATTATGTAATTAAGCAAAAATTCATATTAATCAACTAGTAACCACTTTTCACGATTTAACATAAAAATAAATCTATTCATCATGAGTTAAGACTAAAAACATCATCTTACTAAATTATTAACTCATGATAATGAAGACTTATCACACCCCCCAACTTAAGTCATTACTAGTCCCTTAGCAATAGAATTAAAAATATAATTATCATTTAAAAATTTCAGACATCATATTTCAATGCACAAAATACAATTAGAAATGATGAACCTCTAGATATTTTGGACTATTTTATCAAGTATTGAAGAAAGATATCAAACACTTAAATGTCTAAACACTCCTTAGAATAACAATATAAATTTCACTTCTTCAATCTACATCTTTATCACTTCTTTACTCATAGATATAATTCACAAGATGGTCCAATTATCAAAAATCATCCAAGCATAATATTGATCCTACCTTTCCCTTTCCTATGGCTTGATTTTTGAAGTTTGCACTATATTTCTTCTTCCTCTTCTTTTTTTTTTTTTCATGGTGAATAAGTAGCTTTTCCTGTAAACAAATTTCAACAATGAGAATGATGTCTCACACCCTCCATGTGTACTCTTCATTTCTAGGGCTTTCACATTATCCACTTATTTTGCAGCAAGTGTTTCTCATTTTCAAATTTTTTTCACACTGTTCATTTTTTTCTATTTTTCGAAACAAGTGATTTCTCCTCACAAGTCCTATAGATCAGGGTGTAAAAATCTCCATTAAACTCAAATGATCAATCAAATTTTCTTATCAAGTAAATTCTATCCATCAAGATCATGAAGTGAAAAATCTGTAAAATCAAATCTATGTTATCTATAATGTATCCAACGAGTATTCCAACATTTCAGGCTATTTAATCATTCTCTTAACTCAATAATAATCATCCTAATATCATTAGGTATCAATCAATCTAATTGATTTAATTTTTCCGTGCACATAATATGATGTAAAAAATTAGATAGTTCTGAAAATTATGCCTCTATTTCAGTTCTGTCAGTTCTGTTTTCAGCAACTGTCAGTTCTGAAAATTATGCATATGTTACGGGCACTTCTTTAGATCAATAGGTACAAATCACTCGTGTGTGTACGAACACTCCTTGCCCCACACCTGGCTGGCCACCGGTGACGTGGAAGGGGAGTGACACACACGTCAGCCGCTTGAGCGTCTAGCTCGTAGTCCGCTTTGCCAGCCACTTGAGCCTCGAGCTCGCGGTCTGGTCCTTAGCCGCTCGAGCCTTGAGCTCATGGTCTTTAGCCACTCAGCGGCTCCGTCCGGGTGGCTGGCGGATTTTTTACTTTTTCCCTAAATATTTTTTTTTTCATTTCTCTCAACAAAATAAAATTATAAAATTATGTAATTAAGCAAAAATTCATATTAATAAACTAAAAACCACTTTTCACAATTTAACACAAAAATAAGTCTGTTTATCATGAGATAAGACTAAAAACATCATTTTACTAAATTATTAACTCATGATAATGAAGACTTATCGCCTATTCATCAAATCAATTAATCTCAAGGTTTAATCCCTTGGATTAATAGGTTAAGTATGATATCAAATATTGATAGTATATGTTTTCATTAATTGTAATATCAAAATTAATGCCCAAGGACATTAACAATCTCTCCCTATGTTATACTTACAAAACTATATTGAGAAAATATATATGTCAACATAATGATGTGCACAAATAATATAACAATACATTCATGCACATAACAAGTATGAAATCATTGAAAATAATAATAGTAAGTGTCATGTGTCAACACGTGTCAAAGTAATATGCAAACAAAACATTAAAGTTTCAGCATTCATCTGTTCATATAATTTATCCACATAGGTTCAAGCAATAAAGATATAAATGTGTTAAATACATCATTGCTCCCCTTAGCAAGTGTTCCCCCTAAGTTTGTGCACACATATAGATTTTCAATGTCTCAATCTTTCTCCCCATTTTTGTAAAATCAAAAAGAACCAAACCATAAAAGAGAGTTTGTTTGATTATAAAATCATGAAAAATGCAAGCAAATCTCTAAAATATTGTCTTCAATGTCTCAAAGTTGTTCTTCCATCATGTCAAGGAATCCACCACTTGTTCCACACTTTTATTCAATTTCTCAACAATAGACAGGATGTCAATAATGTCACTATAAGAATAATCCATGAAAGCACAAGTGATGCATGAGAGGTGAAAGATGAAGGATGAAGCCACTAACCATCACCATAAGAATAATCCATTCTATGAAGAGTGAATTTGTCAATAATGTCCTGTGAAATATTATTGATGGATTCTTTTACAAAGATATCCATGTGATAATAGTTGAGGACACGCTTGATGACACATCCAAAAGGAAGAATAAGAATATATTCAAGGTTGTCTTCATTTGCTCTAAAAACAAATCACTAAAATCAACTAGAATGCCATGAATAATGTAAGACAAGATAGACATAGATTTTTCTAACAATTTATCATGTGCACCACTTCTATGCCATAGGTGATGACCAATAAGAAAGTAAATGACTTTATGAGATAGTGAAAGATTAAATGCTTTCATGTTATGCACAAATACAATTTCAATTCCAATCAATATGGTCAAAAAGACATTGATTGTTTCTTTGGTGATGACCAAGAAAGGTCTAGAGGAAATATCAAGAATGGCATTTAGAGTTTCTAGAGTAAGATCAATAAATGCTCTTTGACATATGTGGTGAGACCAACAAGGCTGATTGAGGCATTGTTATAAAACATCCTAAATTTGCTGCAATTCAATTAATTCAAATTAAGAAATTTGCAGCAAAGGACTTTATGATCTTTGAAAGATTTCTAAAATTTTGTTTCATAGGATATAGTAGGAAATAACAAATAGTAATATTGAGGAGATTCAGCTAAGCTATGCTATGTGCAACATCTTTTCTTGGTCGTTTGGAACTCTTTTTCTTGGCTTTGAGTTCCTACAAGATTATTTCTTCTATAAGTTTTGATTTGCACACAATAAGAGGTTTTGGATTGACTAATATGATCTTCTTGGGCTGTGAAGGTTCTGACAATTGTGGATTGTTGGCTGGTGGACTAAAGATAAGGTTTTTAAGTTTTGTAGCTATAGAAATAGGCAAGGTAGATGGTTTTGGATTATTAGATTCATATAACATAGGAATAGAGGCACTGGTATCCGTGGACAATTTTTGAACTGCAGTGACTATTTTATTAGTCATCATGGGGGATGGAGGAATGGGTGATGCATGTCATGTAGGAGATCTAGATGGAGGGGTAGAAAATGGTGTAGGTAATTTTTCCTTAATTGGAGATGGTGGGGGAGTCCATTCAAGAGATCAATCAATGACGATGTCTCCTTTATCTTTCTTCAAAATTCTTAGGTCTCTATAAACTTTTGAAGTAGGAATAAGAAGGGCAGACCACTATAAATCTAGAGTTTTGAAAGGGTAGTCAACTAGAATGAAGTACAAATACAATGTAATGCACAAAATGAAATACCTCGTGTTGACTTAGGAGTCGACCCACTATAGTGTGAGCTTTGACTTGAAGGCTTACGAGCAAGGTGAAATGAGGATTTATGAACAGTGAAATAGTAAGAGAATGTAAAGTTGTTTAATAATTTGAACTCGTGAAATCTGACCTAACGTGAATTAATCGTTGTATAATAAATCACATAAATTTAAAATTTATAAAACTAGAAAAGACAATTCTTGGGATTTAAAATATTTATCAAAGTGAATAAATTAATTATAAATAAATAAAAAATTCTAAAAATAGTGAGAAATTTCCAGATCAATCACATGGATATAATATAATATCGGATAATATTTCAGGATTTTCCTCTAAGAATATGATTTTTTTATGATTTTTTAACATAATGATAAATATAATATATTAAATAAATGCGAACAGGAAATAAGGTAATGATGGCAAGTGACGTCAGCACTTGAAGAACACAAAATGGGCAAAAACAGAGTTCCGACTTACGATTCTTTCGTAAGCAATTACTGTCAAATTAATTGATCAAATTTAGTTCTGTAAAAGCTTGAAGAATCGTATCTCAAGTACGGAATATATTGGATGTTGAAATCATGCCAAAGATTATTAATTTAAATGAAAATAAAGTTTAAAATAAGAAAAATAGAGTTCCAACTTCACGGTGGCGATCGCTAGAATTCTACGTGTTCAAAAAAAAATCGTGAAATGTCCACAGCCTCAAAGGCTCTCCTTGGACAAAGATGATGTGGCTGATCTCTAGAACTTCTTTCGAAGCCTAGAAATTGGTGGAATGGATCGTCAAATTATTTCTGATGGTTGTCACCCGGCGGAACAGAAAAATGGTGACTTACGACCCTCCGGCAACTGTCACTCGACGGAGGTGTGCTGGATGGAGGTGGGGTGCATCTCAGGGGCTTCATCCTCAAATCAGCGCAGCGAGAGGAGGCCCTTTATCGCATCTGGTACGCTCTCAGGAGGTGGCAACTCGTCTCCCAGTAGATCGTCTTCTTCCCAGCGATGACTTGTTCGTCAATCAAGCGAAGATGATTTCTTCGTTAAGTTCGCGATGTTTTGTCTAGAATCCTACACCAATTTTGGCCATGATGCTCTATGAATCGCATTGACTAAATTTTTGCTGAATTTTTGGTGATTTTTGCAGCTTAATCACTTGCCGAAAATCACAATTTCTTTGCTAGTTGTCTACCTATAAGAGAGAGAAAGGGGGAGAGATGAAATAAGTACTAAAATGCCATCAATGTATGACGTCATAAGGATCATTTTATAACGGTCATTTAAGGGCATTGTTGGCATTTAGAAAATATGGGGGAAAAAGTTAAGGCGCCAAATTTAGTCCCACATCGGTTTTCTGGACGATTTTCATGCGCATATAATATGGTCGCTTCTTTAGCCATTAATAAGTATAAAATCATCCGCGTGTGTACAAACACTCCTTGCCCCATGCCCGGCTGGCCACTGGTGATGTGGAAGGAGAGTGATGCACACGTCAGCCGCTTGAGCGCTTAGCTCGCAGTCCACGTCACCAACCGCTTGAGCCTCGAGCTCGCGGTCTGGTCCTTAGCCGCTCGAGCCTTGGGCTCGCGGTCCTTAGCCGCTCCGCCCGACTAGGCCTCCGACCCACTAGTAGGCCTGGCTGGTCGGCAGATTTTTTTACTTTTTTCTTAAATCTCTTTTTCTTTTCTCTCAACAAAATAAGATTATAAAATTATGTAATTAAGCAAAAATTCATATTAATCAACTAGAAACCACTTTTCACGATTTAGCACAAAAATAAGTCTATTTATCATGAGTTAAGACTAAAAACATCATCTTACTAAATTATTAACTCATGATAATGAAGACTCATCATGACCTTTTGATAGATGATGAGGGGCATAGGCAAAATATAAGATTTTTAAGGATGTAACAACATACCACGTGTTTCTCATGTCCTTAATAAAATCTCTTAATTAAAACTTAAAAATCACATGACGGAGGTTATGGCAACATAGACATTTACACATGAATTTCATATCAGACATAAAATGATGATTAAAATATAACTTGAATAAATCATAGTATCACCATCAATAACAATATAACTTAAATAGAAATATCAATAAATTTACACATTCTAAGTTCACAAACAATTGAATTCAATCTATCTTCAGAAAGGGGTTTTATGAAGATTTCAACTAACTATTTTGATATATCAATAAAGTCTGGTTCTATATCCCCTTTTTGTATATGATCACAAATGAAATGATATGTGATCTCCATATGCTTAGTTCTAGTGTGTGTAATATTATTTTTGTCTAGGTTGATAACACATGTTTTTATAGAAATTTTCAATAGACACATACTCAACCTCTATAGTAGACAATGTAATAAAAAAAATTTTCTTGAAACACCAAGAAATAAAACAATCATTTAAAAATAAATATGAACCACTAGTGCTTTTTCTATCAATTTTACAACCTACAAAATTAGAATCACAATATCTTAAAAAAATTACATTTTGATTAATTGAATATCATATAACTAGGGTTGTTATATCAATCAAATATCTAAATATTCTTTTGACCTTCATAAGGTATGACTCTTAGGGTTACTTTGAAATTTTACACAAAGACAAATACTAAATAAAATATCAAATCTACTTGTCATCAAATCTAATAAAGATCAAATCATTCCTCCATATAATTTTCTATTAATTTCTTTTCCTTTTTCATTTGTGTCTAATTTGACATTTGTTTCTATAGAGTTTTTCTGGACTTTAGATCATTCATGTTAAATTTTCTAACTATTTATGTACTTTTCTTGAGATATGAAATTTTTATTTTTTAATTATTTAATTTAAAATTAAGAAATAAATTTAATTCACCCACCATACTCATTTTAAATTCATTTTGCATCAAAGATGAGAATTTATTACATAACGATTCATCACTTACATTGAAAATAATATCATTAACATATATATCAACTCTTTTAATAAATAAAGTTGTATCTACATTTCCTTTTTAAAAATTATTTTCTAAAAGAAATGAACTCAATTGTTCATTCTAAGCTCATGGAGCTTGTTTTAAACCATATAAGACTTTCTTTAATCTATAGACGTGATCAGGAAATTTAACATTTTCAAAATCAAGAGGTTGTTCAACAAAAACTTCTTCTTTATTAAGACTATTCAAGAAAGTATTTTTAACATCTATCTAACATAATTTGAAATTATTAATGTATGCAAAAGATAATAGAATTCTAATAGCATTAGTCTAGCAACAGGAACATAAATTTCCTCTTAGTCTATTACTTCCTCTTGAACATAGTCTTAAGCAACTAATCTTATTTTATTCCTAATTACTTCTCCTTGTTCATTTAATTTATTTCTAAACACTCACTTTGTCCCTATAATATTTTGATGTTTAGGTTGTGAAATCAAATACTAGACATTATTTCTATCAAATTTTCAAGTTCTTCATGCATAGTAATAATCCAATCTATATCTAATAAAGCATCATCAATATTTTTATATTCAATTTGAGAGGTAAATGTATGTGAATTTGTTCTCTTAATGTAGATCTAGTTTTTTCTCTTTCATTCAAATGTCCTAAAATATTTTCTTTTGGATGACTCTTAACATACTTCCAAGCTTTATATAGGTTTTCATGTTCAAAATTTGGCTCTAAATGAGGTAATTCTTCTTCTTCATCTTTGATTAATTTATTGTTGTCAGAACCTATGTCAACATAGTTTCTAAATACATAATTTTTTGAACCTTTAATTTTTCTACGAATTTTACATATATAAATTCTTCAACAATTAATTTTTTTATTATAAATTATATATGCCTTAGAATTTTTAGAATATCCTAGAAAAATTCCTTCATCACTACATTGATCAAATTTTTCTAAATTATCTTTACCATTATTCAAAATAAAAATATTTGCAATCAAATAATTTGAAGTAACTCAAGTTAGGCTTCTTATTTCTCAATAGTTCATAAAGAGTTTTATTGAATTTTAATCTAATTAATGCTGTTTTAATTACATAATATCTACTGCTAATAGCTTTAGTCCAAAATTATTCAGAAGATCATTATCAACTAACATAGTTCTTGATAAAACCAGTACTGTTCTATTTTCTTTTCAACACCACCATTCTATTGAAGAGTTCGAGGTGCTGAAATATTATAAGATATTCTTAATTTGTCACAGAAGTTAAAAAATAACATATTTTGAAATTCACCTCAATGATCACTTTGAATTTTTCTAATGTTTATACCTACATCATTTTATATTTTCTTTACAAATTTTTTGAAGTAAGAAAAATATCCAAGTAAATCATGAATAATCATCTACAATAATTAAGCCATAATATTTTCCAACCAAGCTAACAATTTTACAAGGACTAAATAAATCTAAATGAATCAAGTCCAAGGGTTGTAATGATGAGATATACTTATTTATTTTGAACAATTTTGTGGTTTGTTTTCCTTTAATACAACTCTCACATATGAAATTTTTTATGCTTGAAAATTTCAGGATTTTTCAAATCAGTCATAATTTTGATAGTTTGTGAATAGTTCTAATGTTTATATCACCAAGTTTTCCATGTTAAATATTTATTTATTCTTCATCTTTTCAACAACAAGACGAACATTAGATTTAACTAAGTTTTAAGACCTATGACATAAACATCTTTGACTTTGTCACCGGTAAGTAAAACTTAATTAATTTTATCATCAATAATTAAACATCTATTCTTTTTAAATCTAATTTTCATCTCATTGTCACATAATTGAGTAATACTAATTGGATTATGTTTTAGTTCATCAACAAGTAAAATATTCTTAATTAAATACTTATTATTTAAAAAAATATTTCCATATCTTTGTGCACCTTATTTTTTATCATCCCCAAATGTTACTTCAACTATTGGATTGAATGTGGAGAGTCATTTTTTATCTCTAATCAAATGTCTTGAACAACCATTGTCTAAGTACCACCTTGAGGTAGTCCACCGCAACTTTACCTAAAACAATAATTAAGTCTTTAGTTTGGGAACCCAAATTACTTTGGGTTTAACTATACTACCTTTAGGTACCCACATGTAATGTGTTTTAGGCCTATTTTTATATTTAATATAATTTTTAGTATAATAAGAATTAAATCATAATCATTCCTTCCTCAATAAGCTTTTTTGACTTCTAAGTGCATATTCAATGATCCTTGACTTCTACATAATTTATTATAAAAATATTCTAAGTTAATGAATTTTTTTCTAGTTTATCATCATTTTCTTTTGACTATTTAATCTTTGTGTGTAGTATCTTAATCTGATTTTCATTTTCCATATTTAAGTCAGAAATTATTTTAACATGTATGGCATACTCATGTGTTAAACCAAATAAGATAGGTGAGGATCTTTAGCACCTAAATGTATTCATTAATTGTGTATTTTCTTCAAGTGTATGTTCTATGTTTTGTGTTGATTTTCAGCTAGAAGATGTGTATGTCATAGTCTTCATCAAAAATATCAAGTTTCTTAAGAAATTATTCATTCTCAATAGATAACCTATCAATAATTGTTGCTTGATATTTTTCTTTATCCTCATTTATTTTAATTGATTCCTTAAGTTTCTGGTTTTCAGTTTGTGTAATTTTTAGTTTTCTTTTAAAACTATCAACAATATTCATCAATTCATCAAAATCTTCTTACAAAAAAGAGGAATTAGGATCACATACTTTAGAGGTCTTTGCCATTAGACATATGTTATCTTGTTTCTCTTTGTCCTCATCTATACCTGAATCACTATCACTCCACATCCCCATCATTACCTTCTTTTTCTTCTTTATTTTCAACATTGAATAATTGACCTTGAGGTGACCTAGTTTCTTACATTTAAAACATAGGTCAGCATTTTCAAGTAGATTATTCACATCTTTAGTGTGCCTAGAATCTTTCTTTCTTTTTCACAATATATTTAACATTTTATTCAACAATCCAATCTCATTTTCATCATCTAAAACTTCAATGCATTTAAGAGAAAACTTATTTTCATATTTTTCTACAAGAGATTTACTTCTAGCTACATCAGCTTCATGTGTCAAAAGAGACCTAATATCAAGAGGAATAATATTTAAATATTTAGATTTTATTATTACTATTTTCTTAGTCATCTAATCATCGGTCAAAGATCTAATTAACTATCTACTTAATTCAATAGTAGAATAAGGTTTCCTAAGGTTTTTCAATCCATTGACAATTTCATCAAATCTCTTAATATAGTCATAGATAGATTTACCTTTTTTTCATCTAAAATAATTCATACCTGCTCACCAAAATGTTGATTTTGGTTTCTTTTATCTATGAAGTCCCTTCGTATGTCATTTTAAGTTTATTTCAAATTTCTTTGGTTGTCTCACAACTTGACATAGGGTTAAATTCAGCAATATGAATAGTACTTAACATGATGTTCATGGCCCTTACATTTAATGTAAAATTTTGTTCTTCTATAGACTTGTCATCAAATTTTTGTAGTCAATCATTTTTCAAATTTTCTATCCTTGACCTATGACATAAATTCTAACCCTAATTTTTCAAAAAACATAGTTACATCAAACATATGTGGTCCAGGGTTTGAGGATTTGATAGTTTTTCTAGCCATAGGTTTTACTCTTTGAGATGTGTAAATATCTATGAATCAAGGTGAGCTCTAATACTAATTGAAAGATCTAAAGGTTAGGTGAAATACCAAGAGGGGGGTGAATTTGTGTTTTTACAGTCTCAAATTTTCTTTCTGAATCATAGAGGTGTCGACACATGTGTTAACAATATTCTTCATGATTATCTACATGTGGGCTTTTTTTCTCTCTCCTCCGATGAGTTCTCTCACAATTTTCTCTCACTCACTCATGAGACTTGATCTTTTTATATTGGTTCACCTCTCACCTAGCTACATCTAGTCTTGGAAGATCCTTTCTACTATATTTCACTATTTCTCTTGAAACACATTAAACTTCACATGATTAGTGGCCAAATAACTCAAGTTCGATATTCATAGAGATCTAGTCCTTTCCAAGCCAACTATAGCTCAAAGTACCTCATGCCTTTACCCAAAAACACTCTTCCCTCACTGCCCAATTACCTTAGAGCCTAATGGAGAGCATCTTTAAAAGATTCGAGTATTTCATTTATCACTAACAGTTGATGAAAAAGGATGAAGTAATCTGCACACATTGAAGCTCTAGAGTGATGTTTCTTGATTGTGAGAGAGATTCTTCTTAGTAGATTAAAGTGAAAAGTTGGTTTTCATTTCTTCAACTTCCTTTACTTATAGGGCATCATGTTCTAATGTATTTTCATATTTTACTTGAGAGATAAAATCGGAAGGTTAGTTCAAATATTTACCATTTTTTGGAACATGCAATAACGACCTCTGACCATTGTGAATTTGATAACTTGTTATTCATTATTCCTTTCAATTTAAAATTTGAATTTAAGAATTGTCTCTCATAGATAAACAACTTTCTATTTACGTCAAAATTCAAACATTAAGTTGGCTATTTTCTCCAATTAAATAGTTGACATATCACTATCTAGATTTCTAATTTAAAACTTATGGGAGCCCATTTAAAATTTCAAACCATTTTTATATTCTTTTCATAATACATGTGACTAATAATTAATTAGCTACACTTAAATAGTCAAATAGTTATAAATAAATAACTTAAAAGAATAACCATCATATACCATCTCATTTACCTATTTAAATATTTATTTTCTAACTAATATTTATTCTCATAAATGTGACATTTCACCTATTTATCAAATCAATTAATCTCAAGGTTTAATCTCTTAGATTAACAAATTAGTCATAATATAATGAGATAAATAATGATTTAAATACATAAATTATATCAAACATTTATAATAATCTTGTGAATAATATCAAATATTAATTATATTTTTTTCATTAATTGTAACATCAAAACATATGCCCAAGAGCATCAACATTTATGTCAAATAATCCCTTAAATCTATTGAGAATGTTCTAATAGAACCTTTCTTTTCTAAATAATATTTTAAACATAACCCTCCCTTTTCTTATATACATTTTAACTGATTTCTTATTACTTATGTTAGTTATAACTAGATTTCTACATATAAAAAAGACCCTCCTTGTTGTCCAAAGGTATTTTAGTTTCATCAATACATTTTTTATTTCTCTTCATCTTTAAGAGTTCTCAACATCTGTTAGTAGATTTCAGCATCCTTTGTAGATTTTGAGGGCCTCTATATATCAAGTCTTGTAGATTGAAGGGTCAAGTTTTCTAAGTTCTATAGATTTAGGACAAGAAAATTTTGTAGAAATCATGATTTTTGTGGTCTCAAGAATGTGATTTTGTTCATTTCAACTTAGGCTCCATCAACTCTCTCAAATCATTTATCCTCTTTTAGTTTATGCTGCATCAAAAACATAATAAACTCTTTCAAAATCATCTTCATTTTTATAGTGATACATTTTAAAAGTTAGTAGAACTTTCAAGCATTAAACATGTCTAATATTTATTAGTATTGTAATATTTTTCCACACTTTTGGGAATGCTAATCATGAATTCTCCCTTGGCACTTGTCTCATGGCTTCATCTTTGAGCATACGAAATAATTTGCACGTATGGTTAGGCAAGCCGGTTTGGCTTTTTATGTCAAAAGGTTCCTTTGTAAATAAAGATAAGTTCATCACACATTCATCTTTCCTATTATCACTAAGCAAATATTTATGAATTACTTGTATAAAAATAATGGAAAGTAATATTAACAGGTTCATTATTCAAGGCCAGAACATTTTTCCCATCTGGAGATACCGGTGAACTAAGATGAGGATGGAATAACTCGAGAACCCAATTCGGCCGGGAAATCGGACATGCCAGCATGAGAGCGTGTGCTCTGCCGGCGAACACTTTTCTGAGTTGCGTGGCCCAGATAACACATCTCCGGTTCCGTCTGCGTAGCCGTAGGAGCAGCCCCAGAGAAATCCTCATTCGGAGACTTCTCAGTTTCTTCGTAGCGAGAAGCACATCGATGTAAACCGTAACGTTGTACGCTGCTGTTTTGTGTGGGACGAACGCTGAGAAGCATCAGGAGAGAAAATGGATCGCCGATTGGAATTGCTCCCGGACAGTGGAGATTTTGCTGACCTTCAAAGCATGTGGTTTCCCGGTCAAAGACAATGGGCCGAGGAAAACCAGCCCCTGCGGCGGCGGGGGACCGCGAGAGATCTTACTACGGTTTGGGATAAGTCCGGCAGCTGGAGAAGATAGCCTCTCTCTCTCTCTCTCTGACTCTCTCTGACACACTCTCTCTCTCTCTCTCTCTCCTCTCCCAAACAACCCCAACCCCCCCCCCCCCCCCGGGCACCGGAGTCGACTTTTTTTGACAGCCCTCCTTAACAGTGGTAATTTAGCTCGCTATGCGCAGGTCGTCCTACCCCCGTGCTACAGGTTACAGGCCTCCTTGTTGACGCCGCTTCCCACCACTGCTCGCGCGTCTCCCCCGCTATCGCTCTTGTTTCCGGGCGCCGTCAAGGGGGCCTTTGGGGGAAGAAGCGAGGTGGGGTGGGGTGGGGGGGGGGGGGGTTTGGGCGGGGGGCTGTGTTAGGGACTCTAGAGAGAGATAGACGTCGCGCCGTGGACGTCGGGGAGCTCCACCGCTGCCTTATTCCTCTGGTCCCAAAGACTCCCTCCCCTTCCCCTTCCCGTTGGTTGCTCGCGAGCAACCCGGTCCCTCCCGTTCCCCCCGCCGCCTCGATCTTTTCCATCTGACGAACCACTGCGGCTCACTGTCGCTGCCCTCTTCATCCCTTTGATCTCTGCCATGTCCGCTGCGGCGATCGGAGGAGAAGAACCTTCTTCTTCCCCTTTCCCTATTACTTTTTCTTACATTTGGGTGTAAATTGGGGTTGAAATTCGCTTCTTCGATAAAGCTGTCTCTGCAATCGAAGCTATGGCGAGCCAGGACCGTGGTTGCTACGTGGAGGGGAATGAGCTCGATGATGCAGAGATAGAAGACAAAGATAAGCTGGGGAATTTGGGTGGAATGGTCAGCCGGCGTCTTCCCTTTCTCGTCGGTGGCTTCGGTAGTGAAGCCCGCAATCATGACAGGTTCCTCGATCGTAGTAAGGTCAGGATCCTTCTCTGCGATGGTGACGAAAAGAGCTCCAGAGAGGTCTCCGAACTCCTCTGCAAGTGCTCCTACCAGGGTATAGTAACCCTTCCCCAGCCCCTGCCTTTTTTTCTCAAGTTTTTTATGGTCCGTTTCCTATCGGAGTATGGACGCAATGCGTTTGAGGTTGTGCTCCTTTTTTTGTCCGTATCTGGGCATCCTTAGATTGCTCAGAGGATGTTCATAAAGCTCTTCCCTTGATTTCTTTCCCATTTTTCCCCCTGGTTGTCGTATAATCTGGAAGCCAATCGGTAGCCAATCTGGAAAGGCACCAAAAAACCTCCATCTCTATTCCACGGTATAGGAACGTGACCAGAGCGTCACATTTGTATCTCACGTCTCGGATGTGTGTGTGTGTGTGTGTGTGTGTGTGTGTGTGTGTGTGTGTTAAAGTGACGGCCACTTCATATTATTCATGTTCCAGTTGTATCAGTGAGGACTGCCAGGCAAGTTATCAATGCCCTGAATGCACAGGGATCCGAGATTGATATCATACTGTCTGAAGTCGACCTACCTGTGGCCAAAGGCTTCAAGATGTTGAAGTATATAATGAGGATCAAGGAATTGAGGCATATTCCCATCGTCAGTAAGTTTCTTCAATTTCTCACATTTCTGTTAACTTTTGTTCCGTTTTCATTTTTATGTGTACATGTCAAGTGAACATCACTTGGCCATTTCATTGATGGAATCTGATGATGGACATTTCATTGGTTGTCTTGTGTCTCACAGTGATGTCTGCGAAAGATGAAGTTTCTGTTGTGGTGAAGTGCTTGAGGCTTGGAGTAGCTGATTACCTTGTGAAGCCATTACGCACCAATGAACTGCTAAATTTGTGGATACATATGTGGAGGAGGAGGCGCATGGTGCGACGGCCTGCTATTGATTTGAGGAATATTTCCATTACTCTGAATCATCATTTCTCTTGTTGTGAGTGGGAAGGGGTAGGTAAAATGCAGTGGTTCTATCTCTTGACTTTACTGTTTATCTTGACAGCTTGATCTGACAGAGAAGGACATTTGGAGTCATGACACTGATATGAGTGATGGAAATACAAACAGTACATTACTCTCAGATGATACAGATGACAGGTCCAGGACTGTGCTTCTGGAAATGGGCATGCCAAAACAGCAAGAATTTGATGTGCGAGTGAGTAATATGCGGCCATTTTTCCTTTCCTGGAAATGTAGTTGTGGTAGATTTTTTGTGTCAGCTCTTTTCACTTGTGTGAGTTTATTTTTAATCCCTTAAGCACTGCTCTTCTTTTCTTGAACAAGTTTAGTTTTGACAACATAATTTATAGCTACTACGTTGATTATTCTATAACAAAGTGTTTTTATCATATGTCGAGAATTTTCCATAGCAATTATAAATTTTCCCATTGTTATCTTATTCAAGGGCTTGATTCCCATGTAGACTCATATTCCGCTTGATGAAGGTTCCTAAACTACCCAATCACAGAATTATTTCATGTCCATTGTTGTTTTCCCTAGACCATGATCTGCCAAGGTCAGTTCTGGGCATCTGCCAAATATTTGTTTTGACTGGCTAATATATATAAGATAGTCAAATGCTTTCGTTTTCAAGATTTAATACAGTATTCTTAAACCGAGAACAAATGATATAAGGAAATAGATTAAAGGTGGCCTTTCCTGTTGAGAGATCGGATGATGCAATGGAACGCTGATAGTTCAAGCAGTTTTGTGTTTTTTAAAACTTTATAGAATCTGTGGCCTTTAGTGAGTCGCACATATTTCTTGTTCATGGGAATGCTTTTGCGCTTAAATACAGTTTATCTCTGCATGGTCATTTCAATTGATGAGTTGGTGGAGGAGTTTGATCTGCCATGCATGTTGTGTTGACAATGTTGATCACTGAAGGCTTTGAATTTCACTATTTTAAAGACACAATATTTGCACTATGATGAGACTCTCATCTGGTTGGATGGTTTTTGCCACAACAAATATTCTCTGTGGACAAGTCTAGTGGGGACTTATATTCTGGCCCTCTCATTTTGTTCAGCGATAAAAATGCCACAAGAGGACTCCATTCCTGCCGTTCTGGTATCTGTTTTAAATTCTGGCACTAGTGCTTGTTGTCTAATTGAATACATTCAGTAATAGAATCCATCTGAGGCAATGGAAGAGCTGATTGTAGTTTCTCTGTCTTTCACTCTCTAGAGGGTTCTGAATAAGGCTATGTCCTGTTCCATTTCTTTGAAAACATTTTCAGATTCTTCTAATTGCCAGTGCTATTTATGACTGAACTAGTTGTTATGTCTCCTCAAAAAGATGTAAATACAAGCTGTTTCCTTCTCCTATAGGATGTATGGAGTATCTGGCTCTTCAATCATTAAACAAGTTTATTAAAGACTGCTGCTTCTGACAATGTTGGTCGTTTCCCTCTTCTTCAACAACATTTTGTCACACTTTGGTTCCACCACTTATGTCTCATGTGGCGAAGGCTGCTAGCACTGTAGATATCATAGGGTTTGAGGGATTCATGAATCTTAATTTTCAGGCTTAACATGGCACCAATGGAAGATATTAAAATGTACTGTAGTATGCATGCTTTGATGAGATGGCAATCAAATAAAATTTAGAGTAAGTTTTGGGGAAATTCGAAGCTATTGTTGATGAATAAAATACTGCCTTCGAGAGTTTTTGTCAAGTTGTTGCCACTCAATAGTATGATGGATAAATTGACTATGTTGTGAAGAAATCAAATGCAAAGAGAAGATCTGTTCGTGGTAAGAACCTGGAGGGTAACTGTTGTCCAATTAATTGATCTTCTGGCAACAAAGAGATGAGTGGCTGAGGATGGCTGATGGAAGCTTACAGTGGAGCAAAAGGGTGAGGAATGAAGTGGCCCATTTATTTGAGGGGCACACGGGTGTGTGATGATGAAAGCTATTTCACTTGGGGAATTTCGCTAAAGTGTATTAGTTAAACATTGTGTATGTTGGGGGGGGTGGGTGAAGGGTAAATCCTTTCAGGTTTTTGTGGAGTCTTAAGGTTCAGCAAAGTGGAGAAGGAACTAAGCCGAATTGGACATACGGTTGTTTGGTCTGAATGGAATGGAAAGGAACAGCATAGGGGGTTCATACACATATATTTATATCTGTTGCTTTATGGGTGCTAACTGAAATTTGATTTTTCTGAGAGGAACCTCAACAATTAGAATGCATTTTGTGCTTGGACCCAAGTCTAAGGTCTTGGTTATTGGCCTCAAAGGCCTAATGGTATATCCTGTTGAAACCTTTCCAGGTTAATGAGGGAAGGTTGATGTATCTGAAGATATCTTTTCCCCTTTCTTTTCTTAATGTTGTCAGAGTAGGATGAATAGCATCTCCCCTTGTTCTCTATCCAGTTCCCCACGTTGCTATCTACTATTGTTTCTTCCCTTCCTAAATCTGTTAATGTCTAACTCATTATTGCTATCTACACCCAGCATCTAGCCCTTGCCTGTGGCATTGGTATGCTTCATGTTGTTGCAACTGTGCCCATGTGATGTAGGCATTGGCCAGCATGCAATGTGGGAGGCTATGTGTACGAGGAATTGTTTGATTATGGGCTATAGTTACTCTCTCTCTCTCTCTCTCTCTCTCTCTCTCTCTCTCACGCATGCACACTCATAGTAGATGGCTCTGCATTAATTATCATGTTCTCTTAAAGAGTTTCATTACTTCTGCAACCGCAAACCACATACCGCAAATGTTTTTTGTCTGCTGCTATCATTTTTGATATACAGCAGCATCACCACTTATATTTTTCTATCAATCCTAAGCTTTTTAATATCCGTTCTATTAACTTGGACGGGGAGAACTATCTTGCATGGCCTCAATCTTCATTGTATTTGATGGATCTGTTAGCTTCAAAGATAAGAAAAACCAACCGGTTGATTGACCGCTATTATGTGATGTCATGACTTCTGAACTGCACAGAAACCTTGATTAGCATGCATGTTATTTTATGAAGGATAAGAAAATCTTGGTGTTTTACACAATTTGTTGCATAGGTAAAACGTATCTCTTATTTAAAAACCCAATGAAAGACTTATTATTGCTTGTAGGAGACCATCTTTTAAATGAACTAAGCTATCCTGGACGGTTTACAGGACGAGACAAATTAACATGCACAGTTGAAAGAGTTTCATATTGCTAAGCTTTTGTCGAGTTTACTTCCTAATTTTTCTCATCTTTTGAGCATTATTCTCGCTGAAGATTTAGTTGCACTTTGGCATTCATGTCTCCAGCACATTACCTTCTCATCCACAGCAACTTTGGCTGAGAGTGTAGCTATGGTATCCACTTGTATTTGTGGGTTGCATCAAAGGGTCTTTATGGTCGTGGCTGTGGAGGTCATGATTTTGATTTATATGGCAATTGATTCAATAATAAAGCACTGGCATGCATTCAATAATAAAGCACTGGTAGTGTTCTTTATGGTCGTATCAGCAGTATATCCAACAGATATTGTGGTAAATTTAGCAAATTTCTTTGGCAAATAGCTTTGCAACAGTGGATGGTGGTGATCAGGCCATTAGTTTAGTTGTCTTAGACATTGAAGTTCTTTTGAATTTCAAATATAAGATATTTAATTACTTGAACTCTCAGCTAACCACCACTGATGCTTCATGCTAAAAAAAAACTAGTTCTTTCGTCTTCCATGCCAAGCGCTGCACTATGTATTTTTTCTCTCAAGCACTGGCGATCAATCCTAATAATTGATGTGTAACACTGTAAGTTTTTTTATGGTAAGCTTGCATCAAAGTCTCGAAGAAAATGTCAAATCATAATTTTTCTGTTATATTGTAAGCCATTTCTTTGCCTTAGGTTTCTTCTGTAATTGGTAGTTTACAATCTCACAATTGACTTCATATAATCTTGAAAACTGGGCACTACATTCTCCTCTTCTTTTTCTCAATACGACTTAGCTGCTCCCTTTTTGTTCATTCGAATAATGATTAGCGTCAATAGCTATGTTGCAGGTTTACACCTTAACGTTTTCATCTTCTTTAGAAACGTCAGCATAAGCTCTCTTTGTTCGGTGAAATTCTCCTTTATAGAACTTTATAAGACCTAGGAAATGTGCATTAGGATCTTTTCAATATCCTTATTCACTAGGATCTTTACATACATTCTTTTACTCGTTTGTCCTTCAAAGTCATTTCGCTTGACGGCACCAAATGTTATTATTTCAAGCACTTTTTCAATGCTGGTCTTTGATGATCACAGTTGTCCTTATCAACCTGAAGGTTACTGTACCCTTCACTTGGTGATTCATCCATTTTCTGGAGTACATATTTCATACCGAGTAGTCAGAACTGTAAGCTAGGTTTGAGGAGAGAACAGCATCTATAATAACTTTATTGGGCAATATATACACCTTTCCTTCAAGTTCACAACTTCATAAACTTGTAAAGTATGCTTCCATATATTTGTGCTTATCATGACTTTGTTTACATCAAGGTTTAAAGGGTCATGGTTGTTGTGAGTTTACTTTAAAATAAACATGCACGCCTTTTTTGTCAACTCCATAACTGGTTTCAAAATGTGTGTTTAATTCTTTGTGTAGATCTTTATTCACTAACTCATTATTTATGTCAGAAAATGGTAAAAGACAGCCGATACTTAGGTCACCTGAATGATTCGAGTTTGTCATATGTGAGAGATTCTGCATAGTTTATTTTGGGTTATGCATACAGCCATTTTATCCTTGAATTATGGTTGAGAATGATGGCCCATTAAGAATCTTTAGTCAAGCATTCTTTTATAGTGCTTTCATCCCTTATCTGTTTCAGCAATCTTTTTTGTGTCTTTCACAATTTTGTAAGAAATGATGTGGGGAAGATGGGTAAGGCAAATGCAAAGGAGGATTAAGGTGAGGGGTCTAGTGAACAAGTATATTTGGATAGCAAGCTTCGCCTACTTTTCAATTTTTCTTCTCCTAGCATATTGATCAATTCAGTGGGGGCCTTGGATAGGAAAGGATGGGTAAGTCAACGTGAAGCCTAATGTCCTCTTAAAAGAAGTCAAGTGCAGGCACAACATGCATATCCCTTTGCCATTAAGAGTTAGATGACAACTGTTATAGTGATCATCTCTTTCAGTGGTACATTCATCAGCATCTACCACTGTGTGAGTTCATTGCTATTGTTACCTTATCATGTCAATTATCATGGTTGCCTCAATATGCTCAAAATCCTCTTACGACTGCAGCCAGTCTTGTCTTGGAAAGTGAAACCCATATCTCCAAATTTATTTTGCTAATTATTTCTTTCATTGCTAATACAACTATGACTTCCTAGTTGCTTGACGTGTTCAGACCAATTAACTTGGATTGAGGATATAATATTTTCGATAAACCATGCACGAGAGTAGTCTTTTGGTTTTCTTTGACCTCACTCAGAAATAATGTTCTGAGTTAGTTTTTGGCATGTTCTCATTTAGATAGAATGTTAATTATTACTTGTCAAGGTGTCTGGGGCAAGTCTTTCAAGTAAACTTCAGATGGTCGTATATTTAAGGGCAGAAATGTATGCAATACATCATTCTGTTTTAAGCATGGATATGCCCATGAGTTGTGATGTCAACTGGATGAACTCAAAATTCATGCTTTGTAATTCTAAAGAGTGATTCATAGTCATCAGAATGAGTCAATGCACATTACATAATTTGCATTCCAAGAGAACTATTTTACATATTATTGGGGTCTTCAGCAAAGCAAATTGGGTGGTTATATTGGCAAAGAAATCAAATGCTTCCTAGACATCTTCACAGAAGCATGTTAGTATGATGATGATCATCACTTCTTGAAAGTCAAGAATTAAATTTCTACCATCAGACTATAATGGATTTGATGTAGCCTAGTTTCAGCCAAATTTGAATGATCCAAGAAAACTGGAATTGTGAAGATTTAGCACATGTTAAATGTGTCTAAATCTTGAAATCTATTATTTTCTTTCACGTTTTTGTTATAATAAATTCTAAGTAGTGAAAGATGTTTGTAACAAATCTTCCTTAACTTTAGGGCCATTTTCAAACTACTTCTAGAATTGTAATTAATTGAGAATGTTCTTCACAGAACCTCCTAAATTTAGGGTTATTTAACAAATTTTCTATTTTACATGATCTCTAGAGATCTGAATTTCTTGTAAGTTAGTTATCTTTTTGGCCTATATAAAGGCCTCTCATGTAGCCCTAGAGGCATTCCACTTTTTTATAAATCGAATTTAGAGTTCCTTTCTTTTCATAAAGTTATCTTTTCTACTGGTGGATTCCAACCTCCTTATTGGTTTAGGAAACCACTTGTTATCTTGTGGATTTAAGATCAGCACCTTGTGGACTCAAGGTTTGAAGTTCATTCATTCTATGGACTCAAGGTGAATGATTTTTGCAAAAATCATGTTTTTTTGGATTCAAGAACGAAATTTCTATTTATCTCAAATCAAGTTACACCAAATCTTCCAAATCTCTATCAAGTTAAATTTTCTACTACGTCAATTGGTATCAAAGCAAGGTAACTTCTAGATTTTTAATCAGAAGAAATCAAATCTTACAAGAAAAAGTTGAATAGCCATTGGCATCAGAAAGAGTTATTTGTTCTTTGTATATTCAAGGAGCATGAATGAAGAAGAATTCAAGGTCTGATTTTTCATACTTACAGCACTATTTGGTATTTTGAGTTTCAGGCCTGATATTTTAATTTCAGTATATCTCTGAGTTTTCCATCAATATCAGTTTTTGGCCTAATTCAAATTAAGTCTTATTCATCTATGTTTGGAGGATGAGCATAGATGGTCATATTCAATGTTACAAAATTTTTAGAACAAGATTCACTTTTTCTCAAAAGGTTATTAATGTTATCATCAACAATAGTATTGGTGCCAATTATGTTTCGTCATATATGGTTCAAAAATTAGGGTTGAAAAGGGAGAAACATCCTGATCCATATAAGTGTCTTTGGAACAAGCAAGATTGTGAAGTCGATATTACATAAAAATATTTGGTGAAAGTTTCATGCAATGGCAAATATTATGATGACATTGAATGTGATATAATTGACATAGATTTTTTTCATATGCTCTTGGGAGGACCTTGGCAGTCTCATTTAAATGCAATATACAATTACATGAAGAATCAATATCTAGTTTACCAAGGTAGACATAAATTTAGTGTTTCGCTTTCTCAAAAGTTTCTCCGATAATAAGAAAATTAGAGAAAATCAAGTTGCAACAAATGCAAAGAAACATATTACTATAGATGTTATCATTCATCTAGGGCTAGTATTTTCTCGTGAGTCAACACTTGATCATATTGACTTTCTTGAGAATTGGATAAATTCAAATTTATAGTGGTTAGACATTAAGCATGATTTATCTTGACGAAATGGTAAGGAGGTCATTCATCACGATGCAAGCTCAATCTATGATCTTGGTTATGACATCCATGTAGTGTCAAAGAAAAATAATATCAACAATCAAGTAAAATTTGGATAGAATGTTTCACTATTTTTTAAGACAAAAGATTGACATTTGTTAGACCAAATTACAAAAGTCTGACACCAGCCTCTATATGTTTCTTATTTATTCAATTCAATTTTGGCTTCATATATGGGTCGAATCCAATAAACTTGTGAACAAGTTTTCTTCAAGTACTAAAGATTGATGCAGCCCAAGAAATCATATCAAGTGAAGACATGAAGATTTTTGATCCTGGTAGAGAAAACTACAAGATATCAAGGAAGCTAAAGAAGCTTTAGTTCAATAGGCAAGTTTCTTTAAACTACAAATTTGACATATTGACACAGCGGAAAATTTAACTTGATGGAGATGTTGAGGATTTGGTATAGTTTGATTTAAAATAAATAGAAATCTCATTCTTAAATCCACAAAAATATGATTTTTGTGAAAATCGTTCACCCGGAGTCCACAGAATGAATGAATTTCAAACCTTGAGTCCACAAGGGGTTGATCTTGAATCCACAAAATCAGAAGTTGTTCCCTGAACCAACAAAGAGGTTGGAATCTACTAGCAGAGAAGATAATTTTTTGAAAAGAAAGAACTCCGAATTTGATTCGTAAAAAAGTGGAATGCCTCTAAGGCTACATGAGAGGCTTATATATAAGCCAAAAAGATAATTAACTTACAAGAAATTCAGATCTCTAGAGATCTTACAAAATAAGAAATTTGTTAAACAACCTTAAATTTAGTAGGTTTTATTAAGAGTATTCTTAACTAATTGTAATTCTAAAAATAGTTTGAAAATGGCCTTAAAGTTAAGGAAGATTTGTTACAAACATCTTTAACTACTTAGAATTTATTGCAACAAAAACGTGAAAGAAAATAATAGATTTCAAGATTTAGACACATTTAATATGTGCTAAATCTATTATTAGGTGAAATGGGTCTTCACGCTTCTTATTTTCTTGGATCACTCAAATTTGACTAAAATTGGGCTACATTAGTTTCCCCTTCTTCAAAAGAACTCGTTTTCGAGTTATCTTGAACTAAAGCTTCTTCAGCTACCTTGATATCTTGTAGTTTTCTCCACCAAGATCAAAAATCTTCATGTCTTCATTTGATATGATTTCTTGGGCTGCATCAAGATTGTTAGTTGGCATTTCACATTATGTCAGCAAAAAAGAAATCAATCTCCTCCTTTCAGTATAAGAAACCTTAATATTAATCTAGCCATCATATCTGAGAAAGTCACTTATTTGTTAGTTATTACAGACAACCACCTTTGCAAAGCTAAGACACTGAAGTAGTGATCGTCGAATGACGCAACGAAGTGAGCAGGATACAGAACGGTCAGAAAAAATGAAAAAAAATCAATTGATTTGAGATTAGGGCTCGTGTCCCTCTTTGTACAGGGCAATGACTATCGGATCGGGTGCCATGTACAAGTGGCCCAACCCACAAGTCTTAAGTGAGGGCACCTTGCTTCTATCATTAATGGACTGGATACAACTGTATATGTCAACAGTTACCTTCTAGAAGGTCACACTAGTTCTTATGTATTGAGAATGATTGTTCGTGAAGTCTTAAATCTTTAGAAATTTTGTAGTGTTGTACCTCAGTCATTTGATGTTTTTACTTGAAAATTATGAGGCATGGTAATGTGTGAAGATGATAATATAATTCTCATACTAGTTGTGGTAACCTAGATAGTTATGAATGCATAGAGTAAATATTGTACAAGTAAAATATCAAATACTTAACATTGAATAAAAAAGTGATTCTGGTGATGATTAGATGTGTTCATAATATTTAGCATTAGCATGTCTGAGTTATTTTGTATTGTGAAGATGTGTGATATGTATTACTTTTTACTTATTTAATAATAAACTCATGCATAAACTTAATTTTGGAAATATTTTTCACCAGAGTTATTCAAACATTTTGCACTGTCTTGTCATGTCACCTGGGCACTGATGTTGAACACACCTGAAAACCTTGATGATGCTCATGCTATACCTCTTTGTCTCCTGTACTTTAGTTGGGTTTGTTAGATTGCACTCATGCTACACTGTGGTGTATTATTTTGCATTCACAATCATGTATTCCTACCCAGAGAGCAGAGGTCAGACACGTGATCAAAACATACTTGTGAATCAGTTGAGAATGAAAGCCTACCATGATGCTCTTAGTTGTTGATGTCTGCATTGTAGTAATTTATTTCCTCTTATTTATTTTTCATGACAGAAGAATAAACTTTTGAAGATCTATTCTTGTCTTGTCTCTGATTTACATTCTAAACGGCGCTTCCTTTTCATCTCCAGTCTAAAGACTCTGGTGTGGGTTGTGAACCAGATAAGATGTTGGAACTGGAGTTTGATGTCCAGGAGGGGAAGTGTATGCCAGGTAGGATCCAGCTCTATTTTTAGTCATGTGACACTGTTGATTAGCATTGTTGATAATTTTACCTGCCACTGTTGATTTCAGGCAGGATTTTGTCATGTCCAAAGAAGAATGAACTGAAGGTTGGCAAATCCTCAGCATTTCTGAGTTACGTCAAATCAACCTCGCAGATGAAAAATTCTGCTGATGTTCCACTGCAGCAGTCAGAAAGTAATGAGAGAGATCTTGTATCTTATGACAAAGCAGCCTGTGTTGGGAAGCATGGGGTTGCATCATGCCAGAGCGACGGGGACGAATCAGTTCATCAGGGTCGTTCCTCCTTGGGGTCTTTTCCACCCCTTGCTGATCTGAATCCCTCAAAGGAGCAATCACCCTTTGCAATGCCGCCTCAAGTGGGCGATGCGTCGCTCCCCATTTCAGGTGATTCGCGAGTGTACCAGGTGCCCTATTTCTTCCCCAGGATGGTGACACAGAACTTGGTGCATTCGTGCCCATCAGCGTACCATGGTGGCTTTCCTGGTGCACAGCAGCGAGGTTCTCTGGTTGGGTACACACCACTGACGCCTTGTGCCCAGGTTCCAATGGTATCCTCACTTCCTTATTATCCAGTTGCTCTGGGTGCCCAAGCAGAACAAGTGCCTCCTCCCCATATGTGGCCATCCGTTCCCTGCTCGTCTGCACTGGAACTGAAATCTGGTAGAGTGGGGAGGAGGGAAGCGGCTCTCCTCAAGTTTAGGCGGAAGAGAAAGGATAGATGCTTCGACAAGAAAATTCGGTATGTGAATAGGAAGCAGTTGGCAGAGAGACGGCCGAGAGTCCGGGGCCAGTTTGTTCGGCGGCTGAACGGGGTGAGTGGTGATCTCCATGAATGTCCCACTGAACGGGATTCTGATTTTGAAGATGAAGAGGATGATGATGAGGGCGAGGAGGAATCTGCGCCTGGGGATGTGAGGCATCCATCTTCACCTGAGAATGATGCTATGTGATTATCGTTTTTACTGATGGGGACTGAGTGTACGACTGATTCTTGTGTGCTGGATGGTTTTGGCGTGCTGCCTCAGCACTGATATGTGAACGTTTGCCACCTTCCACTATGTCCATTAAGCATTCTCCTAGGGTTTGTAGCGCCTTGTGTTAATCAAAAAATTTCCATATCTTACAGTAAAATTTGCTGCTGGCCACAAATTTTCGCTCCACTTTTGTCCTTTTTATTTATTCTCTCTCTCTCTCTCTCTCTCTCTCTCTCTCTCTGCTTGACTCACTGCTACTTGTCAGATGAGTTGTGGAACAAGGCAGACAAGTGTGATGTGTACTCATTGTGCTTGTGTTATTGTATTTAAACCTTGGAGTCCATTATTTATTCCAGAGTTAGCGCATTTGTCGGAACAAGATGGAATACCATATTAAATCAATACAAGTGACAAGAAGCATCTTTCTACCAATTATGATCATTGTGATGAGAATTCATTTTATCTAAATGAGATTCTGGCAAATTCATCAGCTACGTATGGTTGAAATGCAACTGAAAGTCTTGCGTTGATATTTTCTCGTGAAAATACTAATTTTTATAAAAATTGCCACTATGAGAAAATAATCATTCATCGTTCCACTTCTTTGTTACTCAAAGCCATCATAAAGAATAAAACTCATGCCCATTATATTGTTAAGAGATATATATATATAAGATGGTGAACATTATTTTTCCAAGATCATTTTTGTGGATCGTTCGTTTCATGATTGATTACTATACTTATAATGAAGCCCCTTATTCTTCTATGCGAGTGGTTTGTGTGACTTCTGTGGTTATTGTTTTATTACAGGAGAGGAGACATATATAGATGATTTTACAAAGACACGAGTGAGGGAGAGACGGAGGGGTGGGAGAGAGAGAGAGAGAGAGAGAGAGAGAGAGAGGTACTGAAGCAGTTGACTTTTATGCAGTTTGCCGTTTATCACTGCGATAGCAGATGGCCCGAAGCACATCGAGACGACCCTCACTAGGGCCAAGTTCGAGGAGCTCTGCTCAGACCTGCTCGACAGGTGAATATCAACATCCTCAGAGCCTGGTGGAACACATACCTTCTTCTTCTCTCTATTTTTTCTTCCATCTTTAGAACTCATCCTGATGTCGGGAGGAAAAAATCTCGATTTATAGATCTCATTGATTTAATCTTTTGAAAAAAGTAAATTCTCTGCAGGCTCAAGGACGTGAAGCTCTTGTTCAAGGATCTGGATGAGGTCATTCTGGTAGGGGGGTCAACACGGATCCCGGCGGTCCAGGAGCTGGTCAGGAAGTTGACCGGGAAGGAACCCAATGCGACGGTCAACCTCGACGAGGTCGTCGCCCTTGGCGCTGCCGTCCAGGCCGGGGTTCTGTCCGGCGACGTGAACGACATTGTGCTGCTGGACGTGACGCTGATATCCCTGGGGCTGGAGACTCTCAGCGGGGTGATGACGAAGATCATCCCCAGGAACACGATGCTGCCCACCTCGAAGTTGGAGGTCTTCTCCACTGCCACCGATGGGCAGACCAGCGTGGAGATCAACGTGCTTGAGTGGGAGCACGAGTTCGTCGCTGACAAAAAGTCCCTCGGCCGCTTCCGCCTCGACCACATCATTTGTCATTGGGTTTTTTGTATTGTTTGTCGATTTTGCACGCATAGTATGAGGCATCATTCCTCTCAGACATTTCCTTGAACAGTTTCTGGGCCTCCTCCATGACCCTGCACTTGCCAAACATGTCGAGGAGGCGGTTGTGGAGGATCATGTTCAGCGGGGCACTGCCGCAGCCGGCGAGGTGGCAGTGGATCGGCCGCCCGTGTGGGAGAGACTTGAGGGCAGAGCAGGCTAGGAGGAAGTGGGCGTAGGTGGTGGAGCATGTACCCAAGCTCCACCAATGAAGGCAACGACGTCAGAGGATGCCATGTCATCTGCAGCCATCCCACGTCGTCGCTGTCGGACCCAACTGAAGGATCCGAATTTCCTTTATTATTAAGCTTAATTTTCGCTCATTTTGCTTGATCTTATTATAGTTCTCTTTTTCCTTCCAACGCCTATAAATAGGTTTAAAAATTTCTTAAACTAGTGGTTGATTTTGGGATTAAGAAATATATCTTTCCTAAGAACGTGCCCTAGGGGATCTATGCGACTGCTGCCGCCTGTAGCCGCCACCGTCGCATGGGTCCCACCCTACTCCAAGGTCAACCTTCCCTCTCTGGATGAACCCTCCACCAGCTCTCGCACGCTCCTCTTCGTGCTGACAGCCTCCTGTCAGATCATTGATCGCGCACAGCAGACTTTCTTCTACGCACATCCGCACGACCTAACCATCTTGGCGCATGATGGAACGCCCTGCAGCCATGAACATCCTCCGCATCAGTGTCAGGCGTCCGCCATCAAGCAACAGTTCTGCCAGATCGCCGTCCGCACGCGACGAGCTCCTCTCCACAACATCCACGTGATTCCTTGCCCCGCAGCCGCAGACGTCCTCCGCGACAGCGTCAAGCGTCCGCTGTCAAGAAACAGTTCTGCCAGATCGCTGTCCACACGCGACGAGCTCCTCTCTGCGGCGTCTACGCGATTCCTCACCCCGCAGCCGCGGACGTCCTCCGCATCAGCGTCAAACATCCGCCATCGAGGAGCGGTTCCCGCCGGGTCGCCATCCACACGCGGCGAACTCCTCTCTGCGGGCGTCCGGGTGACTGCTGCCGCTCTGTCACGACTAGAGCATCCTGCATGTAGCGAACGTGCTAGGACCCTTCGTCCTCCGTGACAGCCTCCGACCCTTGTCAGCTACCACGCGTGCACAGTGCACCTTGCTCCTGTCATCCACCAGATTTGGTTTCAGGGCGCTGCCCTGAGCCCCGCAAGGGGGCGGCTTCCCCCTTGACCCCCAACCCGCCCCCCCCCCCCCCCCACCAACTGACCATGCAGTTGGATCCACGACGAGCTCACTCTTCTCCAAAGTATCCTCGACGTCAACTCCTCAGTGTTCAAATGCCCAAGGTTCACTCTTAACCCTTTTAGTGAATGTGTGCATTGATTTCATCACATTTTTCCTCGTTTGTGTTTCCACCGCCATCAGGTTTAGCCGTGTGGGTAGTGTTTTCCTTGTTTGGAGGCTGACTGAGATTTTGAAACGTAGAGCTTTGATTTATCACGACGATTTGAGATAATCCTCCAGCCCTCGACTGAGGAATGGAATGGTCTTCTCACTGTCATGCAGCCAGCCTTAAAGGTTAGAATCTGAATGTGTGTGAGTTTTGTAACTTGCTAGTTATTCATCTCATTTACAACATATCACATTTGTGTCAATTATATTCATCCTGCATCAGTAGGTGTTGTGGTAGGGTTGGAGTGGCATCTGCCAGAGCTAGAAGGAGTTAAACACCTGGAGGGCCACCCAATGGAGACGGCGCTTGCAGAGGCTACTTAGGTGGGCGTTTGCCACCTGCTGATTCTTATAGTGGGCTTCCGCCGACGAAGGCAGCAGCAGACCGGTGGTGGGAGTGACAGTGGCGGTGGCAGAGGATGTCGTCCACCAGAGGTCGCCGCCGGGGAAGCGGTGGAGCCCTCGATGGTGGTGGTGCTTCCTGAACTTGAGAGTATAATTTGGCAGACGATGATGTAGTTAGGGCCTGCCTTCAAAAGGGCTAAGATTGTATGAACAGGCCCATAAATACTATTGGGCCTAACCCCTTCTGGAAGGTGGACATTGCTGGGCTGGCATGTCGGTCCCATCCGGGCTGTTGACCACAGAGAGAAAAATATATTGTGGGACCCCGCATGTCAACACCACTACTACCAGCTCTCCCTCGTGTCCCCATTTGACGACGTGTCAAAATGATAGATAGCGATGGGATGTGATGAGGAGAATAGAGCCCATAGGATCAGACATTCACGTCATTTCACTGAGAAAAATAAATGAATATATGTGGGGCGAAGGATCTTATAATGAACATTCACATATTCAGAGGGAGAGAGAAAGGTGATTAAATCTATTTTTGGTAATTAAGACAAGCTTTTAAACTACATATATGTTTATAAATAGTTTAAAACAAGGAGTCAAGAACCTAATTCTCTCATGATTGTAGGGGTGCTAGAGAAGAAAACATTTTGTTGTCAATTTTCTTTAAAAAAATTGGACCTAGAGTGTGAGAAAATATGAGCAAATCAATAAGTGATGTAGCCAAGTGCTCAAAATGACAATGAGGAAAGTCAGATTAAAAGTCAAGTGGCCCAATTACGAATTTGGGTCATAAAGTGATATTACTACAAAGCCCATGTAGTTACAATTCATATTAACATCTGAGAAGGCTACTTTATGTTACATTCCTTGTGGAATGTGTTGCAGGCATCAGTAATAAATATTGTCAGTCTATCCCAAGTCATTTCAGGACAATCAGAGCTTGCTCCTTACTTTATGTCACTTCTTTCTCTCTAAAAAGTACTTTATGTCTTTATCCTTCTAGAATGTTCTTTAGGGAACAACTTTTAATATTAGCAGAGTCTGTTTTTTTGTCATGTCAGACATTAATGGTCTCTGTCCTAGGATTTTTAGAGGATTCTACTTTTGAGAGTGCCCCAGCTTCTTTTTGGCCTATATAAAGGCTCCCCCTATAACCTGAGAAGGATATCTTTTGAAGTATTATCTATTCTCCTCTGAAGAGTTCTCCTCTTTTGCTTGTGGATTCAGGCGACCCCTTGTGGATTCAAGGGCTGAAGATTCTGAATCTGTGGATTCAAAAGTTGGTTTCTTCTCCAAGTATTGAGCTTTGTGGATTCAAGGTCCAAACTTGTTATCTTCTGCGTTACTATTACGTCAATAAGTGGTAGTAGGAATGTAATAAGTTGATGGCATGGTGCACATTGAAGATTTTATCAAGTATGTATGTTGCACTTTGTGACAATAAAAGAGATGACGTGACATAAATTAAACTAACAAAGAGAAAGAAAGTACATAGAGTTAGTGATGTAGTGAAAATTTTGATTTGATGGAGATCTAGAGGATTTGGAGCAATTTAAATCATGATAAATAGAAATCTTATTCTTGAATTCACAAAAATGTGATTTTTGTAAAAATCTTTCACTTTGAGTCCATAGAATGAATGAACTTTGACCTTTGAGTTTACAAAGGGTTGATCCTCAATCCACAAGATTAAAAGTGATTCATTAAATCAATAAAGGAGACTAGAATCTACCAGTAGAGGAGATAACTTCTAGAAAGAAAAAAACTCTGAATTCTATTCATAAAAAAGTAAAATGCCTCTAAGGTTATTTAAGAAGCCTTTATATAGGCCAAAAAGATAACTAACTTACAAGAAATTTGGATCTATATAAATCTTGCAAAATAAAAAATTTGGTAAAACAACCTTACAGTTCAAAAGATTCTATTAAGAATGTCTTTAACTAATTATAATTTTAGAAGTAGTTGAAAACGGCCTTAAAGTTAAGGTTTGTTACAAACGGCTTTAACTAAGACTTTATTAAAATAAAAAAAATGTGTAGTAAAATAGCAGATTTCAAGATTTAGATACATTTAATATGTGTCAAATATATTATTGGGCCAAATAGGTCTTCACGCCACTTGTTCTTCTAGCTCACTTGAATTTGGCTAAAACTAAGCTGCATCAGTCTCCCCTTCTTCAAAAAAACTTGTCCTCAAGTTGTCCTTAACTGTTAGACAGAATTCATGAAATTTTAGCACATTTGAAATATGTCAAAATTCATAATTTGAAGAAACTTGGACATTGATCTAAGGTTTCTGCAACTTGATATATTTTCTCACAGTCTTCTCCACGTGAATCAAAAATCCTCATGTCTTCAATTGATATGATTCCTTGGGCTGCATCAACTACATAAGTTAAAGTCTAAAAAAGAAAATGCATAAACACAGTGAGACAGAGTGACAGAAAATAAACAAACCTATGAATAGAAAATGTGCACACTTAAAGAGATAAAGAGCTAGAAAACAAACAAATATACAGAGAGAAAATGTGCAAACATAGAATGAGAAAACTGCCACAAAACAAACAAACCTAGAGATGGAAAAATACACAGAAATAAAGAGAGAAAGTGGTAGAAACCAAATGAAACTAGAGATACAAATGCACATATTTAGATAAAAAATGTCAAAAACAAATGAACATAGAGAGAGAAAATATGTAGACCTAGAGAGAAAAAGTGTCATAAATCAAATAATCTAGAGAGATGATGCAGCCAGCCAATATGACATCTATTGGAGCAGAAGACATAGGCTTGAAGATCAACTTTCCATTTTTAGATCTTCCTATTTTTAGAACTTTTCATTTTTAAAACCTTCTATTTTTAGATCCTTTCAACATCTCATTCACTTTCTATTTTTAGACCTTCCATATTTAGGTCTCATCATTTCTTTGTTCTCTTTTTATTTTAAATACCACTTTTTATGTTCATGACTTTTTAAAATCTTGTTTCGCCCTATTTTAAGCCCCTTCCTATTTGTAACACTTTTCTACATTCATTTCCCTCCTAGTTTTAAAATTTCATGTGAAATTCAAAGTTTACGCCCTTTTCACAGGCTTTGGCCTACTTGAGGACGCCCCCATGTGGCTCAAGGGATTCAACTTATTTGATCAATTGAATTCATGAGTTTCTTCTTCCTGAGAGAATATCCCTTCTGTTGGTGGACTCTTGTGGACTCTGGGAATGACACAGCGAAACTATAGGTGATGACCCTTTGAGTTGAGTGGGTGTTGAGGTTGGCAGAAGAAGGGTTGAAATCACGATTTGAATCCTCAAAAGTCGACATTTCTGGTGAAGCCTCCTTGTCTTAAGTCTAGAAAATTAAGAAGCTATTCCTTTGGTGCTCAAGGGTGAGTCCTAAATCTACAGAACCAACAAACTACTTCCCTAAGTCCACAGGGATGTTGGAGTCCACTAGATGGGAAGATAAACTCTCAAGGAGAAGAAACTCACGAAATTCTATTCATCAAATAAGTTGAATACCCTTGGGCTACATGGGGCATCCTTAAATAGGCCAGAGCCTGTGAAAAGGGTGCCAACTTTGAATTTCGAATGAAATTTGAAAATTATGAGGGAAATAAATTTGAAAAAGTTTCTAAAATAAAAATGGGCTTAAAATAGAACGAAATAGGCTTATCTAGAAGGTGGTGTAAAAAAGGGTGACAGTTATGGAAGGGAAATGAATACAGGAAAGATGAGAAATAGAAAGAGGCTTTAAATAGGGTAAAATAAGAAGGTGTTAAATAAAGATAGGATTTTTGGTGACAGCAATGGGATGAGATTTAAAATAGAAGGTAGATGAGCTAGTGCAAGGGGTTATAAAAATAGAATGAACTAAAAGGGTTCTAAAAATAAAAGGTTCAAAAAATAAAAAGTTCTAAAAATAGAAAGTTAATCTTCAGGTCTTGAAGTCTTCTCTACTAGTAGATGTGATATTAGTTACATCAGCCATAGATGAAGATAATAGTGAAAATGGAGATGACATGGAAACAATTGAAGAAAATATCATTTAGGAGGGGAAGAAGAAGATCTTGGTCATTCTCTTGCTGTGCGCAGAATAATGTATTCATCAAAGGAGGAACCAGCACAACATCACAATGTCTTCAGAACAAAATGCACTATCAATGGGAAGGTATGTGACATTATCATTGATTCTAGAAGTAGTGAAAATATTGTTTCATCCACTATGGTGTAGAAGTTGAGACTCAAGACTAAGCAACACCCACACCCTTACAAAATTGGGTGGATTAAGAGAGATTCAGAATCAAAGGTGACATAAACCCATTTGATTAAGTTTTCAATGAGAAATAGATATTTTGATGAAATCTATTGTGATGTTATTGATATGGATGCATGTCACATGATTTTAGGTCGACCATGGCAATATGACATAGATTGCAACTCATTTGGGAAGAGACAATCACTGTCTTTTACAGAAATAGTGAAAATTTTGTTTTACACCCAATTTAGGACATGGATTTCTCTATTAAAAAACAGAAGAAAAAGATTATGATGATTGATAGAAATGAGTTTTTTACTAACCTCAGTGAAGATACTGAGATTTTTATGCTGGTCGAAAAAGATGATCTGTCATTACTTTCTACCAATTCTACTCTAGAAGTAGCCCAAAAGATTTTAGACAAATTTTCTATTATAGAAGAAACATCGAACCATCTTTCTCGACTCAGAGATATACAACATCATATTGATTTTATACCAAGAGCAAGTTCACCTAATTTACCTCATTACAGGATGAGTCCAGATGAAAATAGAATTTTACACGAGCAAGTTAAAGAACTGTTACAGAAAGGACTAATTCGTGAGAGTATGAGTCCTTATTCCATTTCTGCCCTCTTGATTCCAAAAAAAGATGGAACATCACGTATCTGTGTCGACAGTAGAGCCATTAACAAAATTATAGTAAAGTATCGGTTTCTTATTCCTAGATTAGATGACGTGCTTAATTTTTTATGTGGTTCTAAATTATTTTCAAATATTGCTCTTAAAAGTGGTTATCACCAAATCCGGATTCATCTAAGAGATAAATGGAAGACTACTTTTCAAACAAAAGCATGGTTATATGAATGGTTAGTGATGCCTTTCAAATTGTCAAATGCTCCAAGTATATTCATGAGAATGATGAATCAGGTATAAAAGCCTTTTATTGGAAAATTTGTCGTTATCTATTTTGATAACATTCTGATATATAGTAAAACTGAAGATGAGCATATTGGTCATTTGAGATCTGTGTTGAAAGTTTTGCAACATAATGAATTATTTGTCAATTTGAAGAAGTGTAAATTCTAGACTACAAGTGTTATTTTCTTGGGGTATATTATCAATGCAGAAGGTATCAAGGTAGATGATGAGAAGATTAAAGTTATTAAAGATTGGCCTATTCCAAAGAACAAACATGATGTTTGTAGTTTTCATGGATTAGCATCATTTTACAGAAGATTTATTCGAAATTTTAGTTCTATTATGGCTCCTTTTACAAAATGTATGAAGAAAGGAAATTTTCAGTGGACAGAAGCTGCAGAGGTAAATTTTCCTTTGATCAAAGAAAAATTATGCACTGCCCCTATATTGACCTTACCAAATTTTGATAAATTATTCGAAGTAGAATGTGATGCATCAATTCTTGGAATTAGAGCTGTGTTATCTCAGAAAGGGAGGCCAGTTGCTTTTTACAGTGAAAAGCTAACTGAAGCTAGAAGAAAATGGAGTACTTATGAATTAAGAGTTTATGCTGTAGTCAAAGCATTACATACCTGAAGGCATTATTTGATTCAACAAGAATTTATATTAGTCACTGATCATCAAGCCTTCAAATCTGCGAATACTTAAACTAATATCAATAGAATGCATCAAAGCTGGATACCATTTTTTCAAAGATTTACTGTCCTAATTAAACACAAGTCTGGAAAGTTAAATCGAGTCGGTGATGTATTAAATAGAAAGTCATAACTACTAATTACTATGCATGCTGAAATTATTAGTTTTGAGTAATTGACTAAGTTATATGCTTAAGATAAAGACTTTGTAGAAATTTTTTTTTAATCACCAAAGAGATTTCATATTCAAGAAGATTTTTTATTTTGAGGGACTCAATTATGCATTCCTCAAACATCTCTGTGTGAGAAATTGATTCAAGAATTACATGTTGGAGGACTAGGAGGACATTTAGGACATGACAAAACATAACAGATGATGGAAGAACATTATTTCTGGCCACAACTGAAGAGAGAAGTATAAAAGAGCTTTGTTCAGAAGTGTCAAACTTCTCAAATTAATAAATGACAATGTCAGAATACCGGTCTGTATATGTCACTACCAATTCTAGAAAAGGCATGGACTAATATCTCTATGGACTTTATAATTGATTTACCTCGCACTCAAAGAGATAACAATTTAGTCCTTGTGGTGGTAGATAGATTTTTGAACATGGCCCACTTTATTGCATGTTAAAAAAGTAATGATGTTGTTCAGACTGCTAATCTTTTTTTTCAAGAGATTGTTCGTGCTACATGGGGTCCCACAATCTATTACATCAGAGAGATATTCAAAATTTTTGTCTCATTTCTAGCACACTCTCTGGAAGAGATTTGACTCATTTCTTAATTTCAATACTACCATTCACCCTCAAACTAATGATCAAACAGAAGTGGTCATCCAAACATTGGGTAATTTAATGAGGTGTATTTCTGGAGAACGACTCAAACAATGGGACCTTGTTATAGTCCAAGCAGAATTTGCATATAATTCTATGGTGAATCCATCTACACATTATTCTCCATTTTCTATTGTGCATTATTTTCCACCTAAGATCCCACAACATTTGACAGAATTACCTATGTAGCATGGAACCAGTATTACAGCAAATAAAATGGCAGAGCACATCAAGGCAATTCAGGAAAATGTTCATAAAAATCTCCTTGCTAGTTATACAAGATACAAGGAGAAGGCAGATAAGAAAAGGAGAAAAAAGTTTTTTCAAGTTGGTGACTTGGTAATGATATATTTGAGAAAGGAGAGACTGCCCGCAGGAAATTACAACAAACTCTGTCCAAACAAATATGGTACTTTCAAGATTTTGAAGAAGATTAATCACAATGCTTACATGGTTGACCTTTCAGCCACTATGGAATCTCAAATACTTTTAATGTGATGGACTTATACGAGTATTTCTCTCAAGAAGTTGAACACTCAAAGACGAGTTCTTTCGAAGAAGAGGAGACTGATGTAGCCAATATCACATCCACTGGTAGAGAAGACTTTCAGACCTGAAGATTAACTTTCTATTTTTTGAACCTTCTATTTTTAAAACCCTTTAGACCCTTCTATTTTTAGAACCCTTTACACTAGCTCATCTCCCTTCTATTTTAGATCTCATCTTATTGTTGTCACCATCAATCCAATTCTTTATTCACCATGAAGATCTGTAGGATTTGATGCAGCTTGATTCGTGATAAGTAGAAATCTTGTTCTTGAATCCACAAATATATGATTTCCATGAAAATCTTTTACCCTGAGTTCAGAGAATGAATTAACTTCAACCCTTGAGTCCACAAGAGGTTGATCTTGAATCCACAAGATCAGAAGTGGTTCCTTGAACTAACAAAGAGGTTGGAATCCACCAGCAGACAAAATAACTTTATTAAAAGAAAGAAACTTCGAATTATATTCATAAAAAATATGACATGCCTCTAGGGCTACATGAGAGGCCTTTATATCGGCCAAAAAGGTAACTAACATGCATAAAATTTGGATCTCGAAAAATCCTACAAAATAAGAAATATGTTAAAATAAAGCTAGAATCCAGGAGGTTCTGTTAAGAATGTCCTTAACTAACTACAATTCTAGAAGAAGTTAAAAACGGCCCTAAAGTTAAGGAAGTTCGTTACAAAGATCCTTAACTATTAAAATTTATTAAAATAACAAAAACGTGAAATAAAATAATGAATAATAGATTTGAACACATTTAACATGTGCTAAATTTTTTATGAGATGAGATGAGTCTTCACGCCTTCTATTCTTCAAGATCACTTGAATTTGGCTGAAACTGGGCTACATTATTCTGCCTCTAATTACTCTGAACACGACAAATATTTTCTAAGGTAGACATTCTTGATAATATTTGCTTCAATGTATCACTCATTGTCTCTAACTTTTCATCCATGAGTTTTTCATATTAAAAAAACTCTGTACAAAATGAAACTACTTGACACAATGAAACTATAGACGATGACCCTTTGATTTGAGTGGGTATTTAGGTTGACAGAAGAAGGGTTGAAATCACGACTAGAATCCTCAAAAGTCGAGATTTCTAGTGAAACCTTTTTATCTTGGGTCCTCAAAACGAAAAAGCTATTCCCTTGGTGCTCAAGGGCAGATCCTGAATCCATTAACCAATGAACTACCTCCTTGAATCCACAGGGATGCTGGAGTCCACCAGCAGAGGAGAGAAACTCTCAAGGAGAAGAAACTCACGAAATTCTATTCATCAAATAAGTTGAATGCCCTTGGGCAACAAGGGGCGTCCTTAAATAGCCAGAGCTTGTGAAAAGGGCACCAATCTTAAATTTCAAACGAAATTTGTAAATTAAGAGGGAAATAAATTTGAAAAAGTTTCTGAAATAAAAATAGGCTTAAAATATAATGAAATAGGCTTTCCTAGAAGGTGTTGTAAAGAAAGGTGACTGTTATGGAGGGAAAATGAATAGATGAAAGATGAGTATTAAAAAGAGGCTGAAAATAAAGTAAAATAGGAAGGTGTTGAATAAAGAATGATATTTATGGTGACAGCAATAGGATGTGATTTAAAATCGAAGGTAGATGAGCTAGTGTAAAGGGTTCTAAAAATAGAAGGGTCTAAAAGAGTCTAAAAATAGAAAGTTGATCTTCAGGTCTTGAAGTCTTCTCCGCCAGTGGATGTGATATTGGTTATATCAAGGAACCAGCTCTTGATCTAACGCAGTAGTGAAGTAGAAGATAAACAAGATTTGGGCTTGAATCCACAAAGCTCTAATCTTGGAGAAAAAACCAACCTCTGAATCCACAGATTCAGAGTCTCCAACCCTTGTATCCACAAGGGGGTACTTAAATCCACAAGCAAAAAAGGAAAGGTTCTCATAGGGGAGAACTGATTCAACTCAAAGGTAAGTCCCTCAGGTTACAATGGAGGCCTTTATATAGGCCTAGAAAGAGGGTGGGGGCGCTCACAAAAGGAGGATCCTAACAGATCCTGGAGACATACTCTGACTAACACTGAAATGACTTAAAGCAGACTATGATAGATTGAGATCTTGAACAAATCCTTTGAAAATACTCTAACTAACTCTGAAGTGACATAAAGCAAGCTATGACAAGTAGATATACTAAGCAGATCTTAGGTACAGACTCTGACAGTCCGATATCTTGAGCATATCTTGGGTACAAACTAAATCACATTAAAGTCTCTTCTAGAAGGAAAGAGACATAAAGTGCCTTCTAGAAGTGAAAGGACATAAAGTAGAAAGTAAGTATTACTTTTCAGACCTCCAACCCACTAGTGACATATGTGGGCTCTCTCTTTACTACTTTTCACTTCATGACCCAAATTTAGGGTAATTGGGCCCAACTTTGAAGTTAAGACTTCAACTTGTGTCTTGGGCTACATCAGCCTCTCCTTTTTCAAGAAAATTCGTCCTCGAGCCTTCATTTGAATATTCGTAATACTCGTATATGTCATTGACATTAAATGTGAGTGAAATAGTCATATTTGGTGGGAGCTCAATAAGGTATGCATTATCATTGGTCTTCTGTAGAACTTGATATGGTCCATATTTCTTTGGCTTCAACTTTGTGAAGGTACACTATCACTTTGTTGCCAACTTCAAATATCTTCTTTTTTCTTTTCTTATCTACTGTTACTTTATATTTCTCATAATTTATTGTGAGATTGTGTATCACACCTTCATGAAGTGTTTTGATATGATCCACCATATTATTTGCAGCAATATTTGTTCTAACTGATCTTGGTACTTGTAATAGATCCAATAGAATTATTGGAGGAAAATAATATACTACTGAAAATGGAGATTTATTCGTTGAATGATTAATCATCTAATTATAAGCAAATTCTGCTTGAGCCAAAGCATAATCCTATTGTTTTGGCTTTTCTCCTGAAATACAACGAATCAAATTTGCTAAGAGTTATGTTCACAACTTCAATTTGGCCATCAGTTTGTGGGTGACTAGTGTTACTAAATTTCAAAAATGTGTCAAACCTTTTCCAAAGAGTTCGCCAAAAGTGAGATACAAACTTAGAATCTCTGTTATATGTAATTGACTCAGGAATTCCATGTAAACGAATAATTTCTTTGAATAAGTGATTGGCTTCTTGACTTGCATCATTTGTCTTTTTACATGCGATGAAGTGCGCCATTTTTGAAAATCTATCAACAACAATGAAAACTGAGTCAGCTCCTCTTTTTGTTCGTGGTAAACCTAATATAAAGTCCATGGAAATATCAGCCCAAGGATGTTGTGGAATCGGCAACGGTGTATATAGTCTGCAGTTTAGGCTAATAATACCGTTCTTCAATTGACTATAATGTCTTATCTCGACCAAGGTGTCCTGCTAAACCTGAAGAGTGTAATTCTCGTAGAAGTTTCTCTCTTAAAGAGCTACGAGGAATACATAACTGTGTTCCTCGAAATAAGAAACCATCATGTAAATGAAAACCTTTGGTTGATATTCTTGACATACATATCATATATTGTTGAGAAAAATCATCATCATCTGGGTATAATTCTTTGAGATAGTCAAATCCTGTGATCTCAGCACGTAAGTTCACCAAACATACTGTTTTTCTACTAAGCGCATCTACAACTCCATTCAATTTCCCTGACTTATGTTTAATAATGAAAGTAAAATATTGAAGGAAAGAGATCCATCAAGCATGCATTCTATTAATAGAAGTCTGACTATTGACTGATTTGAGAGCCTGATGATCAGTATATAAAATAAATTCTCACTGAATCAAGTAGTGTTCCCATGTTTGTAAAGCACGAACCACGGCATAAAATTTTAATTCAAATGTTATCCATTTCTTTCTTACCTCAGAAAGTTTTTCACTAAAAAATACTATTGGCTGACCTTCCTGTGATAGTACACCTCCAACACCAACTATGGATGCATCTTATTCCACTTCAAATAGTTTATCAAAATTTGGTAGGGCAAAAACAGGAGTAGAGTATAATTTTTTTTTATCATTGAAAAAGGTTTACTTACTTCGTCAGTCCATTTAAAACTACCTTTTTTGATACATTCAGTAACTAGAAACATTATTGAGCTAAAATTCCGTATGAACCTTCTATAAAATGATGACAACTCATGAAAGCTTTGAACCTAATGAATTATGGTTGGTGTTGACCAATCTTTAATAGCTCTGACCTTTTCTTCATCCACTTTGATTCCATCTGCACTTACAATATATCCCAAGAATAATAAACTAGTAGTCATGAAGTCACATTTTTTCAAGTTAATGTATAATTCGTTTTGTTGTAACATTTGAAACACTGATCTGAAATGTTTAATGTGTTCTTCTTCTGTAGTACTGTAAATAAGAATGTCATCAAAATAAACAACGACAAATTTACCAATAAAAGGTTTCAGAACCTGATTTATCACTCTCATAAAGGTACTGGGGGCATTAGATAAACCAAAAGGCATGACCAACCATTCATAAAGACCTGGCTGAGTTTTAAATGTAATCTGTCATTCATCTCCTTGCCAAATTCGGATCTGATGATATCCGCTCTTTAAATCAACTTTTGAAAAAATTTTAGAACCACAGAGGATATTCAACATGTCATCTAGGTGTGGAATTGGAAATCTATACTTAATTATTATATTGTTAATAGCTCTGCTATCAACACAGATCCGCCAACTTCCATCTTTCTTTGAAACCAGTAGAGCAGACACAAAGCATGGGCTCATACTTTCTCTTATCAATCCTTTACTCAATAATTTTTCCACTTGTTCTTGAAGAATTTGATTTTCTTCTTGAATCATCCTGTAATGTGGAAGATTTAGCAAACTTGCTCCTAGTATAAGATCAATATGATGTTGTACATCTCTCAGTGCTGGCAGATGAGTTGATAGTTCTTGAATTACAGAAAATTCAGATAACAGATTTTCAACAGCTTTTGGTATCCTATTTCTAATTATCATGTTCGAATCAGGTTTTTGAATAACAACAAATAATGCAGTATTAATATCAAACTCTTTAAGAAACTCTGTCTGGTTGATGAGGATTACTTTTTTTCTCTCTTCTTTTCCTTTGCTAAAATCACTATCTTGCATTGGTGCCAAAACAAATTTCTTACCATTTCTATAGAAAATATAAATATTTTCCTTACCACGGTGTGTAACATCAACATCAAATTGTCATGGTCTACCTAATATCATGTGACAAGCATTCATTTCAACAACATCACATTACACTTCATCAGAATATATTTTCCCAATTGAAAATTTGATCAAACACGTCTCTAAAACTTTAGTTTCTGTTTTCTTCTTGATCCAACCAATTCAGTATGAATGAGGGTGTGGCCTTGTCTACAAACCTAATTTTTTTAGCCATGACAGAGGAGACAATGTTTTCACTACTGCCACTATCAATAATTGATGTATCCCAGTTTCATTCAAATTTGAGTGATCTTGAAGAACAAGAGGCGTAAAGACTTATTTCGCTGATTAATAGATTTAGCACATGTTAAATGTGTTCAAATCTATTATTCATCATTTTCTTTCACGTTTTTATGATTTAAGTAAATTTTAATAGTTAAAGACGTTTGTAACAAACTTCCTTAACTTTAGGACTGTTTTTAACTTCTTCTAGTATGATAGTTAGTTAAGGATATTCTTAACAGAATCTCCTGAATTTTAGGTTTGTTTTACCAGTTTCCTATTTTGTAGGATCTCTAGAGATCCGAATTTCTTGTAAGTTAGTTATCTTTTAGGCCTATATAAAGGCGTCTAATGTAGCCCTAGAGGTATGCCATATTTTTATCAATAGAATTCGAAGTTCCTTTCTTTCCAGAAAGTTATCTTCTCTGCTGGTGGATTCCAGCCTTGTTGGTTCAGGGAACCACTTCGGATCTTGTGGATTCAAGATCAACCCCTTGTGGACTCAAGGGTCGAAGTTCATTCATTCTGTGGACTCAGGGTGAAAGATCTTCACAGAAATCACGTTTTTGTGGATTCAAGAACGAGATTTCTATTTATCTCAAATCAAGCTGCATCAAATATTTCAGATCTTCAGCAAGACAAATTCTCCGCTGCGTCAATTGGTATTAGAGTAAGGTCAACGTTCTATATTTTTATTTCAGCTCCTACAAGAACATACATCTATTACATCGATACAAATCTTTGAGATTTGTAGGAAAGATTTCTTTTCTGTTGATATCAATTTTTGGCAAAATTCAAATCAAGTCTTGTTCATCTATGTTTGGACAATGATCGAAGAAGATGGTCATCATCAGAAAACTTTTAGAACAAGATTCACTGTTTGCCAAAAAATTGTTAATGTTATCATTAACAATAGTATTGGTGCAAATTATGTTTCATCATATATGGTTCATAAATTGGGATTGAAAAGAGTGGAGCATCCTGATCCATATAAATGTGATTGGATCAAACAAGATTGTGAAGTAGATATTACAGAAAGATGTTTAGTGAAAGCTTCGTGCAATGGCAAATATTATGATGAAATTGAATGTGATATAATTGACATTGATTTTTGTCATATGATATTAGGAGGACCTTGGCAGTCTCATTTAAATGCAACATACAACTACATGAAGAATCAATATGTAGTTTACCAAGGTGGACAGAAATCAGTATTTCGATCTCTCAAAAGTTTTTCAGATTCTAAGAAAGGTGGAGAAAATCAAGTTGCAACAGATGGAAAGAAACATATTATTATAGACGTTTGCCTTCATCCAGGGCCAGTATTTTCTCATGAGTTGACATTTCAGCATATTGACTTTCTTGAGAATTGGATAAATACAATATCAATGAGCTTGAAAAATGATTGTAAAGCTACTTTATTTTCAATTTCTCGTCTGAGACCACCTTTAAATCTTGAAATCATATATGACTCAGATTTTGTCATGTCAATTCGAGTGGATAAACGATAAAATTCTTCACCATAATCAGAAACTGATCTATTTCCTTGCCTGTAATTTTGATACTCCTGATATAAAATTTGTTCATAATCTAAGGGAAGAAAATGAGATTTCAAAAGTTTCTTCATTTTCTCCCATCATCATACAGGTTCTTTGCATGACCTTGTACGGGTGGTCTGTAATTGATCCCACCAGGCAGAGGCTCCACCCTTCAATTTATAAGCTAATAACTTTACTTGTTTTTTATCTGAAATTTTCATATACTCAAAAAATCGTTCTACTTCAACTAACCAGTATAACAACCCTTCAATCTTCAAATGGCCATTAAAACAAGATAAATCAATCTTCATACGAAAATCTCGAAAATTATCTTCTTCAAATCTTGATTTAGAATTTGTAGAACCAGATGTACAGTGAGTATCTGATGAAGATTCGACATAAGTGACTTTATGAGGATATCTGATTTCATGATCTCTAGGAGGGCGTGAATGACCCTCTAATGTACTCGTTCTATCCAAAAGTGATTTCAAGGTTTCACTAAGATCATCAAATTTCTGATCTATCCGATCTTGAAATAACAGAAAATTTGACTTTAACATAGGAGCAACTTTAGGTGAATCATCATCACCAATATGAGCAGATTTACCTTGTGACATCATTAAACCTTGACTGGAACGTTGACTTACTCTGATACCAATGGACACAGCAGTGACGCGGAAGATAAACAAGATTTGGGCTTAAATCCACAAAGCTCCAATCTTGGAGAAGAAACCAACCTCTGAATCTACAGATTCGGAGTCTTCAACCCTTGAGTCCACAAGGGGGTGCCTGAATCCATAAGCAAAAGGGAAAGGTTCTCAGATGGGAGAAAACTGATTTAACTCAAAAGTGCCTCAGGTTATAATATGGGCTTTTATATAGAAAGGGGGTGGGGGCGCTCACAAAAGGAGGATCCTGACAGATCCTGGGGACAGAGTCTGACTAACACTGAAATAACTTAAAGTAGACTATGATAGATTAAGATCTTGAATAGATCCTTTGGAACTACTCTAATTAACTTTAACAAATAGATATACCGGGCAGATCTTAGGTACAGACTCTAACAGTCTGATATCCTGAGCATATCTTGGGTACAGACTGAATTACATTAAAATCTCTTCTAGAAGTGAAAGGACATAAAGTAGAAAGTAAGTATTACTTTTCGGAACTCCAGCCCACTAGTGACATATGTGGGCTCCCTCTTTACTACTTTTCACTTCATGGCCCAAATTTAGGGTAATTGGGCCTAACTTTGAAGTTAGGACTTCAACTTGTGTCGTGGGCAACATCACTGAGATTCTGTACTGTGAAAACTGTACCTCTTACTTGTTCATTCAGCCACTGCCCTTGTGGATTAAAGGGTTAAAGACTCTTGAATCTGTGGATTCAAATACTGGTTTCTTGACGCAGCGACAATGTTGGTGATGACCCTTTGAGTTGAGCGGATGTTGAGGTTGGCGGAAGATGGGTTGAAATCACGACTTGAATCCTCAAAAGTCGAGATTTCTGGTGAAGCCTCCTTGTCTTGAATCCACAAAACGAAGAAGCTATTCCCTTGGTGCTCAAGGGCGGATCCTGAATCCACAGAATCAACGAGCTAACTCCCTGAGTCCACAGGGATGCTGGAGTCCACCAGCAAAGGGGAAAAACTCTCAAGGAGAAGAAACTCACGAAATTCTATTCATAAAAAATAAGTTCGATGCCCTTGGGCTACATGAGGCGTCCTTAAATAGGCTAGAGCCTGTGAAAAGGGCGCCAATTTTGAATTTCAAACGAAATTTGAAAATTATGAGGGAGTTACATTTGAGCAAGTTTCTGGAATAGAAATGGGCTTAAAATAGAACGAAATAGGCTTTTCTAGAAGGTGGTGTAAAGGCAAGTGATAGTTATGGAAAGAAAATGAATAGAGGAAAGAAGAGAAATAGAAAGAGGCTTTAAATAGGCTAAAATAGGAAGGGCTCAATAAAGAATGAGATTTATGGTGGTAGCAATAGGATGAGATCTAAAATAGAAGGTAGATGAGCTAAATGCAAAGGGTTCTAAAAATAGAAGGTCTAAAAATAGAAAGTTCTAAAACTAGAAGGTTCTAAAAATAGAAGGGTCTAAAGAGTTCTAAAAATAGAAGGTTCTAAATATAGAAAGTTCTAAAAATAAAAAGTTGATCTTCAGGTCTTGAAGTCTTCTCTGCCAGTAGATGTGATTGGCTGCATCATTTCTTCCCCAATATTGGCTCAGATTTTGTTTATCTTTCACATCACTGTACGTTATAAAATGTATCAAAAAATAAATTAATAATAGAAAACAAATGTATACACATAAAGAGAGAAAGTGTTTGAAAATAAACTGACGTAACTTAGTTTCAGCCAAATTCATGAGATGAGAAGGACAGGAGGCGTGAAGAGCTAATTGGCCAAATAATAGACTATGCACATGCAAAATAAGCCTAAATCTCAATATCTATTATTTTATTTCGTATTTTTTTATTATTTTAATAAATTTTAAGTACTGAAGATTTTTGTAACAAGCCTTCCTTTTACTTTAAGATTATTTTTCATGTAGCCCAAGACACAAGTTGAAGTCCTAACTTCGAAGTTGGGCCTAATTACCCAAAACATGGGCCATGAAGTGAAAAGTGCTAAAAAAGGATCCCACATATGTTACTAGTGGGCTTGAGGTCTAAAAAGTAATGTTTACTTTCTACTTTATGTCCCTTCACTTCTAGAGGCTCTTTATATCTCTTTCCTTCTAGAACTTTAATGTGGTTCAGTCTGTACCCAAGATGTTGACAAAGCGGAGAATTTGTCTTGCTGAAGATCTGGAATATTTGATACAGCTTGATTTGAGATAAATAGAAATCTCGTTCTTGAATCCACAAACACGTGATTTCCGTGAAGATCCTTCACCCTGAGTCCACAGAATGACTGAACTTCGACCCTTGAGTCCACAAGGGGTTGTCTTGAGTCCAAAAGATCAGACGTGGTTCCCCAAACTAACACACAGGCTAGAATCCACCAACAGAGAAGATAACTTTCTCCAAAGAAAGGAACTTCAAATTCTATTCAAAAAAATATGACATGCCTCTAAGGCTACATGAGAGGCCTTTATATAGGCCAAAAAGATAACTAACAAGAAATTCGGACCTCTGGAGATCCTACAAAATAGGAAATCTGTTAAAACAAATCTTAAATTCAGGAGGTTCTGTTAAGAACGTCCTTAATAACTATAATTAAGTACTTAAAAATGTCCCTAAAGTTAAGGAAGTTTGTTAAAAACGTCCTTAACTATAAAAACGTGAAACAAAATAATAGATTTCGAGATTTGAATACATTTAAGTTGTGCCAAATCGAATATTGAGCGAAATGAGTCTTGACGCGTCCTGTTCTTCAAGATCACTTGAATTTGGCTGAAACTGGGCTACATCAGTCTCCCCTTTTTCAAAAGAACTCGTCCTCAAGTTATCATTATCTGTTGGATAATATTCATGTAGATTCATAACATTGAAACTGGAGGAGATTCTTATAGTCTCAGGCAAATCAAGAACATATATGTATTGTCATTGATCTTCTGTAGAATTCTGAAGGGTCCATGCTTGACGCAGTGGAGAATTTGTCTTGCTGAAGATCTTGAATATTTGATGCAGCTTGATTTGAGATAAATAGAAATCTCGTTCTTGAATCCACAAAAACGTGATTTCCGTGAACATCCTTCACCCTGAGTCCACAGAATGAATGAACTTCAACCCTTGAGTCCACAAGGGGTTCATCTTGAATCCACAAGATCAAAAGTGGTTCCCTGAAGCAACGAGGCTGGAATCCACCAGCAGAGAAGATAACTTTCTGGAGAGAAAGGAACTTCGAATTCTATTGATAAAAATATGGCATGCCTCTGGGGCTACATGAGAGGCCTTTATATAGGCCTAAAAGACAACTAACTTATAAGAAATTCGGATCTCTAGAGATCCTACAAAATAAGAAACTGTTAAAACAAACCTAAAATTCAGGAGGTTCTGTTAAGAATGTCCTTAACTAACTATATTACTAGAAGAAGTTAAAAACAGCCCTAAAGTTAAGAAAGTTTGTTACAAACATCTTTAACTATTAAAATTTACTTAAATAACAAAAACGTGAAAGAAATAATAGATTTGCACACATTTAACATGTGCTAAATCTATTAATCAGCGAAATAAGTCTTTACGCCTCTTGTTCTTCAAGATCACTCAAATTTGGTTGAAACTGGGCTACATCAGTCTCCCCTTCTTCAAATAGAACTCATCATTGAGTTATCATTATTTGTTACATAATAATCATAAAATTTTGACACATTTGAAATATGTCAAATTGATAACTTGAAGAAGCTTGGACATTGAACTAATACTTCTTTTAGCTTCCTTAATATCTTGTAGTTTTCTCCACCTGGATCAAAGATCTTAATCTCTACATTCGACATGATTCCTTGGGCTGCATCAGTCTCTATTGCTTGAAGAAAACTCATCCACAAGTTCATTTGTTTTGACCGATATATGTAGTCTAAGTTGAATTGGTTAGATAAAAGACCTATAGAGGCTGATGTCAAACTGTTATAATTTGGTCTAACAAACGTCAGTCTAATGTCCTCAACGGTAATGAAACATTCTGTCCAACTTTTACTTGACTGTTGATATTATTTTCCTTTGACACTTGTATTGATGTGATAGCCAAAAACATAGATTGAACCTAGATTATGATGAATAACCTCATTCTTGTCATTTCTTCGAGATAAATCTCTTGTAGATAATTGTTCATCATGATTAATGTCTAAATACTGTAAATTTATATTTATCCAATTCTCAAGAAAGTCAATATGCTGAAATGTCAACTCATGAGAAAATACTGGCCCTGGATGAAGGCAAACGTCTATAGTAATATGTTTCTTTTCATCTGTTGCTACTTGATTTTCTCCACCTTTCTTAGAATCTGAAAAACTTTTGAGAGATCGAAACACTAATTTTTGTCCACCTTGGTAAACTACATATTGATTCTTCATGTAGTTGTATGTTGCATTTAAATGAGACTGCCAAGGTCCTCCTAACAGAATATGACAAAAATCAATGTCAATTATATCACATTCAATTTCATCATAATATTTACCATTGCACGAAGCTTTCACTAAACATCTTTCTGTAATATCTACTTCACAATCTTGTTTGATCCAATCACATTTATATGGATCAGGATGCTCCACTTTTTTCAATCCCAATTTATGAACCATATATGATGAAACATAATTTGCACCAATACTATTGTTAATGATAACATTAACAATCTTTTGGCAAATAGTGAATCTTGTTCTAAAAATTTTCTGATGATGAACATGACCATCTTCTTCGATCATTCTCCAAACATAGATGCACAAGACTTGAAATTGATACCGACAGAAAAGAAATCTTTCTACAACTCTCAGAGATTTGTATCAATGCAATAGATGTTCAACATGTTCTTGTAGGATCTGAAATAAAAATATGGAACGTTGACCTTGCTCTGCTACCAATTGATGCAGTGGAAAAATATGACTTCCTGAAGATCTAGAATATTTGATGCAGACTGATTTGAGATAAATAGAAATCTCGTTCTTGAATCCACAAAAACGTGATTTCCATGAACATCCTTCACCCAGAGTCCACAGAATGAATGAACTTCAACCCTTGAGTCCACAAGGGGTTCATCTTGAATCCACAAGATCAAAAGTGGTTCCCTGAAGCAACGAGGCTGGAATCCACCAGCAGAGAAGATAACTTTCAGGAAAGAAAGGAACTTCGAATTCTATTGATAAAAATATGGCATGCCTCTGGGGCTACATGAGAGGCCTTTATATAAGCCTAAAAGATAACTAACTTACAAGAAATTCGGATCTCTAGAGATCCTACAAAATAGATAACTGTTAAAACAAACTTAAAATTCAGGAGGTTCTGTTAAGAATGTCCTTAACTAACTATATTACTAGAAGAAGTTAAAAACAGCCCTAAAGTTAAGGAAGTTTGTTACAAACATCTTTAACTATTAAAATTTACTTAAATAACAAAAACGTGAAAGAAAATAACAAACAATAGATTTGCACACATTTAACATGTGTTAAATCTACTAATGAGCGAAACCGAAAGAGCTGATTTTCTGCTCAATGCATCTGCAACTCGATTCATCTTCTCTGATTTGTGTTTGATAACGAAAGTAAACTTCTGAATAAAAGACACCCATCTTGCATGCATTATATTTATATTCGTCTGACTATTAATAGTCTTTAAAGCTTGATGGTCAGTGTAAAGTATGAATTCTCATTGAACAAGATAATGTTCCCAAATATGTAAAGCTATCACAACAGCATAGAATTCAATTTATTGTTGTCTACTTTCTTCTTGCTTCAGTCAATTTTTCACTATAGAATGTGACTGGATGACCTTCTTGAGACAATACAGCTCCAACTCCCAAAATTGATTCATCACCTTCTACTTCAAATAATTTTGTAAAATTTGGGAGAGCTAACACTGGAGCAGAGCATAACTTTTCTTTAATAAGAATAAAACTTCTATCTGCGGCTTCAGTCCACACAAAATTTCCTTTTTTCATAGATTCTGTAATTGGAGACATAATAGAACTGAAATTTCGGATAAATCTTCTGTAAAATGAGGACAAACCATGAAAGCTGCGAACTTCATGAATATTCTGTGGTATTTTCCATTCTTTGATGGCCTTAATTTTGTCTTCATCAACTTTAATACCTTCTGCACTTATGACATAACTAAGGCACACAAGACTAGTAGTGATAAATTCACATTTTTCTAAATTGATAAATAGCTCATTTTTCTGTAAAACTGTCAACACTAATCTAAAACTGTTAAGGCTAGTAGTGTCAGGAATATCTTGTATAATAGAAAATTCGCTCAACAAATCTTGTGCAGCCTTTGGAATGAATGATGAAATTTTTGCATCAGTAGAAATCTTCTTTACAAGTAGAAATAAATCAGGCTTTTTTCTTAGTGTAGTGAAAAGCACTTTTCTTTTCTAGATTTCAGAGAATCTACATCCTTTACTGGCCATAGAATAAATTTCTGACCATTCTTATAAAAAATATAATGATTTTCTTTGCCCTGATGAGTCACATTCAAATCAAACTGGCATGGTCTTCCAAAAATTATATGACATGCATCCATATCAACAACATCATATCTAATTTCATCAAAATAAATTTTTCCAATAGTGATTCAGCTCGTTCTGATGCCATAACAACATCATTTAACTTGAAGAAAGATTGTAATGCAACCTTTTCCTCAATATCTCATCTGAGACCATTTTTGAATCTGGAAATCATATAAGATTCAGATTCAGTAATATCAACCCTGGAAGATAATCTATAAAATTCTTCAGCATATTCTGTAACAGTCCGATTGCCTTGTTTGCAACTCTGATATTGTTGATACAAAATCTGCTCAAAATCATGAGGAAGAAATCTAGATTTGGGCAATTTTTTCATTTTATCTCAATTTCGAACTTGATCTTTCCCTGATCTGGCACGAGTAGTTTGGACCTGATTCCACCATGCAGATGCGCCACCTCTTAGTTTATAAGCAACTAATTTCAGCTGTTTTTCGTCAGAAATCTTTATGTATTCGAAAAATCTTTCAACTTCTGAAATCCAGTCAAGAAATTCTTCAATTTTCAAATGACCATTAAAATAGGGTAAGTCAATTTTCATTCGAAAATCTCTTGAATCTTCATTGTCAGATCTGCCCTTTGAGCTACCTGTTTCGTTTGTGAATTTTTTTTGGTATGACTGAAGTCATTACTTTTGTGGGTATTTTGACCACGAGAATGAAGTTCTAACGCAGACATTCGAGCCAAAATTTGCTTCAATGTGTCATTCAAATCTTCAAATTTTTGCTCTATATAATTCTGGAATTCCGAAAAGTCTGTTCTTGAAATTGGGCATACATCTGAACTTTCAGTTTCATTGATTTGTAATCCCTTTCACATGACCTCTTGTAAATAAAATCTGAAACGTTGACCTTGTGCTAATACCAATTGACACAACGGAGAATTTGTCTTGCTAAAGATCTGGAATATTTGATGCAGCTTGATTTGAGATAAATAAAAATCTCGTTCTTGTATCCACAAAAACGTGATTTCCGTGAAGATCCTTCACCCTGAGTCCACAGAATGACTGAACTTTGACCCTTGAGTCCACAAGGGGTTGATCTTGAATCCACAAGATCAGAAGTAGTTCCCTGAACCAATAGGTACGCTGAAATCCACCAGCAGGGAAGATAACTTTCTCAAAAGAAAGGAACTTCGAATTCTATTCATAAAAAATATGACATGCCTCTAAGGTTACATGAGAGGGCTTTATATAGGCCAAAAAGATAACTAACAAGAAATTCGGACCTCTGGAGATCCTACAAAATAGGAAATCTGTTGAGCGAAATGAGTCTTGACGCCTCCTGTTCTTCAAGATCACTCGAATTTGGCTGAAACTGGGCTACATCAGAGATGCTCAGGATATCAGACTGTCAGAGTCTGTACCTAAGATCTGCTCAGTATATTTACCTGTCAGAGGCTGCTTCAGGTCATTTCAGATTTACTCAGAGTATTTCCAAAAGATCAGTCCAAGATTTCAATCTGCCATAGTCTGCTTTAAGTTATTTCAGTGTCAGTTAAATTCTGTCCCCAGTATCTGTTAGGATCTTCCTATTGTGACCGCCGCTACCCCCTTTCTAAGCATATATAAAGGCCCTCATTATAACCTGAGGGACTTACTTTTCAGTTGAATCAGTTTTTTCCCCTGTGAGAACCTTTCTCTTTTGCTTGTGGACTCAGGCACCCCCTTGTGGACTAAAGGGCTGAAGACTCCGAATCTGTGGATGAAGAGGTTAGTTTCTTCTCTAAGATTGAAGCTTTGTGGATTCAAGCCCAGATCTCGTTTATCTTCCGCTTCACTGTTGCATCAGTTTTTAATTACTTTCATAATCATAGTTACTTCAAGACGTTCTCAGTTGAATTTTTTGAACTTCTGATTTCAAAGTTTATTCGTTCTACGAAATCAGGTGAAAGATAATAAATAAGTGATGGTTTGTGGATTTAAGAATGAAATTTCAATTTATCATAATTCAAATGGAATTAAATCCTCCAAATCTCCATCCAATTGAATTTTCTATTAGGTCACTGATGCAGCAGCAATGTGGAAGATAACAAGTTTTGACCTTGTATCCACAAAGCTCAAAACTTAGAGAAGAAACCAACTTCTGAATCCACAGATTTGAAATCTCCAACCCTTGAATCCAAAAGGGGTCGCCTGAATTAATGCAGCCAGCCAATATGACTTCTATTGTAGCAGAACACATGAAGACCTCAAGATTAACTTTTCATTTTTTGTAGTTTCTATTTTTCGAGCTATCCATTTTAGATCCTTTTGACATTTAGTTCACCTTCTATATTTTGATCACTTTCTATATTTAAGTCTTATCCTTTCTTTATTCCCTTTCTATTCTGAACACCACCTTCTATCTTCATGACCTTTTAAACCACTTTATTTCTCCTCCTTCCCTATTCATTTTCTTTCCATAACTGTCACCTACCTTTGCACCACCTTCAAGAAAAGCCTAGTTTGCAGTATTTTAAGCCCATTTCTATTTCAAATACTTTCCCAAATTTATTTCCCTCCTAATTTTTAAATTTCATTTAAAATTCAAAGTTGGCGTCCATTTCACAGGCTCTGGCTTATTTAAGGAGTGCCATGTAGCCCAAGGGCATTGAACTTATTTTATGAATAAAATTTCGTGAGTTTCTTCTCCTTGAGAGTTTCTCCCCTCTGCTTGTGGACTCTAGCATCCCTATGGACTCAGGGAGGTAGTTTCTTGGTTGTGGATTTAGGATCCGCCCTTGAGCACTAAGGGAATAGTTTCTTTATTTTGTGGACCTCAAGAGAAGGAGGCATCTGACGCAGCAGTAATGCGAAAGATAACAAGTTTGGGCCTTGAATCCACAAAGCTCAAAACTGAGAAAATATACCAACTTCTGAATACACAGATTCGGAATCTTCAACCCTTTAATCCACAAGGGGTCGCCTGAATCCACAAACAAAAAGTGGGAATTCTCACAGGAGAGAATACATAACACTTCAAAGATATACTTCTCAGGTTACAGTGGGGCCTTTATATAGGCCAGAAAGAAGTTGGGGTGCTCCCAAAAGTAAGATCATGTAAAGATGTTAGGACAGAGACTATTACTGCCTGACATGACCAACAACAGACTCTGTCAATATTAAAAATTGTTCCCTAAAGACCATTCTAGAATGATAGAGACATAAAATACTTTCTAAAGAAAAAGAAGTGACATAAAATAAGGAGCAGGCTCTGACTGTCTGATGTAGCCCAAGACACCAGTTGAAGTCCTAACTTCGAAGTTGGGCCCAATTACCCTAAATTTGGGCCATAAAGTGAAAAGTAGTAAAGAGGGAGCCCACATATGTCACTAGTGGGCTGGAGGTCCGAAAAGTAATACTTACTTTTTACTTTATGTCCTTTCACTTCTAGAAGGCACTTTATGTCTCCTTCCATCTAGAAGGGACTTTAATGGGGTTCAGTCTGTACCCAAGATATGCTCAGGATATCAGACTGTCAGGGTTTGTACCTAAGATCTGCTTAGTATATCTACTTGTCAGAGCTTGCTTTATGTCACTTCAGAGTATTTTCAAAGGATTTGTTCAAGATCTCAATCTATCATAGTCTGCTTTAAGTCATTTCAGTGTTAGTCAGAGTCTGTCCTCAGGATCTGTCAGGATCCTCCTTTTATGAGCGCCCCCACCCCCTTTCTAGGCCTATATAAAGGCCCCCATTGTAACCTGAGGGACTTACCTTTTTTAGTTGAATCAGTTTTCTCCCCTGTGAGAACCTTTCCTTTGCTTGTGGATTCAGGCACCCCCTTGTGGACTCAAGGGTTGGAGACTCCGAATCTGTGGATTCAGAGGTTGGTTTCTTCTCCAAGATTAGAGCTTTGTGGATTCAAGCCCAAATTTTGTTTATCTTCCGCGTCACTGCTGCGTCACTGTCTTGAAATGACCTGAGACAGACTAACAACATTTACTGTTGACGTCTGCAACACATTCTACAAGGAATGTGACATGAAGTACCTTTCTCAGATGTCAATATCAATTGTGACTACATAGTAATATTACTTTATGGCCTAAATTCGTAGTTGGGCCACTTGACTATTAATCTGACTTTTCCCCATTGTCATTCTGAGCACTTGACTACATCAGCTTCAACCTCTCTTACGCCAACCTCAACACTCAATCAACTCACAGGGGCATCGCCTACAGTTTCGCTGCTTCAGAGCGTCCTGAAATGACCTGAGACAGACTGACAACATTTACCTGTCATCCCTGCAACACATTTCACAAGGAACGTGACATAAAGTAGACTTCTCATATGTCAGTATGAATTGTGACTATATTGGCCTTGTAGTAATATCAATTTATGGCCCAAATTCGTAGTTGGGCCACTTAGCTCTTAATCTGACTTTTCTCTTTTATCATTATGATCACTTGACTACATCAGAAAATTTATCTACCACCACAAGGACAAAATTGTTACCTCTCTAAATGCGATGTAAACCTAATATAAAGTCCATAGAGAGATTAGTCCATGCCTTTTTTGGAATTGGCAGTGACATATACAAACTGGTATTCTGACATTGTCATTTATTAATTTGACAAGTTTGACACTTCCGAATAAAGCTCTGTACTTCCCTCTTCAGTTGTGGCCAGAAATAACGTTCCTCCATCATCTGTTGTGTTTTTGATGTAGCCCAAGACACCAGTTGAAGTCCTAACTTCAAAGTTGGGCCCAATTACCCTAAATTTGGGCCATAAAGTGAAAAGTAGTAAAGAGGGATGACGCAGCGAAAATGTTGGTGATGACCCTTTGAATTGAGCGGATGTTGAGGTTGGCGGAAAGATGGGTTGAAATCACGACTTGAATCCTCAAAAGTCGAGATTTCTGGTGAAGCCTCCTTGTCTTGAATCCACAAAACGAAGAAGCTATTCCCTTGGTGCTCAAGGGCGGATCCTGAATCCACAGAATCAACGAGCTAACTCCCTGAGATCACAGGGATACTGGAGTCTACCAGCAAAGGGGAGAAACTCTCAAGGAGAAGAAACTCACGAAATTTTATTCATAAAAAATAAGTTCGATGCCCTTGGGCTACATGAGGCGTCCTTAAATAGGCTAGAGCCTGTGAAAAGGGCGTCAACTTTGAATTTCAAACGAAATTTGAAAATTATGATGGAATTACAATTGAGAAAGTTTCTGGAATAGAAATGGGCTTAAAATAGAACGAAATAGGCTTTTCTAGAAGGTGGTGTAAAGGCAGGTGATAGTTATGGAAGGAAAATGAATAGAGGAAAGAAGAGAAATAGAAAGAGGCTTTAAATAGGCTAAAATAGGAAGGGCTCAATAAAGAATGGGATTTATGGTGGTAGCAATAGGATGAGATCTAAAATAGAAGGTAGATGAGCTAAATGCAAAGGGTTCTAAAAATAGAAAGTTCTAAAACTAGAAGGTTCTAAAAATAGAAGGGTCTAAAGAGTTCTAAAAATAGAAGGTTCTAAATATATAAAGTTCTAAAAATAGAAAGTTGATCTTCAGGTCTTGAAGTCTTCTCCGCCAGTAAATGTGATATTGGCTGCATCAAGGGAGCCCACATATGTCACTAGTGGGCTGGAGGTCCGAAAAGTAATACTTACTTTTTACTTTTATGTCCTTTCACTTCTAGAAGGCACTTTATGTCTCCTTCCTTCTAGAAGGGACTTTAATGGGGTTCAGTCTGTACCCAAGATATGCTCAGGATATCAGACTGTCAGAGTCTGTACCTAAGATCTGCTTTGTATATCTACTTGTCAGAGCTTGCTCTATGTCACTTCAGAGTATTTTCAAAGGATTTGTTCAAGATCTCAATCTATCATAGTTTGCTTTAAGTCATTTTAATGTTAGTCAGAGTCTGTCCTCAGGATCTGTCAGGATCCTCCTTTTATGAGCGCCCCCACCCCCTTTCTAGGCCTATATAAAGGCCCCCATTATAACCTAAGGGACTTACCTTTTTCAGGCACCCCTTGTAGACTCAAGGGTTGGAGACTCCGAATCTGTGGATTCAGAGGTTGGTTTCTTCTCCAAGATTAGAGCTTTGTGGATTCAAGCCCAAATCTTGTTTATCTTCTGCGTCACTGCTGCGTCAGTTTTGTCACGTCCTAAATGTCCTCTAAGTCCTCCAGTATGTAATTCTCTAACGCAGCAGTAATGCAGAAGATAATAAGTTTGGACCTTGAATCCACAAAGCTCAAAACCTAGAGAAGAAATCAACTTCTGAATCAACAGATTCGAATCTTCAGCCCTTGAATCCACAAGGGGTCGCCTGAATCCACAAGCAGAAAAAAGGAGAACTCTCACTGAGGAGAATAGATAATACTTCAAAAGATATCCTTCTCAGGTTACAGGGGGGGCCTTTATATAGGCCAAAAAGAAGCTAGGGCGCTCCCAAAAGTAGAATCCTCTAAAGATCCTAGGACAGAGACCATTAATGTCTGACATAATAAAAAGCAGACTCTGCTAATATTGAAAGTTGTTCTCTCAAGAACATTCTAGAAGGATAGAGACATAAAGTACTTTCTGGAGAGAAAGAAGTGACATAAAGTAAGGAGCAGGCTCTGACTGTCCTGAAATAACTTGGGACAGGCTGACAACATTTACTGCTGACGCCTGCAGCACATTCCACAAGAGATGTGACATAAATTAGGCTTCTCAGATGTCAATATCAATTGTGACTACACGGGCCTTGTAGTAGTATCACTTTATGGCCCAAATTCGTAGTTGGGCCATTTGACTTTTAATCTGACTTTCCTCATTATCATTCTGAGCAGTTGGCTACATCATTCTCGAATCAATTTCTCTCGCAGAGATGTTCGAGGGATGCATAATTGAGTCCCTTGAAATAAAAAATCTTTTTGAATATGAAATCCCTTTGTTGATTTACTTTTTATATAAGTCTCCCAAATTTCTGCAAAGTCTTTATCCTTAGCATACAATTCAGTCAAGTTCTCAAAACCAGTAATTTCAGCAAGTTTTGCAATTAGTAGTGCTGACTTTTTACTTAATGCATCAGCAACTCAATTTAACTTTCCAGACTTGTGTTTAATCATAAAAGAAAATCATTGAATAAATGATATCTACTTTACATGCATTCTATTGATATTAGTCTGCGTATTCACAGATTTCAAAGCTTAATGATCAGTGAATAACATAAATTCTTGTTGAATCAAATAATGCTTCCAGGTATGTAGTGCTCTCACTAAAGCTTAAAATTCTAATTCATAAGTAGTCCATTTTCTTCTGGCTTCAGTTAGCTTTTCACTGTAAAAAGCAACTGCCTCCCTTCCTGAGATAACACAGCTCCAATTCTAAGAATTGATGTATCACATTATACTTTGAATAATTTATCAAAATTTGGTAAGGCCAATACAGGGGCAATGCATAATTTTTCTTTGATCAAAGAAAAATTTACCTCAGCAGCTTCTGTCCACTGAAATTTTCCTTTCTTCATACATTCTGTAATAATAGCCATAATAGAACTGGAATTTCGGATAAATCTTCTGTAAAATGATGCTAATCCATGAAAATTACAAACATCATGTATGTACCTTGGAACAGGCCAATCCTTAATAGCTTTAATTTTCTCATCATCTACCTTGATACGTTCTGCACTGATAATATACCCAAGAAAATAACATTGGTAGTCCAAAATTTACACTTCTTGAAATTAACAAATAATTCATTCTGTTGTAACACTCTCAGCACAGATCTCAAATGACTAATATGTTTATCTTCAGTTTTACTATATATCAGAATGTCATCAAAATAGATAACGACAAATTTTCTATTAAAAGGCTTTTAGTACCTGATTCATCATTTTAATGAATGTACTTGGAGCATTTGACAATCCAAAAGGCATCACTAACCATTCATATAACCCTGCTTTTATTTTAAAAGCAGTCTTCCATTCATCTCTTGGACTAATCCGGATTTGATGATAACCACTTTTATGATCAATCTTTAAAAATAATTTAAAACCACATAACATATCAAACATGTCATCTAATATGGGAATAAGAAACTGATACTTTACTATAATTTTGTTGATGGCTCTACTGTCGACACACATACACCACATTCCATCTTTTTTTGGAATCAAGAGAGCTAGAACAGAACAAGGACTCATACTCTCATGAATTAATCCTTTTTGTAACAGTTCTTCAACTTGTTCCTGTCAAATTCGATTTTCATCTGGACTCATCCGGTAATGAGGTAAATTATGTAATTTTGCCCTAAAATATGATCGATATGATGTTCTATATCACTGAGTGGAGGAAGATGGTTCGATGTTTCTTTCATAACAGAAAATTCTTCTGGACTAGAATCAGTAGAAAGTAATGACAGATCATCTTTTTCGACCAGCATGAAAATCTCAGTATCTTGATTGAGGTTAGTAAAAAAACTCACTTCTATCAATCATCATAATCTGTTTCTTCTGTTTTTTAATAGAGAAATCCATGTCCTGAATTGGGCATAAAACAAATTTTTCATTATTTCTGTAAAAGACATAGTGATTGTCTCTTCCCAAATGAGTTGTGTCTATGTCGTATTGCCATGGTCGACCCAAAATCATGTGACATGTATCCATATCAAAAACATCGCACTGGATTTCATCAAAATATCTATTTCTCATTGAAAACTTAATCAAACAAGTTTCTGTCACCTTTGTTTCTGAATTTCTCTTGATCCACCCAGTTTTGTAAGGGTGCGGGTGTCGCTCAGTCTTGAGTCCCAGCTTCTGCACCATGGTGGATGAAACATATAGATTTCTTTGGACATTATTTCGACTATTAGGTGCCAATCCATTTTTTTTTGTACATCTGAGTTTGCTATCTTCCATTAGAAGTGGAAGAAGAAATTGGTGCCTGTCTTGATCGATCTGGCTGAAAATTCGTCACACTGTTAGAAGTGCGATTTCTGGTCTTTCCTTTCGCTAACAAAGCTTCTGCACGTTCTGAGGCCATAACAGTATCATTCAATTTAAAAAATGATTGTAACACAACCTTTTCTTCAATATCTCACCGAAGGCCACTTTTAAATCTAGAGATCATGTATGATTCAGATTCAGTCAAATCAACTCTAGAAGATAATCGATCAAATTCTTCTGCATATTCAGTTACAGATCGATTCCCTTTTAATTTCATCTAGAATTATAGTTAGTTAAGGACGTTCTTAACTGAACCTCCTGAAATCTAGGTTTGTTTTTATGAATAGAATCCGACATTTCTTTCTTTCCAAAAAGTTATCTTTTCTGCTGATGGATTCCGTCTCCGTGTTGGTGCAAGGAACAACTTCTGATGTTGTGGATTCAAGATCAACCGCTTCTTGTCTCAAGGTTTGAAGTTCATTCATTCTGACGCAGCAGTGACGAGAAGATAAACAAGATTTGGAGTGACCAGGCTTGAATCTACAAAGCTTCAATCTTCGAGAAAAAACTAACCTTTGAATCCACAGATTCTTAACCCTTGAATTCACGAGCAAGAGGGAAAGGTTCTCACATGACAGAAAATTGATTCAACTCAAAAGTAAGTCCCTCAGGTTACAATTAGAGCCTTTATATAGGCTTAGAAAGGAAGATCCTAACAGACCCTGGGGACAGAGTCTGACTAAAACTGAAATAACTTAAAGTAGACTATGATAGATTGAGATCTTGAACAGATCCTTTGGAAATACTGACTAACTCTGAAATGACCTGAAGCAGGCTCTGACAAGTAAATATATTGAGCAGACCTTAGGTATATACTCTGACAGTCTGATATCCTGAGCATATATTGGGTACAGACTAAACCACATTAAAGTCCTTTCTAGAAGGAAAGATATATAAAGTCTCTCCTTGATGCAGCCCAAGGAATCATGTCAAATGAAGAGATTAAGATATTTGATCCAGGTAGAGAAAACTATCTGATATGAAGGAAGTTAAAAGAAATATTAGTTCGATGTTCAAGTTTGATACAGCGAAATTGTTCGCGATGACCCTTTGAGTTGAGCGGATGTTGAGGTTGGCGGAAGAGGGGTTGAAATCAGAACTTGAAACCTGAAAAGTCGAGATTTCTGATGAAGCCTCTTTGTCTTGAATTCACAAAATGACGAAGCTATTCCCTTGGTGCTCAAGGTTAGATCCTGAATCCGACTTGCATGTGTTAAGCATGCCACCAGCGTTCATCCTGAGCCAGGATCAAACTCTCCATGAGATTCATAGTTGCATTACTTATAACTTCCTTGTTCATAGAAAAGCTGATTCGGAATTGTCTTTCATTCCAAGGCATAACTTGTATCCATGCGCTTCATATTAGCCTAGAGTCATCCTTCCCGAACGCAGCATACAACTCTCGGCTGTACTGCGCTCTTCAAGTGTGTTATGCTTGTTCCACCCTTCCCCCTTACCATGGCAAGTCTTTGTGACAAAACTCCAATGGGAAGAAAAAAGAGGACGGGTTTAGGGTTTAGGGTTTTAGGGTTTAGGGTTTAGGGTTTAGGGTTTTTTTTTTTGTTTTGTTTTTTGAACCAACTGAAAAAGAGTTATACAGGGGGGGGCCGGACAGTGTAATGTCCAGCCAATAGTTTGGGTTAACATGTTTAGTGGGTAATGTTTCGGTGGACATGATCCATCCTAAGTGGCGAGCTCCGCCGCTGTGATGGGTGAGTTGCTGCGCCCTTAATTCCCTATTCTTGGCCTCTGCAGCCTCCTCGTCTCCTTCTGCTGTATCTGAAATATGGGCCATTTTGGGGGCATCACCAGGAGATGTGCAAACTTCCTTGATCATCACTCAGTTCGTTGTCCCTGTAACAGAGATAAAACTAGTGGGCCCCTTTCTTATGGTGAATACCATAGATAGCCCATTAGTGGCATGTTAGGGCTAAATAAGGAGGGGTAGAAATTTAACTAGGCTATATGAAGAAGACCTCCGTACTCATCAATTAGGAGGGCCTTTTGCATTTTCCGGATCATTGTGTCATATCCCCTTTGGTGGGGTCCCCCCATTCCTTCTCAGAAAACCATCCCTAGATTCATTCGGTAGGATTTACTCTGACAGCCAACCAGATCCCCATTCAGGCTTTCCAAGAACATATTGATTCCCCCTCACTCTATCTGTGGTTCCTTACCTGACAAGGACTCCAAGCAGAGGTTTGAGTCCGGGCTTTTGGGCCTGAGAGTATAGTCCGGGAGTTTTTTTTCTTTTTTTTCCTCTCCTTCCGGAGGGATCCCTGGCTGCACTTAGCCGCAGACCTATGGTGATCACCTCTCCTTCTTTTTTTTTTTTTTTTTTTTTTTTTAAAAAAAAGATGTCCATGGCTGCACTTGACCGCAGGCCTATGGACCTTCCTTTCTCCTTTTTTTTTTTTTTTTCTCCCTTTCTGCCTCTTCTCCCCTTTTGTGCCCCTCCTCGTCCCCCTCCCTTTTGTCCCTGCTTCGGTTCAGAATGTAGGACTTCGTTAAGGGGGAATCATATTGTTCTCAGACATACTTTCAGGGTTTCTCCTTGACTACCATTGTTCTTCCATCCTCGGGGCCAGGAAATAGGTCTTCTAACAAGAAAAACGAGGTTCCTCCCCTTCCCCATTAACAAAAGGGAAATTCAAATGAACCTTTAATGCAAAATATCCTCACCAATTGATTTTCCTTTCAAGTTAACTAAATGGGTGTATTTCTCGCCTCATTCATGGGTAAGTGGGCAGATATGTATAGTTTCCAGAAATATGCATGAGTTACCTAATAATCGATAAATGATGACTTGTTTCGCAAAAGTTACCTGCTCCTGGTGGATCTGAGGTAGGGATAACTCATTTTCTTCAGACGAAGAGCCCCTCTGGCCTCATTTGGAAGATCTTGCCAAAGTAGGATAAGCATTTCTTCATTTCTGTCAATGGCTGCATTAGCAAGGATGTTAGCTATTTTATTACCTTCTCTATATGTGTGTTCCACCTTTGCTGTTCTGTGTCATTCCTGCATAATTATCCTCCACCAAGGCCTCAGTTTCCACTGATCACACTTGTCTTCCTTCATCATTTGTGTCAATATTAGAGAATCTGTTTCCAAACTTATGTTTTGAATTCCTCTTTGCTTGCATATCAGTAGGGCTTCAGCCACTGCTCTGCATTCCGCTTCCATATTTGTTCATACCTGGAATTTTTTATAGTATGCCAATACCATATTTCCATTGCTGTCTCTCAGGATCCCACCTCCTCCTGCTTCACCTGGGTTTCCCCTCGCTGCTCCATCCACATTAAACTTTACTGTCCCATCGCTCGGCCTAGACCATCTGACCAGCTTAAGGTAGGTTTTGCTTCTGTAGTCACCCTTCGGTACGCCCCATTTTTCTAGTAAACCTTCCTCATGACTCATTGAGGTATGCTTTTGCTTGATTAGGGGGGCAAAGTCTCGAATTCATCGCATACATTTGTATATGATTAACCCTGATGAGATGGTGGGGTTCTCCATCCGACTTTTATTTCTCGCGTTCCAGATCTCCCAAAGGAGACAGGCTACTGAAATACGTTGTATGATGATGGATCTAGATTCTGATTTTCTGTATTCGAAAAAATAGGCCATCCAGGTCTGGAAGTTCCTTGTCTCCCTCGCGGGCAACTCCCATTTTTCTAATAGCCATTTCCATCCCTCTCTGGCTCACTCACTGTCATAGAAAAGGTGTTTTGTGGTTTTTTGGCAGGCCACTTTTGTGCAACAATTACATTTTGAGGCCATCTCAATGCCTATATTTTGTATGGAGTCATCGAGGGGTATTTTCCTCCAGAAAAGTTTTCACATGAAAATTGAGATCTTTGGAGGAAAGACAGGATTCCAAATGGCCTTTGCCCAGGGTTTGGGCGTTTGTCGATCCCTGGACCATTCCCAAGCAGACTTGATCGAGAACTGTCCATCCACTGTCAGGGTCCAGATGCACGTATCCGCATTGTTATCCATATCGATGTTCCTTTCATGTGCCATTCTGATTAATTCTTGTGCTTGTCTGTATTCTTTTGTGGGTCTACCTTGCCTTCCACTCTGATAGTTCGACAGCAATTGTCTCACTGTTAGTCTTGGTCTCATAGGGTTGATGTTCTCTTTGTCTCCCATTAATCCTTGCCCCATCTAGTTGTCCCACCAGGCCCATATTTCTCTCTTTCCAATTTCCCATTTGATAACTTTTTTCATGGTTATCCATGTTTTTTAGATCTTTGCCCAATTTGCCGGTCCCCTGATTTTATCCATAGTGGGGGCCCATTCCTTGAATTTTGCTTTGAGAATCAGCCCCCACATTGTCTTCTCGTTGTTAGCTAACCATGCCAGCTTCATACGAAGTGTATTCAGTTGATCTTCCAGCCTTTTTATGCCCAGACCTCCCTCATTTATGGGTCTGTATACGACCTTCCATGCCACCCAGTGTCTTCGCCTACCACCTTCAGTATTTCCCCTGATAAAGCCAGCCATTATCTTCTCCATATTCCTGATGATGGTTTTGGGAAGCTCATATATCGACATAATGTGTATGGGAATGCTGTTCAGTACATGTCTAACCAGAGTGACTCTTCCAACCATAGATAGCAGTCTCGCTTTCCATCCATCCAGCTTTTTGCAAATTTTGAGAATTAGTGGTTCAAAGTATTTAATTCTTGTTCCGCCTTAATAAATTGGGGCACCCAGGCAAGTGAAAGGAAACTCCCCTTTCTTCCATCCAGTGGCTTTCTCTATTCCATTTAACCTGTCATCCTTTAATCTTTGGGAAATATAAAAATTTGATTTTGATGCATTAACCTTTTGGCCTGAATACTGTTCATATTCTGTCAGAAATTTGCATAGGTTGAGTATCGATTCTTTACCTGCATTCATAAATATGACAATATCATCAGCAAAAAGGGCATGCGTAATTTGGAGAGCTTACCTGTGTACATAGAAAGGCTTGATCTTGTTTGCCGCCATGAGTTGTGAAATGCCCCTACTCAAGACTTCTTCAGCAATTATGAATAAAGATGGGAAGAGTGGGTCGCCTTGTCTCAATCCACGTCCGTTCTTGAAAAAAGTTGTTGAAGTTCCCCCGATCAGTAAAGATATAGGGTTGTCCCTAATAAGTTCATTGATCCATGCAATCCATTGTTGGCTGAAACCAAATTTTCTCAATACACAGGTTAGAAAATTCTAATCTAATCTATCATATGCTTTTTCCATATCCAGCTTAATAATCATATTCCCCCCATGTATTTTCTGGATAGATTGTGTTAGTTCCTGCACTAGGGCAATATTCTCTTGAATTAATCTTCCCTTCACAAAAGCTCCCTATTCTTTCGAGATGATTCTTAGTAGTATCTCTTGCAGTCTGTTGTTGATTAGTTTAAATATAATTTTATACCTAACGTTACATAAGCTGATGGGTCTAAAGTCTGAGAATAGTGTAGGGATTTCTTTTTTGGGAATTAATGTTAAAAAGGTGGCCTTCCATGAGTTTGGGAGTGTTCCCGTTTGAAAAAATTCCCTAATGGCTCCACACAGGTCACTACCAATTATGTCCCACGCGTACACATAAAAATTTGCCCTAAAACCATCTAGCCCTGGTGCAGAATCGAGCTTCATCTCCTTTAAGGTGTTTAGAATTTCTGCCTCTTCAGGGTATTTCGTTAGTTCCAAATTATCATTTTCATTGATCACATTAGGGATAACCTCCAATAGATGTGATAACTCCTGGTTGTTATTACCTTTGAGCAGATCCTCATAGTAATCCCTTCCTTTCTTCTCCACCACTTTCCAATCTCCGTGATACTTTTCCAGTAACCCATTGTAATTTTTAGCCATGGACTTCATTTTTAAAGAGGCGTGAAAGAACTTTGTGTTTTTATCCCCTTCTTTAAGCCACCTTACTCTAGCTTGTTCCCTTGCTAGTATTGTCATCCTCGTTCGTGTTTCCTCTAGTTCAGATTTTTTCCTGACTAAATTATCCCATATCTTCTCATCCCATTGACACTAAAGGTCTTCTTCCAGGTCTCCCACCATTTTGGTCAAAATTTCTATTCATTCATGAACATTTTCAAAAATATTTTTATTCCATACTTTTAGTTCCTTTTTAAGTTCTTTCAGCTTGATGCTAAAATTCTCCAATGGGCTCTTTGATCTTTCCCCTCTCCAGACCTTTTGTATGAACTCTTTCAGTCCCTCGTGTCTCATCCACATAGCCATGAATTTAAATGGTCGTCCCCTCCTTTGTTCCGCTACCTTCTGTTCTATTATCATCAGTGAGTGATCCGAGGATGGAGCATAAACGTATTGCACAGTGAATGGATATAAACAATTAAATTTCATGTTAACAAAACTTCTGTCAAGTCTTTGATAAATACGTCTCCCCCCCCTCTCTCCGTTACACCATGTTATGTGATTACCTTTATGCAATGGTTCAAAAAGTCCTAAGTTTGAAATACAGTTGTTAAAATCTTCAATATGACCTAGGGCTACCGAGACTCCACTTAACTTTTCTGTATTACTTCTTATGGTGTTGAAATCCCCCCCCCCATGATCTATGGATGATGTTCCCCAAAATTAACACTATTAAGATATTGCCATAAATTTTTCCTACAAGAGTTGTCATAAGACGCATATATCACAGATAAATGAAACGCATAAACAGCCGTGGAGATGCAAAAAGTAGCGCATTGCGGGAAATCGTCATATAGGGAAAAATTTACCTCCCTCCTTCCGAAAATCCATATTTTGTTGCTCGTGTTAATCCAGCAAAAATCCATCCCAAGCTCCTTGCTTATAGCTTCTGCCTTAGCTTGGTTAATGATGGGTTCAATCAGACCGATAATATCAATATTATTCTAAATTAGGGTATCTTTTAACCAGTGTTTTGTGGAAAAGTTTCTAATTCCACGACAATTCCAGATGATAATTTTAAACATAAAAATAGGATTCGTCATCCACATTCCCGGTGGATAACACTGATCTGTCATCACATATATATTTTTTTCTTAACTTAGGTAGTGACTTAGTTCTCTTTAAGGGTTGGGCGGGCCCCAAAAGCACAGTTTTTAATTTTTCTAGTTTCTGCTCTTTGTCGGGCTGTGTGGATTCAATATCTTCTTTTCTCTTTTCATTCTGGGTCCGTCTCATTGTGAGAGCTGATAATATGTCAGAAGTGATCGACGGGGGAGAAGACTGTCTATTTAGAGACACCGACATGAGCCTATGGACTGGACTGGTTTCAGACTGAGGTTCTGTGCTAATCCCTCTAGGAGACTCCTGATCAGATGGACAGTCATCATCTGGCTGAATATTTCATACACTGTCTTCACTTGAAGAGCTATGAATACTGAATTTAGATTTTTTCTTGTTACTCTTTCGGGGGACTACATGAATAGATGAGGAGCTAGATAACATGGCCGGAAGGCTGTGAGGGATTTCATCAGAATCAGGGATACACAAAGGAGGGGGGGGAGTTTGGTGTGGACTTTGGGCCACAGTAGCAACACTCTGTGGATCGATGAGGGAATTCTGATCATTGGTCGGGACGGAGGGGGGTGGAGTAGTAACCTGTTCCTGAGTAGTGGGGGGGGATACCTCTTTTTGCTGAGTTTGAGTAAACACTTTCTCTACCCATTTTCTAGTGGATTCTCGGGGAATACTATGGGATACTTTAGAATTTTGTTGAGGCCTATGTGATTGGGCTGGTTTTTATGTCAGTTGGGGGGGGATGTCTGCCTCCTCTTGTTCGGTGAAACTCTACACTCAGAGCGGAAATGACTAAGGTTACGGCATTGACAGCAGAATTTTGGACGATTCTCATAGATGACTTCTTGCTTGATGACCTCATGTCTACCATTTTTGATGAAGATGTGATCGGGGGCCTCATGAGATAGATCCATTTCAATACATGTTCTAGGGTAGCCAGGTCGGGTGAATTGCATGACGTCTCTATCAGTGCATATGAATTTTCCTAACAGATTTGCGATGGCTTTAAAAGCGCCAGGGTTAGTGAGATGAGCCCTGAGACCTGGGAACCCGACCCATACTGATCCTAGAGGAGGATCTTGACCAGGGGAGAAAAAACGAGTCCAACGAAATGATCTCATATTGACACCTTTAATGACCCACTTGACTTTACTCCATGCCCATTGAAAATCTGCATGGTACTGAAAATGGATGATGACATATTTATAATCGATAGCTCCCACAGAGACTTCTCCGTTTATATCTCCTATTCTTTTAATCTCCTTCCTTATATCTATTAATTTTGGCCTGGGTCCTGAAAATTTTCCAATGAGGGCGTTTTCAAAAGGAGTGGATAGTTGGTTTACCTCCTCATCTATGAATGAAATCTCCGAGATGCCATCTATATTAGCCGGAGGTATTTGGGGGTATAGGTGTATAAATTTTGGAGTAAAATGTGTGTCCCTAGTGATTTCAGCATTGCTTTTCTTGTGATTCGGGGGGCCACCTAACCCAGAAGTAATGTTTTTTACAGTTATGCTTTCTTTCTCCTTATGTACCACCTGCTGACTCTCGATAGGTAATGAACAAGATTTCGATGTAATAGTAGCAAGGTTTTTTTGGTATACCTCCGCTTTTTTACCTTCCCTTCTCGACGCCAGGAACCATTGAAATCTGTCTTCAATTTCTGGGAATCTGGCTTCATCCATGTGGTCATCATTTGTATTTGCGACTGATCGTCTATCCGGTCGCCCAATCTTCACCTGTCTCCAGTCCTGTTGATCTTCATTTTCCGGTGTTTTCTTTTGGGCCTGTACTTCCTCTAGAAGCCCCTCCGTGGAAACCCTAGGACCACCATTTCCGTCATCTTCAAAAGCGGGTTCCTGGGGCACATCTCTCCTGATCTCCACATTGACAAACTGTCTATTCTGAACTTGTTCTATTGCCCTCTCATTTATATCGTTCGCCGGAGCCGTCCCGCTGTTGTTGATCTGCATTATATCCTGAACAGGGGAAGTATCCCTTTCCTCATCCGGCTCCAGAGATCCCTCCAGATCCATAGATGGAGGGCAACAGACTCTCCGATGTCCCCCTAGGTTCACAGGGGGGGGAGTATATGGGTTGAGTCTACGGGATCGTCTCTTCTCCCTTCCTTCCTGTACCGGCTCGTAAATTGACCTGGGGCGGACCGGAGGCATTGACGCAGATCTTCTTCTTCCCGCTGGTGTCACAGGAGAGGGGGATGCACTCTTCAGCTCCGGGTGCTGCTTCCTTTGCTCCGTAGACCTAGCTCTGCATCTCCGCCTCCTTGAATCATTTCTAGGGTTTTGCTCGAGCCCCGACCTTGCATTTAAATCTTCGATCCAGAGCTTTCTATCATCTCCGCCTATCGGGACCCGGGCAACGTCCCGTCGCACCGGGGGTTGCGCGTCCTGCTCCTGGAGGCGTGTCGTTCTCGTGCTCCCTCCCGTCGCGGGGGTTCCCGCGTTTCCGCCCTTCCGCTTCCGGACCTCCTCCTCCGGGCCTTCCAACCGCGAAGCTTCTTCGAGCGGGTGCAGGAGCTCCTTCACCCCCACCCGAGGGGGTTCTGCCATAGCTCCGCTTCTGCCGCCGGCATGCACCCCGAGGTGACCCAGAATTGCCGGAGCTCTAACCCCTGCGAGGAGAGAGAAAAAAGTTCTGCAAATGAGAA